>JAZAYU010000073.1:1090965-1690965 GCA_038501625.1 Corbicula japonica | reverse complement strand
TGATTGATATTTGACTAAAAGTAAATGTCTCTAATAAAAAATTACTAACAAGTTTTCTAACAAATTCAGAAATATTTCATAGTTATTCCCCTATTCAGTTTAATATTTATGGTACATTTAGGAATTATTTCTGTTATTTGAAAAGAATTTCTCCCGTACCATTCACTTGTTAATATTTTTCCTGATTGCACATGAATGTATGGCCATAGTTGTTATTGTTTTAATCTTCAAATTGCATTTGTTTCAAATGATTCGAATAGTCGAGCATGCTGTCTCCTCTGACAGCTCTTGTTCTTTTTACCATTTCTACACAAAGTACAGAACATTGTCATGATTCCATCACTGTTTGGTTCATGCGCGAGCCAGTCAAATTATGTTAGCCAATTTGAGTTAAACTTTCTCACAACTTTTTTAGAAGCACTCAAGAAAAAATTCAGTCGAATCAGCTGTTTTATTTCTTTTTACGCGAGTAACGGTCAAACTCTCGAAATCGAATTTTGCGTCAATATTCGAATCCTCAACAGGTCGCTTTAAACCGCCAGACATAAGCTGGTCTGAACCTTTTTTCGCGATGCATAAATCGAGATTACCGAGGAATATTAAACTACTTTGAAATTCAGTTGCAACGTGACACATCTTCTATAAATTTTTCCAATTACGATCTCAAAGACAAAAAATCCATTTACCCTTTACGCCCTTATCTGAAAACGTCTGATGATTTAACTCGCCGATAATCCTGTCATCACTCGACAAATCTGATTAAACCAATTAACCTTTCATGTTTCTATAATTGTCCCATTATCAGTGATCATAATATACAGGCGCGCGTGAAGTATCGATAATTTGCTTACACATCAATTAACTTTTTAACCACAGGTGTGTTGAAACGTTTCAGTAAGCGAGACTGATTATTGGTAAATCGGCGTTTATGATTGGCCAGTTGTGATTGCGTTAGGCGGGATTTCGATGTTATTTTTGATTTGATTGACGCACAGGTCGAATACGCCCCGGGTCATGATGACGCATGCTCCAGATTGACGACGCGTCAATTTGGCGTATTTTATAAATCTCCCGGGTCAAAACCCGAGCTTCCGGGTCAAATGGAACCCCTGATATTGTATAAATTTCAGACTGGTAAATTCAATTGACCAGTAATTGCCAGTATTTGCCGGTAAATACGGCCGGCATGGACAATACTCATATTTGCCGGCATTTTGCCAACCCTGGATGGCATGGATGGCCCTTAGATAAAATGCATACACATGGAGTACAGGGATAATTATTTGAACATGTACTTCTGTTTTCAGGCTGATCTGAAGGAACACATCGCATCTTGAACTTGAAGAAAATGGACAATGATGAGAGAAGAAAGCTTAAGGAGATGCTTAAGGAAAAAGGGTAAGGAGCAGGTCTAAGATCCCTGTTAGGCTGAATGGTGGTTGCTGAGAGGTCAAAGCTGCAGAATGATTATATTTGTTGTACAAACAGGTTAGATCAAGGTCAGTGCACATTTATGCAATCTGATCAAGATCTGCTCGCTTTAAAAAAAAATAAAAAAAAGCATCCAGTGTAGATCCTAATAAGACTGCACAATTGTTTTGCCTGATAGAGGACGGTCAATAGAAGAGCCTGTCGCGATTGGACAATTTTGTCTAGGGATGATTCGGGCTTACTTTATTTTCAAAGATTCATTGACCAAAACTATAGAGAATAAAAATAATTTTTTGTTTTAAAAAATGTAAAATGACTTTAATTATATACTTAAAAATAAAAATTTCTTTTTAAAACACTGTTTGAAAGGTGATTTGTGGCACTTAATTTGGGTTGAAGATTTGTATACATTCGTGGGGGGGGGGAGGTGATTACTTTTGGTTTAAAATGCTGAGAGAATGAGTTGGTAAAGACCCTGATTTCTGGCCAGTTTTGATTTGCACAAGAGTGCCACTTTGCAAATCTGTTTAAGTTTTTAGAAAAGTCATGTAAACTAAATCACAGGAGGACCAAATCATATCATGCAAGTCTATGGGAAACAATTTTAGTGGTCTCTTTATCTACACTGCTTGCACATGGGATATAAGCTACATCCATGAATTGAAAGAATAATGTTACAGTAATGAGTGTGTGTGATTCACTTGGAAAAAGAGAAATAATGTCATTATAACTAATGCATGGTATATAACGCAATATTTTAGAACTGTGGTTTATTGATCACTGTCAGAAAAATATAACATACTGTATCAATATAGCTCTGTCATTCAGGAGATATATTTGAATAACTACACATATCCATCATTTCAAGACAATTTTTCACACAAAACATTACAACTTTCAGGAAGGAAGATGAGCCACTTCAGTGGATGTATCGTCAAAACAAGCCAGACACTGAAGATTTCTTACTTGGGAAAAGGATAGATAAGATAGGAGAAGACAAGGAAGAACAGAAAACAGGTAATTCGGTACATACATCCTCCAAATCTTGTCACATCAACTACACATTGGCTGTATAATGGATTTATTTAAAACTTGCACTGCTGATCAGGCAGGCTGTGTTGCCAGTTGTAGAGGAAAGATTTTTTCCTGCAACCATATTTACCAGAAATATAGCTTTGTTAATATGAGGAATTGACTCGTCATTTACTATTATGTGGAGTTCTATCAAACTTAATTGATGTGACATGATGTGTGTATGGTCATAAAGAAAATATTTTTTCCTGCAACAATTTTTACCAGAGTTATTGCCCTTAAATTTGGTCAGAAATAACCTTATTAATCAAAATGCTAACAGTGCAGATCCTGATCAGATGGCACAGATGTCCAGCTTATCTAGATTTACACTGTTCGCTAGTCATAAAGAAGTATGAGGGTTGTCCCAATAAATCGTAGACTATTTGAATAAAAAGAAAAGTACTGAACACATGTTTATGCAAATTTCACAGTTAGTTAAGACATCATTTGGTAATTTGTAGACGAAATATCAAAGAAAAATAGATTATTATAAAGAAATTGGAAACATTTTAACAAGGCCACCTATTGACAAGCGGCGCACGTCGCAACATCATTACAATGCTCACACTGCATACCGTTACTCCTTCCTGAAGAACTCTTCAGCATGTTTGATACACTCACGGTGTCTGATCTCCCGACTATTAAATAAATTAATGTGACACTCTGTTGAAAGACTTTTGTTAAAGGCCAAGCTTTCTGATCTCGTCGCAGATCTCAAATTTGCGACCTATGAGCCTGAAAGTACACAACGTCAACCGGAGCGAGTTCTGGGGAGAACGGGGGATGGCGGATTCCGAGTATTATTTCCGTTTCACCATGCGAAAACTTTCTGTGCCACTTTTCTATACCAACGCTCTAGATATGAGGATGCATTTAACTTGTTTTTATTCCTTAAGCGCGTCTTTTGGCGTCAGTTCGCTTTATCGCAATATTGGATGATCAAAATGTGCGCCGCGGCTTCTTAAAACGTCGCGATTTTCGTTAGAAGTTAATATTTACTCATTTGCATTAAACAATCACTAATCTTATACAAATTATGGCAACTTTTTGAAACTTTGCGGATTGATTTCAGAATGATCACCAATTAAGGTAACATAAACAAGTTGCGGCTAAAGTGGCACTGTGTAATGTATTAACTGTTTAAAGTAAATTATTGAATTCCAAATCATGACGCTCTGTGACGTGCGCCGCCAAACCTTATCACTGTTTAATAAGATGTATGTAATTTCTTTATTTTAGTAGATCTTTCTTTGAAATTCAGCATACTTGTTACCGGATGATGTCTTAACTAACTGTGAAATTTGCTAAAAGATATATTAAGTTGTTTTCTTTTTATCCAAAAAGTCTACGATTTATTGGGACAACCCTCGTATATATGAAGGAAATGGTTATATAAGCTATGGAGATTACTCCTGCATGTCTTGAACAATGCTAATTTCACAATGTTGAAATTCTTTGCTAGTTGCCAGGTTGATACCCCTGACAGTTTTCCACTATTACATTATAGGACTAAACAGAAGCTGTTTTATTACAATCCCCATGCCCAAGATCATAAAACTGAGATAGGAGACCAGTCTCGTATCTCAGGCATCTTATTCCATTTCAGCTAATCAGATGCTTGAGAATTGAGACTGCTTTTCATTCTTAGTTTTATGATCTTTTGCACTAGTCAAGTTAACAAGTGTTCCAAGCTTCTGATATGACAGGTTTTTCTACATATGTAATGGTTTTATCACATTTGCAAACAGTGTAGATTGAGATCAGCCGGCACATCCATGCCATGTAATCAATATCTACACTGTTCGCTTGTTTGTCAGAAATAACCTAAAGAATCAAAAAGCAAATGCTGTATATTGAGATCATACAACACACCCTATGATAACAGGGTAATGAAAATGTTTAGATCAGCCATAAAACCCATGCCACCAAGTAATGATAATTAGTTGTTTCAGAGAGTTATGGAGCGTTGTTTGAGGAGAGGATTCAGCACAACATACAGATGGATGCTCTTTCAAAGATGAGAGAAGACCCGCTCTTTGCCATCAGGTTAGTTGGTTCTGTGGACGTGCATGCTTTCATATGGATACATTTATACAAGTGATACATGAAATTAACCCTTTCCTCCATTGACACACCTTTATTGCGTGAGCGAACAGTTTAGATCCAGATCAGCTGGCACATCTGTACCATTTGATCAGGATCTAAACTGTTCGCTTTTTGATTCATTAGGTTATTTCTGACCAAAAAGCAACCAGTGCAGATCCTGATCAGACAACACTGATGTGCAGGCTGATCTGGATCTACACTGGTCACACATGCGTTAAAATGCATATATATGGAGGTTTGGTTAAATATATTCACATGAACATTAACTGACAACTGTATCTAATTTATGAAAGCAGTCATAAGATTTTTAGCATAAAGCGCAGGTAATCCAGGAGTGTTTCATCATAATGGGTCCTAGTTAGAAACTTCAATAGCATGTCATCTTGTTCCTGTAACAATATTTGACAGTTTATTACAGTGTCTCATTATTTTTCAAAGTGGAAGGGGGGGGTATGAAATTAGAAGGGCGATTCTAGGCTCAAAGCAAACACAATAGCAGCTTTTTCACTAAAATAGCCGGGTTATGTGGTAAACATTACTAAGTAACAAATGTTTCGTACATTTCAGGAAGAAAGAGGAAGATGCTAAAAGAAAATTGCTGGAGAATCCAGTTAAAATGAAGAGGCTTCAGGAAGCAGTAAGTTCCCTCACCTTTTCTATCTAGAATGTTGCAAAATGACTGCAAATTCATTAGTATAAGCTTTGTTCTCTTGAAATAAGAGGGTATTTACTGCCACAAAATGAAAAATATTGAATTATTGGTGGTTTTTGTTATCGTTCAAAATAGAATGGTGTTGAATGAAAATACCCGGTAGGTGGCTCTGGCATCAGAACAAACAAAAATAGCAGCTGTTCTATGCTGAAATAGCTAGAAAATATGAAAATTTGCCAGCCAGGGAAAATCCCCTCCCTCTGTTTGAGAGCCTTGACAGAAGAATGGTTTTAGAAAATTGAGATCTACTGAATGAAGTACCCCACCCTAATATTGTTTTACTGGAACCAACAGACTTTTATGCCTGCAAACAGTTAGATTTATTAGATTATTTCTGTTCAAAAGCAAACAGTTTAGATCCAGAACAGACTGGATGGATCTACACTGGTGGCCTATGTGATATGCCATTGTATCAGATAAAAAAGAAGTTTCCAAGTAGTAAGACAAAAACAACATTAATTCAACTGTTTTGTGTTGAACATAATAATCTGACATTTGCAACAACCAAACACCCATGCCACTTTAACACAGCTACAATTGAAAGACCCTTATCAGGTTTTTTTTCGATTGATTTTATTGCCTATATTTGGTCATGTTCCCAATGGCAAAACATCCTTTTTTCCCAATTAGAGAAGAAAACTTCCCATTTGAATCAGTACAAAAATTTCTGACAAAAACCTGCACCACCTGTTTAATTTTATTAATAAAATATTATTGCTTGTTAGTTAATCAGGCATCATTTTGTTTCTTTAATCCAGAACTTATTGTTAATATTTATTATTTTATTCCACTGAAGCAAAACAATTCCCGATTTCTGGCAAAACAACAAGAAATTTCCCGATTTCAGGGGTATAGTCATATTTCCAAAATGATGAAAAAAGCCGTGCTTATAAACACAAATAATACATGTACATCCATGTAGTTTTAAAAAGTTATTTACTGTTTACTGGCAGATTGACAGACAGAAAGGATCCAAGAAGAAGAAATCAAAGAAGAAAAACAAAAAGGACAACTCTGACAGTGACAGCGATGATGATGATGATGATGATTTGATGTCTAAATATCTTAATATTCTTAATGCTAAACACAAAGGAGGTAAAGCTTCTAGTAAGGGAGACAATAAACAAAGGGAGAGAAGTCCTGATACAAGTGATTACAGAAAGCCTAAAGGGAGAGAATCCAGAGACAGAAGTCAAAATGAAACATCATATGGAAGGGAAGATCAGGATAATAGAAGAAATGATTATGGTAACAATCAAAACAACTATAGAGAAGGGAGAAATTATTATGATAAACGAGCTGGTAATAGTGGTGAAAGGTACAGACAGAAATCTGATAGAAATTCATACAGAGATAGTGAAGATAGGCAATCTAGGAAAAGTAGAGACAGGTATTCATCCTATGATAGATACGAAGACAGGACACACAATGAAAGATATAGAGAAAGCAGTAAAGGCCCAGAAAGGAGACCAAAAAGATCAAATAGAAACAGTTCAGATTCAGACTCAGAGAATAAAAGGGCAGAAAGATATGGAAGAGATGGAGATAGTTATAGAAGAGGGGAATTTGGAAGAGAAAGAGATCATGGTGGAAGAGAAACAGATCATGGTGGAAGAGAAAGATATCGTGTTGGAAGAGATAGGGGACACAGGAAAGAAGAACAAAAGAGCGATCGATCAAGTACAAGGGATGGCTACAGAGAGACACAAAGAAAGGAAACAAGAAGACAAAAACATTCAGAATCTAGTGAAAGTGAATTAGAAAGAGACGTTAGAAAGAGGGAAAACAGGAGAGAAGAAAGTGCTGTTAAAAGGAGAGACAGACATGATTCTTCTACATCATCTTCAGCATCATCATCATCTGAAAAAGATAACCGGCTGAAAGGTGGGGCAAAAAATAAGCCAAGAATAGACTCTAAAATCAAAGTGAAAACAAAAAATACAAGTAGTTCTTCTGATTCTGAATCTGAAAGTGATGGACCATTACAAAGAAATGGACAAAGTAGGGAAGACAAAAATATTAAAAAGAGACACGATAGTGAAGATTCTAGTGACAGTGAAAGGCGTGAAAGGAAAGGTTCTAAAGTTAATTTACGAAAAAGACATGATTCTAGTTCAAGCAATGATAGTTCCAATGATGCTGGAAGAGGTAGAGAGAAAAAGACTGACAACAGGAGAGGAAGAGAATCATCAGAATCCAGTGATGAAGCCGGGCAACAACGGAGAGCACCTCCAGACCATGACTCAGATCAAGATAGAAGAGAGAAACCAAAGAACTATGGTCTTGTTATACTGGTGTGTAACTATGCTTTCTTTGATTCGAGTTCATTCACTTTAACCCATTCCTCTGTATATACACCTTTATGGCATGGGCAGACAGTGTAGATCCAGATCAGTTGGAACATTTGGAACTTCACTGTTAGCTTTTTGATTTATAATGTAATATCTTAAAGAAATCAGTGCAGATCCTGCAGACGACTTGGATGTGTTGTCTGATCTGGATCTACACTGTTTGCCCATGGATAAAATGTGTATATATGAAGTAAAGGGTTAAGATTAGAAAGCATCTGCAGGCCAGATAGGTAAGCTGGTAGAGTACCTTGCTGGACTGATATATTGCTAACCTTGCTATTAACCCTTTCCTTGATATATACGCATTTTTACGCATGTGCAACCAGTGTAGATCCAGATCAGCCGGCACATCAGGATCTGCACTAGGTGCATTTTTGTCAGAAATAACCTAATGAATCAAAAAGTGAACAGTTTAGATCCTGATCAGAAGGCACAGATGTGGCGTCTGATCTGGATCTTAACTGTTTGTCCAAGCAGTAAAGGTGTATCTAAACAGGAAAGGGTTAACATGTGGTGAAATGTCTGTAAATCTCTTCTTCAGATGGTATTCATGCTTTCGAAAGGTTTGGTTTAACTTAAGAAATAACCTAATGAATCAAAAAGCCTACAGTTTAGATCCTGATCAGACGGCAGGGATGTGCGGGCTGATCTGGTTCTTAACTGTTTTGCCCTAGCTGGAATATTGGTCTTGTTAAAAAAGGTCTTAATTTCAGGGTGGTTCACATAAGGAGTTTTCATTTTTACTATGCTTTACTCAGGAAAAATGTACATTTTGCTTACCTAAAGATGTATATTACTGCAAACACTATTTTGCAAATGCTTCTTATGTGGGAAACCATGTTGTTATTCGATGTGGTTAGCACAAAGTTTTCCAACTTGAATAAAAAGCCAATAAAATTCACAATTCTCTGGGAATGTTTCCAATTATGAGAAGAAACACTCTTTTAAGTATGTCACAAATTGATATTATGTACTCTAACATTTTGTTTTTCATTTCAACACTCTCCTATAGCTTGATTTTATGTGAACTTCTTTCAGAATCCAAACAATGCACCAAGTCCAAGATCTCAAAAAAGACAAAGAAAACACAGTTCTAGTTCAAGGTCACCTACACCACCGTCCAAAAAGTTGGTTGCTAGGAAACAGTCACCAGTTGCCAAGCAACCAAGAAGGTAAGACCATGCATTTTGTTCACAGGTTACAGGGTTGCAGGTCACAGGTTTGATCCCTGGCTGGCAAAAAAGTTCTCAGAAGAGGTTTCAATGGTTACAACCTGTCAGCTCCAAAACTAGAGTTTTTTTTTTGTAGAGGGTTGTATTTCTTGCAGAGGGACTTGTATTTACCCATTAACCATTTTATTAATTTACCTTCTATTCCATCTGTAACCAGTGTGTATCTAGATCAGACTTCACAGATTCAGTATCTGCACTGTTCACTTAAAGATTCATTAATTTGTTTCTGACATGGAAACCAACATTCTAGATCCCCATCAGATTGCACGGAGGAGTAGCCTGATCTGGATCTACTTAAGTTGAACATACGTACACTGAGTTAACCTGTAAGTCTCTGTATATGGCTGTTGTCCCGTGTTTTATGAGTGGAACTCATAATCAGCGATCCAGATCGATCTGTACATCTGTGTTAACGCTAACCTTAACAGTATCTTTTAAAAATGAAATACAGAAGATAGTCTGAATGCTTCACAGACAGCAATGCAACCAATCGGAGTTCTAATTTTCTAAATGAAGCGGCAAGACAGTACTTACCTTGGTTTACCCTAGATCTGTATGTTCTGTTTTCAAACTGCCGCTAATTGACATCGGGGGTGAGAGCACATTGAGACTAGCAATAAGCACTGTGACATCTTGTGTAAAAGAAATCAGTATTTGATACACCTATGAGAAATAGATTCATTGGTTACTTATAAAGTGTTGATGGCCATTCCAAAAGACCTCCCCCCACCAAAAAAAAACAACAAACAAAAACAGAAAAAAACTCTCAAGTAAACAAACAAAATATGGAGTAAAACAATAAATGCAAATAATGTTTCTTATCAGGAAACTCACAGAAGAAGAAAAACAACAGCGTTTAGAAGAAATGATGGATAATGCAAAGTGGCGTGAAGAACAGCGCACAAGTAACGTGATACGTTATGCCAAGGAAGCCAAGAAAGAGCAAGATGATCACCGAGAGAAATTTGGAGACACTGGCAGCTCGGAATTTATCAAGTATGCATGCTTCAGTAATGTTAAATGTCCCTGACTACTGCATGTTCATTTTTATTTGTGAGGTATTAGTTTTCTTTGGATTTGATGGGTCAGTTGATCTTAAAATTGAAAACAACGAAGTTTATAATAAGTGATACATTTTGTATGTGGTTATGGTTTTAGAATATTGTAAACCACTATTTCAAAAATGTGTACTCATATAAATGCCTTTTATTTTTACCCTAAACCATGAAATGTTCATGCCTATGAATAAACATAATTTGCATTACAGTAAATTTAGAAATTAATTATAATTTAATTAAATTTAAAACTTAAGATCATCTCAATGGTACATGTACATCACATTCAAATGTCCTGTTTAACAGTTTTATACTATTTTTCCCCACGAAATGAAGATCACTCCACTATTAACCCTTTCCTCCATATATACACCTTCATAGCATGGGCGAACAGTTTAGATCCAGATCAGCCGACACGTTTGTGCCATTTGATCAGGATCTAATCTGTTCACTTTTTGATAGATTACTTCTAACCAAAGTGTGACCAGTGAAGATCCTGATCAGACGGCATGGATGTGGTGGCTGATCTGGATCTACACTGGTGGCACATGCGTATAAATGCGTATACATGGAGGAAAGGGTTAAGACCACTTTTGTCCAGTCATTGGGGGTTTCATTTTAGTAATGATAAGTGTGATCTCATCATAGTTGGGTAGGACGGATGTCTTGCAAACCTTCTTTTTCATCAAGGCATACATTCATGTAATCTATACTTCTGGACCAAAGTCCATAATACCTGTTAAATGCGTGAAGTTATGACCTTGAAATTTAGCCGACATTATATCGTCTGTATGTTATCTAAATTCACATGTCATCTTTCCTTCGGTACCAAACTTATGAGTGTGATAAAAACAATAAGGATTTAAAAAATTTAAATTTTATTTAAGTTAAAATGCATTTACTTTTCTGACAGATCATTTTTAAAAACGAAACCTGAACCCCAAAAAATTGATAAAATGATGAACATAGTTGCTTACAGCCTCAGTCTGGGAAAAGGAAGTATGTCTGCGCTGCTGGTGATCAAACTTCGTTCTCCTTGATAGACAGTCTGTAGTTCATTGGGCTAGTGTTTATTTCAAATCATTAAGGTAATGTCTCCTGGAATCTCAAAATTTTTTGTCAATGAAAATAAATCATTGAAGGAAAGAAAATTGAAAAAACTAAAGAATATCAAGAACACTAAATGTACTTGAACCAGTAGCTGCCTATATTTTTCCGCCAGAAAAAAATGAATTAAATTATGTAAGATTCCTTCAGAATTCTCAAACCTTATTTCTTCCATTTTTGTTTATGTACATGTAATATGCTATTTGGCAAATAAATGTTGTTTAAACTAACTAAACTAAAGAATAATGTACATCTTTATTTTTATTTTGCAGCCCTTTGATGGCACTGCATGCAGAGAATAGCTCAGTGGAAGACCGCATTAAAAGGAACAGACACAATATCCTCAGGACCTCAGCTGCAATGGACAAAGGATTCAGCAAAAGATGATCTTTTCAGTTTTTGAGACACCAAAAACTTTCCAGAACGAAATATGACAAACTTAGTACCCATTGGTTACAGCCCCTTTTTTACTCCTACAAAGTATACAAAATCAATAAAATCCACACAGTTGTGTTGTTAAAAATTGATAGTGTTGAAGACAACCACAAACCAATCTGATAGTGACGTGACAACCAGGGCTGGGTCCAATTACAGTGAAAATTTATTTAATTTTTTTTTCAAATAATAAATAGTGTGTATGAAAACAATAAATATTGCTTTTTTGAAAAGTAAAAGTCTTATCTTCTTACCAGAAAGTGTTTAATATTCATTTTCACCTTCATTAGTGTTGAAATTACAGTGCTGTCATTTAATTTAATGTTGTTGAGGTATTTATTTCATTCAAGACCATAATAATTGTTTTTGTTGAAAATCACATTGTTAATAAATTTTTCCTGATGTCCTTAAAAGACTTCCTTAAAATAGTGCTGAAAAACTTGTAAAACTAAATCAGAAATGCTTTAAGTAAACATAGAAAGTATCCATTGTTCAGTATAAGTATTGTTGTCTCATTAAAATTTCTGTCGGGGTAACTTCCAAAAAGCACTGGAATCTCTGAACAAACATTACCACATTTCTCTGTGTACATGTAAATGTCTTTATGGTATGGGCAAACAGTGTAGATCCAGATCAGCCGGCACATTTGTGTGGTTTGATCAGGATCTACAGTTTGGTTTTTTATTCACTAGGTTATTTCTGACTAAAAAGCGAACAGTGCACATCCTGATAAGACAGCAGGGATGTTTCAGCTGATTTGGATTTATGTTGGTTGCATGTGTTAAATGCATACACATGGAGTAAAGTGTTAAAGGGAAAGATACAGCCTATTCAATTTATACTGTGTTTAACAAGGACAATCTGTTTGTTAAACTGCATAGGTGTATAATTCAGTAAAATTATATTTTCACCATCAATGTCCACCAATTTCCAACTAACTGTAATGCTCATTTCCATTGCTGTTTAAATGTCAGTTATTGTTTAAAAAAGGTCACTAGAGCAGGGCCCAAAATCATTAAATAATTCAGGAGATAAGTCTCAAATTTCAAGCATCTGATTGCTTGAAATGGCAACTGGTCACTTGAGATTTGAGAATGGTCTCCAATATTAGTTTTTTGATCTTGGGCAATGTTTATTAAATAAGAAACAGATTGCCCTGTTCCATTTAACAGATTTAGCAGACTGGCTTCAATATCAACACTTGAGCAGATAAAAAAACACCTGTTTTTCAGTTACTCATCTTGCTTTCCTCATGCCTTATCTCCCACATACCATTGACTGTCAATCAAAATTACTGTCAGTTTTGCAGGAAATGACAGATCATCTTTTTCATAGTGCTTGCATGTGCCTTTGAAAAGCATTAGAATTGTTATAATTCTTTTAATGGAATAGATTTCAGAAAAAAATACACCACTTTTTTTAAATGAACCTAAAATTATTTTTTTTTGATATATTTAAATTGTAAAACAATGATTTTGACAGATGGCTGTGTATATTGTCGGTCGCTATATTGATACATTTGTATTTATTAAAATTTTCTTGAGAAATGCATTGTTTAATTATTTTTAAACAGAAGATTTCTGAATGGGGCATAAATAAATAGCCTTTTTCCCCATGGAAACTCTTTTATAATGTGACCAGATTTCATGAAACATACCCTGTATGGTAAGCTAGAATTAAAGATGATTTAGGAAATGATAATTTCTTTGTGTTTTTGCTTTAAGTCTGGTTTCGTGCACTATACGAGGGCTGTCCGGAAAGTTCGTAGACAAGGCTACAGAATAGTTATAAGCAGTCATATCAATAAGCTGTTTTGGTATTTTGCTTAATTATGTATTGGCTACATATCTCTAAATTAATAAACATGATAACAATAATATTCGCAAAACGCCCATTTCCATGGTAACACGACCGACGGTTTACGGAGCACTTTGATTCCATGACCGTAGCTACTCAAAATAAAAGTTAATAAAAATGAAAGTTTTATGCCTAACGCGTTTTTACTTACGCGACGTTATTTGATATCATTGCATGACATTTGGTGAAAATTATGACGTCATACGTTAATAAACAAGTTGTTAACGACGGTAAGACGCATTGGGGGTGCTTAACATTTGTTTCGAAAAAAATGACGTCAATTTCACGGACGGAGCAACGGAGTGTTATCAAGTTTGTGTTCATGCTAATATGACACCAACTGAGACGTGGAAATTAATTTCAAAAGCAGATACGACCGGTAAATGTTCAAGGCAACTTGTGTTAAAGTGGCACAGCAGATTTAGAAGCGGGGATGAAAATGTGTTAGATAAGAAACGAAGCGGACGCCCGAAAATAGCAGAGCCGAATTACGTAGAACGCGTTAGAACAGTTCTTGACGAAGATAGACGTCGCACTGTAAAGGAAATTAGTGACATTCTTGGTTTGAAACGGACTTTGGTACATGAAATAATGACAAAAGAACATGTCTAAAGTGTGCGCGAGATAGGTACCGCGGCTCTTGAAAACGGAAATGGAAGAGCTGGTAGACGCGTCATTGGAGTTCTTACGGAAATACGACCCAGAGGGTGATTCGTTTCTATCAAACATTATTACTACGGATACAACTTGGATTCATCTACATAAACCGGAGTCAAAACGGGATTCTATGATAAGGAAAACACCGAATTCGCCCACACCGTTCAAAGCTAAACAAACGAAATCTGCAAAGAAGTTTATGTTCATTTTCTTTGTGGACTCTGACGTTCATTTGACGTTGATGACGTTTAAAAGTGCTCCGTGATTATGTATATATGTTGGATGTAAGGACTGTTATTATGTTAATGTTCATCACAGCCTGACAGTTTTTTGTAAATTTGTTTGTTAGATATGTATGTATTTGCTGGCCAAATTTGTTTTATGTGTGTATTGCTTTAGTGTAAAAAATAAAGTAGTATATGAACTTTACGGACAACCCTCGTATATTCCAATTTCTTTCCAATTTTATTAAAAACATTTGTTCTTTGGTAGCATTTTTTCCTTGTTAATCTGGTTTAATAATCCATGCTTTATAGGCTTGATGATTACTGTCAGGCAACAACCTGAACCTGGTTAATGTTTTAAAACTAGAATTTAGTGTTCTTGGAACAAATATGTTGTCTAAAATTGCATTTGAAAGGGGCATAACTACAAAAAAGAGAAACACCAGTTATCATTTTTGTTCTCTCCAATGGCTTTGTTCATACAGATGATATATCCCAAATATTAAATGAACAGGACAAGTACTTTCAAAGTTATAGGTAACATTAAGTTTCAGGTTAAAATTGCATTTTAATGGGACACAACTAAAAATGGTGCTCTATTTAAAATTATCACTCTTTATTTCCAAATTTTTGAACTCTTGTTCTTATCAACAAACAACTTTTATACTGTGAAAACAATAGGCTACTCAAAATGGATGTAACCTAAAAATATCTGTATTTTTCTTGATAAAGAACAAGAGTTGACAATTTTGAAATATAGAGCAATAATTTAAGAGTTCTCACTGACTTCCCTTTTGGAAAATTATGGTATTGTAGAAAAGAGGGAAACGAGAGTTATCATTTTTGCTGGCACTAAATGGCTTTGCAGATGTTATATTCCAAGCATTAAGTGAAAAGTTGGGGGACTACTGGACGCAATCGCCGCCAGGCAATAGGATCTCCATGTGTCTACCTGCTATTGCAGGCAACAGAAGAAAAAGTAAAGTGCATCTATTTCTCAAATTTGATCCAAGCTGCAAACAAGAAATCCTCAGTACTCAATGTTTCCTTACAGTCATTCACGTCCTGTAACAATTCGTTACTCATTAGGTAGTACAAACATTGAAAATGGTAAAATTTTACCATCTGCATGGTGATTTTATGGGGCATTGTCTGCAATCACTGTCTTATTAATATATTTGTTTCTTTACCAGTCAACTGGAACTCAGAGTACTCGGAGTATTTCTATACCATGAACCTTGTCATGCACCACTATAGATAAATTCCTGGGTCTGTACCATAAGACATCATATTGTGAAATAACCTAATGACTCAAGAGTGAAGTTAAATGAGCAGAAAAGTGGTATTGTCCAGATTAACCAGCAATTGAGATTCCAAGACTTCCTGTCGTAAGCATTTACTCCACAGATATGTACACCTTTACTGCCAGAGTGAAGTTTAGATCAAGATCAGCTGACCCATACATGTATGTGTTGTCTGATCAGGGCTGAAGGTTATTAAGCTGAGATTGTAAACCAGTCTCAAATCTCAAGCATCTGATTGGCTGAAATGGCGACTGGTCGCCATTTCAGCCAATCAGATGCTTGAGATTTGAGACTGGTTTCCATGCTCAGTTTTATAACCTTGGGCACAGAACAAAATGCATACCTATGGAGTAAAGGAATATTCTACTTTATCCTCTCTAAAGCAACAGTGGAATAAAACAAAACTCTGAAGCTTGTTTACCTTTTAATATCATACACTTTAATATATGTATTTCATATATCCACTTTAACAACAAAGAAAAAATATACACCATTTGTTATATTAAAAAAAAACAACAAAGACAAGTACAATTCTATGGTCATGGTTCAACTGTCAATAGACTGTTCATAAGATAGGCTGTTTTCTCATTTTTCAGTTTCTTTTTTGCATATATACATGTACTTTCACAAGAAGTCGAGTCATATGTTAAAAATAATTGTGAAAATGTTATTTTCAATGGTCAATCTTGTGGCTTGTTGTCATGAACAAGTAGACACATTGATTTGTTTTGTCTTTTGCAAATGTCAGATTTAAAAATGTTTGGAAAAAAATAAATGGTTTTCCAAAATATTAATCAAAATAATGACCCAACTTGTTCCACTGATTAAACATTTTGCATTAAGTATATTAACAGCAAGGCAAGACATCTCTTTAAACCCTTAACTTCCAGTGTTGATCCAGATCACCTGGCATATTGGTGCTGTGTGATCTGGATCTGCACTGGTCACATCTTGGTCAGCAATAACCTAATAAATAAAAAGGGAATAGTGTAGATACTGATCAGATGGCTTGGATGTGCCAGCTGATCTGGATCTATACTTTTCACCAATTTGATAGAGGCATGGAGTAAAGGGTTAATGGTGAACAATTACTGGTAGCAGTTTCCCGATTCACTGTGCAAATTACCAGTTCCGAAATGTTCTATCTAACCTGAAAAAGTTGATTAACACAAAATATAAGATTTCCATTTTTGTACACAGCTTCAGCAAGCCTTTTTAACACATGTAGCACATTCTTTTTAATATGTTACATACTTATAGCAAATTTGTAAGATAAGTTTCATTTTGGAATGTTCTGTTGTTTTTCATGGAATGCTTATTTTGTGAGGTAAACATAGTATTTAAACTGTTAACAATCTATAACATTATGAACAAAATATTTAAACACTTAAATAAACTATTGCATGGATCTGAACAAATATAAACATATATTAAAGCTTATCACAAGACACGAGAATTTAAGATGGTCCTAGCAACAAATGCAGTGTTAAATGCAACAAAAGTTATCCTATAAGGGAAAATTTATCTTCTGAGATACTTCTGAAATTTGTGACTTAACTTATTAGAGGTAACACAAATCACCACTTTAAAATTTGTTTTTCTCTAAATGGTTACCTTCCTAAACAACCCTGAAATCAGACTTCCAGTTGGGAGAATGAAGAAAAGAAGTTGGATTTAGAAAAAAACTGATCAACAATTTCAGACTGACAATAATGCGTAGATTTTTATGTAAATAAAACATAAATAATATAAACCTGTGATAAACTATTAAACAAGGATATTTCATAAATTAAAAAGGAAAAAGAACACTTTGAGGAAAATAAATTGGATTTCATATAATCAGATCAAAGAATTAACAAAAATATTCATAAAAAGCTTAAATGCTTTAAAATGTATTGCACTAAAACTCTTTTTTTCCAAAACTTCGTCATGCATGAAGACACTTTCAAGTTATTCAGTTTCCAGAAAAAAATCTGTTCATTTTGTTTACATTAAATGTTACAGTTTAATAACAAAAAGATGTTCTGTTGTTCTGCAATTTCAAAGACTGACAACAATTCTCTTTTTTCTTGACTGATGCACAATAAAATAATGCCATTATAAATATTCTTAACCATAATAGAGATTCTTTTAAAATAATTTAATACCGGTACATTGTAAAAATGTAGGTTACAGGAAAAATAACAAAGAATAGGTACAAATATGTAAGTGCTCAGTGCTTAAAAAATGAAACTTTTTTGCAGCAAAAAACCCTCCAAAGCATAAGTGGATGTCATGCCAATGATCACTTATGATGTCATACGTGGCATCAGTAATGTTACAATGAAGCAACTGGTGAATCAATTAACAAAGAAAAATCTGTGCAATGCCCATTACAGCAAGAGCTAAGAAAGGAAACCATTATTCAAACTCTGGCATGTGATTGGTCATTTTGGAGACTGTGCTCAATTTCAACCAATCAGCTTTTAAGAATAGAAAACTGGTCTCTGAACTCAGCATTTATGAGTCAGTGCTCCAAGTTTATTAGTAACAGAATCTGATAATCTGATTATCCCCTCATAAAAATGCCACCACCTAACTTAGAAATAAGACAGAGAAATTCATTTTCAGGGTCTAAATAGAGCCCTTATTTCCCAGTGTGTGTAAGTTTTACATCATGTGTCTGCTAATGATTCAAAAGTCTGGGTGTAGAGGAAGCTTGTTTCCATGTTTTTATGAGCAAAGTCACTTCTCTGTTCAGAGGAGATTGCAAGGTGCCCAAATTCAAATACTGAACTGAAAAAAGTTTACATTTTTTGACTGTTATTGTTGGTAAATTTCTTTTTACAAAATCATTTTTGCTATTTTCCAACAAAACAAATGTTTGACATCTGTTATTATCTTATAATTGAAATTATGTCAATGAAAAAAATAAGGTTTCTGACATTAAAAATAATGTTTTCTCTCACAGAGCTAAATGCTGTAAAAACCTTGCTTAATTTTGACTAGAAACATTAAAAAAATATATATTTAAGAGTATGTAGAGCAAACAAACAAGTCTCTTGTTAACAAACATAAACATATCCTTTGAATAACATCAAGCTGTAGAAAATATTATTACAATAATGTACATGTACTTTATACACACATCTTTTAATGTCCATAAAAATGTCTTTTATTTTTCATTAAAATATTACAATTTGAGTGTATTGTTTTAATTTATCAGTCAAACCTGGGTAAATACATGTATATTAAACAAAGTATTTGATTATTTATCTTTAACTCACTGTAATCCATGAAATGTTATAAAGTTAACAAAGTTCAAAAGCTACAGTACAGGGCTGAAAGTTATAAAACTGAGATTGGAAACAAGTCTCAAATCTCAAGCTTCTGATTGGCTGAAATGGCGACCGGTTGCCATTTTAGCCAATCAGATGCTTGAGATTTGAGACTGGTTTCTATGCTCAGCTTTATAACCTTGGTCACAGGACTGCATTATGTGAATTGCCTGCCTTGACCAGACACAAGGTTCCAAGGTTATAAAACTGATAATGGAAACCAGTCTCAAATCTCAAGCATCTGATTGGCTGAAAAGGTGACTGATCGCCATTTCAGCCAATCAGATGATTGAGATTTGAGACTGGTTTCCAATCTCAGTTTTATAACCTTCAGCCCAGAATACTTGGGACAAACAGTCGGGAACTCCTTCCACTCACAAGCCAAAAAAGTTTTTACTCTGAATACTAAAAACCTATCTTCTTTCTATATTGAGGAAAGAATTTCTCCCTCTTCCAAACACCTTACCTGATCCATGAACCAAGGAACTATGAATTAATTGTTCATCTCTAATTTAATGCTGAAAACAACTTTCAAAGAAAACAAAACTTATTTTCTTTATTTTTGGAAAAAAAAGGAGAATACTTAGCTCAGGTTAAGCATAATGTGAAATTAAAATTAAAAAAGCAAATTGTGAAGGCAGTATAACTCAACAGGTAAGGGGAAGTAACCACCAGTTAAAATCATGCAGTCTTAGAACCAGGTTCCCACAATTTCTGTAACCAAAAACATGAATTTCAAGAACGTTTCAAGGATATAAAACTGAATTTCATGAACTCAAATAGTGATCCTGTCTTTAATTAACACTCAAAGGAACATGAAAAATATGTTATCTTGGAAACTTAAAACTGATAATTAGATGTAATAGCAATCATAGCAGGTTTTTAAATCAAGTTGTTTTTTTTTTATTAAATGACCTAAATTATGTGTTCTATTTGGCAAAGGCAAATAAAAGGACTTTTCAAGATTTTTAGAATTTTGTTTAGAGATCACTGATAGATCCAGTCACTGAGCATTTTAAAAACTTTAGGAATTTTCCAGATTTCATGGACGCGGGAACCCTGTATAAGAACTGACCTAATGCATGTTTTAATTCTAGTCTGGAAATTATTACCTTGCGGCCCACAAGATCTGACCGAACACAGATTACCCAGAATACAACACAACACAAAATACAACATATCACAACCAAAATGTAAGTGTTAAGGTAAATGTGCAACTGAACAGCCAATCATGTACAACCAATCATCAATATACCAGTCATGTACAGCTGGGAACTTGGTTTTCATAGTCACTTTTGTCTGTTACACAGTATAATCTAGTCTTCGTGGTAACAAACAAAAAGCACCATTCAGGAAATTTTTCTGATAGGTAACATAACATTTTGTAAATTGCTTTTGTATATTAAAACCAAAAAAATCTACAGAACTGTTATCTAAATTTCAAAGACCATCCCATTCTTTCTATTGCTTTTAATTCTATACAGCTATTAGGTTAAAAAGGAATTACCATGCTCACTAGTGTTAAGATCATAAGATATAGGCAGCCAGTCTCCAGTCCTGATTGGATGCAATATGAAGGCAGTCTCCAAACTGACCAATCATAAGTCAGAGTTTTGAGACTGGTTCCCAAATCTCAATTTTATGACCTCTGGCCAAAAATTACTACTATAACATTATCATTTATAGAATAACAGTACTGCAGTATCCCAGTACCAAGGTTTTAAACTGAAAATACTACCCAGTCTCTGGGTTGAAGGTTTTAAAGCTGAGATTGGAAACCAGTCTCAAATCTCAAGTATCTGATTGGCTGAAATGGCGACCAGTCGCCATTTCAGCCAATCAGATGCTTGAGATTTGAGACTGGTTTCCATGCTCAGCTTTATAACCTTGGGCACTGATCTCAGCAATTTGAAATTAAATACAGTCTCCAAATTGAAAAATGGGAAGCTTGAGACTAGAGACTGGTTTCCATTCTCACTTTTAAACTTTCAACTCTAGACTGCCTAACCCTTTCCTCCATATATATTTACACATTTTAACGCATGTGCAACAAGTGTAGATCCAGATCAGATGTGGATCTGCACTGGTCATATATTGGTCAGAAATAACCTAATGAATAAAAAAGCAAACAGTTTAGATCCTGATCAGATGGCACAGATGTGCCGGCTGATCTGGATCTAAACTGTTCGCCCATGCAATAAAGGTTTGTCTATGGAGGAAAGGGTTAATTCAGTAAAATCAGTTTAGAACTCAAACTTCTATTATGAGACAGTCATAAACAGTCATTTAACATATAAATACACTGTTAACATAAACATCTCAAAAAGCTATCCCATACAGTCATCTTCTGTATTTTCTTTCTTCTTTCCAACAGCATCAGGATCGGCTAGTGGGTCAAGGTCAGCAAACAGATTAAACCAGGCAGACATATCACTCTTCTGGCCCTGAAGGATAAAACAAACTATAGTAAAATCTATTTCTGTTGAGGAAAAAAAACTTGTAGGAAAGACATCATTATTGTTTTTTGTGTGATCGGTCTGTTTATTAAAAAAAAATGAACTTCTCCAGTACACTGCCTACTAACAACAAGCATAACAGTATTTATGCATTGTGCAACGATCTGATTGAATAATCCAGCTGCCCTAGGTAACTAGTTTTGGGTCTGCTAAGTAACAGTGAAAAAGGTTGGATTTTACCACAGACGCTTTAGAGACAGACCCAATTTGTATTTGCTTACCCCACCCCTATAATACAAGTATCATTATTTTAGAGTCCAAGTTAGTCAAACACATTGTTTTTGTATAGGTGTGATAGACTGGAACCAGAATCAATCTATTGAATTTACTATCAAATACCAAGTTTTTTTTAAAAATTCTATTTGAGATGTACAGGCATAGTCAGGTGATATAATACTTACTCTTTGTAAAGCCTAAATGAAGTACATTTTTATTTAAAAGTCAGCAACACTACAAATATTTCACTAATCTTACCAAATGATTGTAGGGGAACTATATTTGTAGAATTAATTAATTAACCCATCACAATCCTCATAAAAAAGAGATCTTGCAGCTCAGTGATCCAAAATAACAGGGGACAAGATCATTAAAAGGTTTCCAATATCAAACAGCTAAAATTGTGTTTAATGTCCAGCTGACTGATCACATAGGAGAGTTTGGAGGCTTGTCTATCTTAGTTTTATGACTCCTGACTCAGTTTTGGAAGTCTGAGGTTCTTCAGTTATTTTGTATAAAGTTTTCAATGTACAGTGTGCAGTATATAGTCTAATTTCAAAGATTTCACTTAAATCATAAACAGTAAACATTATCAATAGTTATCAATGTCCGCAGATTTAAAAGTCGGCAATTCTCAACAATTTGACAGATAAAATATCATTAATTCCAAAGATTGTAATTCTAAACCCGATGTTTTGAAGATATTTAAAATATGGGCAAAATATACCTTTTAGATACTATCCCTTTAAGTGATCTAATTGATAGATTTCATAACCAAGGATACTTTAAATTATTTTGCTCTAAAAATGATTTCCTTTAAAAAAAGATTAATGATAAAGTTCACCATAACAACCTTTTTGGTAGTTTTTGGTCTTGCTCCCATTTGTTTGGATTGGTTCTCTGTCTTGAAGGCTTGTGGTGTATTTGATAAACCAGTCTTGCCTGAACTTGAGTCTGAAAAGAGATAAATAATCAATGATGGCAATGATTATTATCCATACATTAAAGGAGGTCCTGTAGTATAAACCCTTTAATCCCTTTGTTATTCATGGGTGAACAGTGTAGATCCAGATCAGCCAGCACATCCCTGACATCTGATCTGGATCTTCACTGCTCACTATTTGATTCATCAGGTTATATTTGACCATCAAGAACAGATGTCAGGTCTAGATCTACACCAGAGATAATACCTGCATATACCTGCATATATGGAATTAAGGTTTAATCTGCAAAACTTTAAAAAAAATCACAAAGATAAGTGTTTAATGTTTCATTTTCTTTCTATATTCTGTGATATGTCAGTTTGTCAATGATTGTTCTGTTATATAAATATATATATATATAGATTGGCAGTCCATGAAACCAAGCTGTTTGCTGGCTTGGGGTTTCTATATGTATTTATTCACAAAATGTTTTGGAAAACCTGTCTACAAGAGAAAATGGTTTGAGACTTATAACTCATAATACTATTGAAAGTCTTCCCACTGCACATTCATTCAGTTTAAATCTCTGTCTAAGCTTGTGGCTTAATCTTAAATATTTCAAAATTCTCAGATTTGTTTGTAAATCTGATGGCATGATATAATACACCTGCTCCCAAGATATAAAATTATAAAGACGATACTGGAGACCGGTATGAAATCTCAAGAATTTGATTAGCTGAAATGGAAAACACTCCCAAATCTCAAGCAACTGAGTCTCAATTTCACTTAATTAGATGCTTGAGAATTGAGACTGGTCTCTAATCTCTGTGCCCAAGATCATAAAACTAAGTTTTGAGATCAGTCTCAAATCTCAAGCATCTGATTGGCTGAAATGGTGACTGGTCGCCATTTCAGCCAATCAGATCCTTGAGATTTGAGACTGATCTCCAAATTTAGTTTTATGATCTTGGACACTGGTTTATAATAGCCCTAGTGTGATTGTGATTGAGATTTAAATTTACAAACTTGACATGACCCTGTTCCCACTATCTTCAAACTTAAATCTAACAATTCAATGGCATAAAACTTAACAAGTTCTTAATCAGAATCCACTTCATTAGTCATTGTAGAACCTGAATCAATAGAAATCTAATTAATGCCAAGTGATGTTTATAGTTAGTTAAAATCTACAAACCTGAAGCATTCAAATTCACATCACTCATCTGTCTGCTCAAATCCAGCAGTTCAGACGGCATGAACCCAGACAGGTTTTTAGACTGATCTTGTTCTCCAGGGGTGAGTGCACTTCCGTTTCCAAGCGGTGTTTGACCAAACACTGCTTGCCATTCTCGTGAGAAGTCATCTTCGCCAGCTTTTGACGGAGCATTCAGGATTTCATTCAACAGAGTCATGTCATCTTTCTCCGAGTCATCAATAAGCAATTCTTCTGACAATAAATCTTTTGGAACTGAAATGGAATGTAAACATTGTGAATTTGGAGAGTTTTATGTTTAGAAAAGGACCTTGTTGCTTAATGTCAAAACATCTGTTTAAAAGATCCTGATTTCTCCATCTACTGCTTGTTAAGCTCTATTGAAAAAAATTGACTCTAGATGTCCAGAGTTCAGCAGAACACTTGTGTCATCACCACCAGACACAACCAGTACACACAACTCCACACCATCTGTCACTTTTGAGACCAGTATGGGTCTAGATAGGCTTGTGAACCTATAATCAGGGTCTACACTGTTTGCAATTCAGTTATTAAATGTCTGTATAATGCCACTTTAATTTTAACAAGAAATGAATTAGCTAAAACTGAAGGAAAGGCAAGTCCATTGCATTAATTGATTTGATCAAGACTGATGTGGAAACCTTGTACAATTTTATTTTTGTAATGGACTGTTTTTAAAACATGTTCTGCCTTGATATATCTATATGATGATATACAGAAATGATCGTGTATTTCAGACTCAAGCCTTCCCTTATTTTTATTTTTTTTAGAATGATAAAAATCCATATAGACTTTTATGACCGGTTAAAAATATTGTAATAGGTACAAGAAAAGAATCTGTGAGTTTTTGCCTTTTCAGAGTAGCTTGTAAGATAACATACAGAGCATGCCAGAATGGCAGGCAGCCAGTAAGCTTACCAGACTGACATTAACTGGCTGTTATCATTTCACTGAGAAATTATTATGGTTTGCAGTAATGTAGACCATGATTACACCACTGACTTGGGTCTACATCTGGTCCCAAGGTTATAAAACTGAGTTTGGAAACCAGTCTCAAATCTCAAGCATCTGATTGGTTGAAATGGCAACTGGTCGCCATTTCAGCCAATCAGATGCTTGAGATTTGAGACTGGTTTCCATGCTCAGTTTTATAACCTTGGGCACTGTACCAAATGCAAATATATGTGGTTCCCCCAAATTCTGTCATTTAATGGAGTAGCCATAATAGATAGATTTCAATATTAATCTGCAATGGATAAAATCCATAAATGCATCAACAGCCAAACCCACTACTGATTACATTTAGAAAAATGAAATTAATGATTATCAATAGACCTGGATTTTAAATTAAATCTTTGAATGAATTATTACACTTCAAACTTCTCCAATCCAACCATGGAAACTCTGTGTACAGATGACAACTTGATACATTACACTAGTCTAAATCTAACATTTCCTGAATTTAATTGAACTTAATTTCTTAAACCCTAAACATTCAAATAATTTAAACTTCCCCACTGTGAAAATACTTTTGTCCTAAGTAAATAAACCCTTTCTCTGTATGATCAAATCCTATTTCATATTGTAAACTATTATATGTGTTTAGGATTATAGAATATTTCTACTAATCCTATAAATTTCGGTCTACAATGGGAACGTGTCTTCACGAGTTAAATTACCATATTGATAGGTTTAATATAAATAATTGGCCTCACCATGGTAAATTTTAATGGGTATCGGTAGCACTTATTGATATAATTATCTATTTGCTCTAGTCATACAACTTTCATATAGATCAAACAGTCAAAGGCACATTGTCAAGTGAAAGTGTTAACTTGGTGTTTGGTTATTCAAGTAGCAGTTCAAGGGAAGTGGTGAAAGCTTCAAGGCGACACTGAGTATCAGATTAAAGGAGGTGGTGTCTTACAGACACTGAATTTTAACCCTGAATGAAAAAAAAAATTCAGTTGTGAAACTGCAGTGTTAGGATGAACTTCCACATTACAAGGTGAGATTTTATCATTCATTCTTTTAACATAGTAAAATTTTTTCCATGGTTCTCAAATTATGAGAAATATTATGAGGTGAAGTTTTCTTGCATAACATTATGAAAAATTTACATGTAATATTATATAATCGTGTTGTGCATTTTTTTTAATTTTCTTATTTTTGTTTGTGATCTATTATATTTATTTATTTTGCAACTTTGAAACTCCGCAGAAAATTATCATTTTCAGATCAAAGATCTTGTGGGTAAATCAAATGGCCTAGAAATAGGTTCAAATATTTTTTTATGGAACAATTACCATCTCTCTGCACAAGGAATGCGTAACATACTAAAGTTCTTACACCAAGAGCATAAGATGATGTAAACAACCATTTTTTGTTTGTTTGGAAGAAGATAATATTGTTCATGTTATTTAATTTCAACCTACTTTTTTACATTGTTTTCTTAAAAATGTGGAAACACATTTTAATTCTTAGATACAGTGAAACCTGCCTTAGCAGCTCCCTGCATTCAGCAACCATCTGTCTTAAAAAGCCATTTTGAATATGTCCCTAACTGACATTTTGTTCTCATTTTTACCTGCCTTTAACAGTCACCTGTGTTAAGCAGCCACTTTTTGTCACTCCCTTGGGTGACTGCTTAATACAGGTAAACAGTTTGACTGTGTATGAAACATTTTATGAAGATCAATGTGGAAAGTTTGAAAATTTGTAAAACATAAGTCAGAATCTGGGGGATATATCATTATCCCAGAGCAACCATTAGTATATACGGTACTGGTTTTCTGCATAAAATTGTGGTAATACAAGCAAATAATGTATATTGTGCTGTTGTGAAATTTCTCACAGTTTATTTAAGACCTTTTCAATCAACAAATTTTACCTTGCAAAAACCATTTAAAAGAAGACCGAAAGTTGTGAATAGGTTATACATATGTCAATGAATGGGAGATATAATTAACAAATTCACACACAAAAGAATTAAATTCAAATCTCATGCAATGAATTCCGTTTCAAAATGCATTAATTCACAACGGAAGAAAATCAATTTCCATTATTAATCAATTTGATTAATTGTATTTAAAGGAACCAGTCTGTTTGTGACTGAATTTCCGACCTGTCTACCGGTATGCCATGATAAACAGATTAAATGGAGAGTTGTAAACGGTTATACCGTAATTTCTCTTGTATTAGTCACACCCTAGTATAAGCCGCAGCCTGAAAACAAATCTTAATTCAGACGGACCCATTTAAATTTATAAATATGGCTTTATTTATGTATTGGCTGCACTTTTTATTAATTTTCTGAATGATAAAATTTACCTAAAAAGTGTGGCATATACATCAGTGAGGTAAGAAATATGTGTGAAGCTTTGAATTAATGTCTTTAAACATGTGAGTGATAAGGGCTTTGTTGCCAATAATAATCAATTCATATGTGACTAAAAACCAGGATATTGGTATATATTTACCTAGGGAAGACGGAAGGATGGTTCAGTATTCTGTTTTGTTCTGTTCTGCTTTTTGCCCAAGATCTTAGAATATAGTCCAGTCTATCATCTCAAACAGCTGATCGATGAATGAGATCATTACGTTGTTGGACATAAAAACCTTAACCTTTTACTCCATGTCTTATGGCTATTATCCGATGTGTTAACAGTGTAGATCCAGATCTGCCAGCATATCTGTGCCATCAGATCAGGATCTAAACTATTCACTTTTCAATTCTTTAGGTTGTTTCGGACCAACAGGTAAACACTGTGGATCTAAATCATATGACACAGATGTGGCAGCTGATCTGGATCTAATCAGGCCTGAAGGTTATAAAACTGAGTTTGGAAACCAGTCTCAAATCTCAAGCATCTGATTGGCTGAAATGGCAACCAGTTGCCATTTCAGCCAATCAGATGCTTGAGATTTGAGACTGGTTTCCATGCTAAGTTTTATAACCTTGGGCACAGGTCACCCATGCAGTAAAAGGCTGTATATATATAAAGGGTTAATGTCTCAACATTGTTCTTGTAAGAATGCCTGCACAAATTGTATGACTTATTGACAAAACAATTTACAAGAAGATGCCACCTATTTTATCAGTGATTAATTATCCAATGTCACTATTGATTATAGATTGACAAAGCCTAACAGATCACAGCATGATAGGGCTTCCCTAACATGGACATATTTCAAATATTAAAACTTAATCTTGTATGGGAAATGAGATTTGACAGGTATTATATGGAGTTTCAGACTTTGTTTAAATATTAAGCTTTGGATTTTTCTCTCATGGTGACAAGAGTTGAAATCAAGAATGCTGTATCTGTTACCATGTAACTAAAAAGTGTTGTGATGTGATATGCTGCAACTTGTTTGTATCATACCTATAATCTTTCACACAATATTAGTTTAAACTTATTCATTTTACATCGATTGTAAAACAAGTTATTCCAACTTATATTAATCACGCCCGGCTAGCTCAGTCGGTAGAGCACGAGACTCTTTTCAGTGTTTTTTTCTCTTTTGGGGGGGGGGGGGGGGGGGGGGGGGGGGAAATTGCGATGCAAACAAAGGAAATGGGGAATATTTGGAAGATACTTGCAGCCTGTCAAACACAACATAACAAAGTATACACTGATCTTTGAATTCAAAGAAAGTCAGTGGTCTACAGTGAAATGTCTTTTTCTGTCTGCAAATTTATCAATTTTTCTTGTCACTGTATTGTCCATCAGTGGGGTATCCATCAAACATATCCGAAATTCAGATTTATCATCTTCTTTATCGAACGGTGCTTATCAGATACTTTAAATTATTTCAAGTAAATAAGGAGGAAACTAATTAAGTGCACTTTATTTAATATCTGGCATTAGTTCATATTTCTAAGAATTTACCATTTTGACATTCAAGGTTAACCTATAGTCACAATTAACCGTTCACTCTATTAACATTGCCTCTTATCACATGTGCAACCAGTGTAAGATCAAATCAGCCAGCACATTCAAGCTGACTGATCTGGATCTATATCATTCGCTTCATGGTCAGAAATAACCATATGATTCCAAAAGCCAACAGCATAGATTCTGAAAAGACTAATCAAATGAGCAGGCTGATCTGGATCTACACTGGTTGCCCATGGGGTATGAGCCATACTCCCTCAGAGTAAAGGCTTCATTTATTTCGAATCTTGGTATTTTATTCACCTGATTTTTCATTTTTCTTTAGCACTTATTAAATTAAATGTTAAATTGACTAGGCCTACACTAATTTAATTAAGGCTGAGAACAAACAATTTAAAAAACCTTTGAAATCTTTATTGTTGTTTTTTCAGCACTTAAAAGTCATCATCCAAAAGACCAAAGCAGGGATTTCAATGCCAGCTAGTAAGTTGCAGATCTGAGAAAATGTCTGGGCCAATCATGGATGACAACTTATTAACAATTAGTGAACTTTTGGAAACTAGTTTTTTGAAATGCTCCATTTGCAAATCAGTCTACAAGGATCCAAGACTGCTTCCATGTCTGCACACATTCTGCCACCAGTGTATCCAAAATACTGTTGACAGTGTGACGCAGTCTATAACTGAACAAAACCAAATACACAGTCTACATAAATCTGACGAGTCATCAACTGAAAATGGCCCAAATGAGAATAGTGAAGTCAATCATGAACTTCAGACTAACAAGGAGGACAAAAGCACCCAGTCTGAAATTAAGAAAACCGGAGAATTTCTAGCTTTTGGGTGTCCAATCTGTAAAGCATCTATACAGGTGAAGCGAAAGGTGAATATCAACAGTACATGTGAATTTGTTTCAAACACCTTCATGAAGGATCTGACAATTATGTATGATTACAAACATGCTAAAGACAGAGATTGTGAATATTGTAAATTTGATGGAAAGGTTACTACAGCAACATCTTTGTGTTTAGATTGTCATGACAACATGTGTCAAGGTTGCACAAGTGCTCACCATAGAACCAAGGTCACAAGAGGTCACAAGGTAATTCCATATGCTCAAGTCAAGAAGGGTCTATATGACATTGACATAAGGGAATACCAAACTCAGCTCTGCAAGGAACACTCTGATGAGCCGATGAATATATTCTGTGAGAAATGCGAGGTTCTGATATGCAAGGAGTGTAAAGTAGGTCACCATGACAACCATAAATGGCAAAGTTCTGATAAAGCCATTCTTAAGTATGAAGTTGAAATGGGCAATCTTCTGAAAGGTATCCAGAAACAAATTCCTTCTATACATAAATACATAGAGTTTCTATCCAACTATGAGAAGTCTGTGGAAGGTAACAGAGAAAAGCTAGCAACAAACATTCAAAACCAAACTGAACTTCTGCATAACATGATCGAAGAACAAAAGATGGCCAGTCTCAAAGCAGTAAATGAAGCCTGTGACAAAGAAAGATGTGAAATCCAAGTGAGAGCAGCAAATCTCAAAACTGCTTCTGTCTCGCTGGAAAACAATGAACAATATTTGAGACAACTATTGAAGCATGGTAAACCTGATGAAATCTTAACACTACATAGAGAAATTACACAGAGGTTGATTCAGCTTACACATATGCAAATGGATGGTATTACACAAAGGCTCAAGGCAGAATTTGTTCCTGGAAGTTCAACTGAGAGGAATATTCAAACAGTTTTTGGTAAACTTTCTATTAACAGTGTACCTATACGTCATTCAGAAACAGGCCTGGCATCCAGTAATGCCCTCCAGATTTCAACCATGCTACCCAATGTGAAGAACACTCCAGAACTGGTTCTTGAATTCGAAGCAGCTGGTATGACCGACACAAAAGAAGTTTGGCCAACTGGAATAGCTGTGACCACAAGTAATGATCTAGTTATAGTTGACAGGGATAATAAAAAAGTGAAAATCTTTGATAAGAATGGTAAACTGAAGCAAGAAATCCATGGAAAAGATGACAATAGGTTTGAAACACCATTTGATGTTGCAGTTCTGAAATCTGGGGAAATAGCAGTAACTGATCATGAAGCAGAAAATGTGAAAATCTTCACCACTACTGGGGAGCATAAATTAACCATAGCAAATGGCATCAAATATCCAAGGGGAATAACTGTCAACTCAAAGGGACAAATCATTGTACTGGATTGTCAGCTTAGACAAATTACAATCCATGAACCCAAAACTGGTGAGACCATTAAAACCATTGAAGGTAAAGATACAAAAGGATCAAAAGTTCTTGTGGATCCATATTATGTTACTGTCACTTTACAAGACAACATTATTGTTACGGATACGGCCTCACCAAACATTAAAGTGTTCAGTGCCACAGGAAGTTATCTGGCAAACTATGGACATTATGGTATGAGAAACGATGAGGTTTTACAACCCTTTGGCGTATGCTGTGATAACTATGGCTATATTTTTGTTGCAGACAACCAAAATCACAGAATTCATCTACTTTTCCCGGATGGGAAATTGTCCAAATTTCTGATAACCAAAGGGGAATCACTCTGGCATCCTATGGGATTAGCCATGACAGGGTTAGGGTACTTGGTTATAACCGAGGCTTTAGGAAAAGTTAAAATTTACAAATATATATGAAGAAGTTAAATTGAGTTAGGTCCCAGGAAACTAAATGTAACATTCTCATTGGCACCGTCAAAAACCACTGAACTAGCACTTAAAATTGTTAATGATAAATAAAAAAAATCACAGTTTTGGATCATTGTTAACTAAGAAAATAACTGAGCATTAAAGTAATAGTTATAAATTTCTGCACAGAATTTGGTTTGAATTCACTCAAACCAAACACTGAAACTTTTGTAAATACCGGTAAGGCTGGTTCTCTTGAGGGCCTCTCATACTAATCTGAAGCAATCACAGAATAAGCTATCAAGCATTTTTATATATAAGATTGGAAATGCTTCTGAGCAGTATTTTTATACAGATTATTAGAAATGTCTCATAATGAGAAAAACATTATTCTTTAGACTTATGATTTTAAATAGTGTACAACTGTTTGAGTAGTCATAATTTTGAAGCGTTTTTGCCTTAGCGAGATTGGGCAAAATCATGTACTTGAGTATACAATTGCTTTTACATATAAATGATATATTTTAATTTATTGTTATCAGAAAGATACTTATGACATGTTTGATTTTAATTGACAATTATTATTTCTGTATTCTCTAGTTCTTTAGTCTAATAAAGTGTTACAAGTGTATTGACTTCAAATCTGTTTGAATGACCACTTAGAACTAGCATTTTTCCCCTATTTCTTTGTTTTATAGAAGTATCACTCCTTTATGCCATGTGATATGGATTATATCCAATGGGCAACCAGAGAAGGTCCAGTTCATCCTGCCCATTAGTTCAGTATGATCAGGATCTACAGTTTTTACTTCTTAGGCAGAAATCTACAAGTGACTAGGTACATCCATGTGTTAAAGGTTAAATGTCATCTTAAATATATTGTTAAATAAATTAAAACTGATCTGACATCCAGGAAGGCTAAACTTGCATGTTCAAAGCCTCTACTGACTGAGGAAAACCTGAGGCATTATTTTTGGCACAGGCTGATTCTTAAAACCACCAACCTTTAGCATGTGGGGTTCCATCCCATATGAAAGAATTCCACTGCAAGTGGAACTGAACCTTTCGTGAGGGGGCTATGACATACAACAAGTACTGTTCACAAGGTGCAAGTTTGGAACACAAGTAAACTGCTAAGCTACTTTCCAGACAGTTGCCCAAGTGTAGGATATTCCCATATGAAGCAAAGCGGAGTTTTGTACATGTTATCATTATATTTCTTGCAGGTTTCATTTGTCTGTGTTTTGCAAAGGAAACAGTGCGATATGAAGCCCCCTAAAAGCTGTCAAAGCTAGATAGCTGACTAAAGTCAATCAGCTGGTTATTTAAAACAAAATAAGGAATTATATTCTTCCCTAAAGCGATCAGGTTGATTATTGAATCTGACAGTTATTATGGCCATAAAAATTCCGACTATGTTAAGTGTAGACTTAATAAAGGTTTTCTGTGCTGAAAATGGTTATTTTGTAAAAAGCAGAGCAGTTATCATATTTGCTGATGCAGTGTAGATCCAGATCAGTATCCATGGCAACTGATCAGGGTCTACACTCTTCAGTCTTTTTTTTTCTTTAAGACATTGACAAACAATGATACAAATAGCTCAAACTAGTTGTATTTTGAGTCAATACATTAATTATGTGTTGTTTAAGGGTTAATCATCATAACTTACCATTTTTGGGAACTGGTCTTTTAGGTATAGGTGGTATTTTTCCATCAAACTCTAGATTGGTCTGAGATTCTGTAACTTCTTCACCAAAGTCTAGGAAAGGTTCCGACATGTCCGATGGTCTCTTGTCTAATGTACTTGCTGATTCTGAAAGAAATTATGAGAATAAAATTCAATATTAAAGAAATCACCTGCTATAAAACCAAACCCGAGTCCAAATTGTGCTCACTCTAGATGTAGCGAGTAGCAATATTGGGCTGACTCTTAATAATGTCTAGGTTCCATCAATTCCCCAGGGCTCTCACTAGAGAGAGACTAGGGAGAAGTGGTCTCCCAAAAGTGACCAGACTACTCCCTTCTTTTAGCTAAGGGAGAAGTCATTTTGTATTGTCTATATAGAGAAAGAATGCTGTTGACTGCAAACTTCTCCATAATTCAGTAGTTATGACAAAACTCCCTGATTTGCAGGTCTAATGAGAGCCCTGTTCCTCTTAAAGAAATATGATATGCTGGTAAAGAAAACGTACCAAGCTGAAATGTTAATCCTATGGTTAGTAAAGAAGGGATTTTCATCCCTACGGCTCAACGTGTCCGACAATAATTTTCACACCTTTAATTGAGTTGCAATTAAAAGACTATTGTTCTTTAGTTAAGGAGATGATATCAATGAAATATGATTGATTTGCAGTTATCACAAAATATAATTATTTGCAGATATCAACAACATCTTTCATATCACACACATTCACAGTAGGTAAGAAATAGACTGTTATTTCTGAAAAGGAGCGAAGTGTTGATCCAGATCAGATTGCAGCTGATCTGGATCTACATTGGTAGCTTATGAGATTAAAGGTGTGTCCAAGGGAAAAAGCCTAGGCCTCTTTAACTGATTAAAGATAAATCAGGAAAATTACCAGCAATAGTTTAAATAATTTACATGGAAAGTTCATACATAAGAAAACTAAAACTTATACACTTCAAATACACAAACTTTATTCAGCAGTTTATGCAGTTTTTGACAGTTCCAAATCAGATGTCTCTTAGTAAGTGACAGGTGCGAAAAAGACTTTGTTCATGTATTTGTTGTTTCTTTTAGATAAATTTGGAGAATTGATGTTATTTTTGTTTAATGTTTACAATTTATATTATAAAGGCATTCACAGATGAACTGTTTTTTAAAATAAAAACTATTGCCCTTGTGTAATCAGAGTTGACATTTACCTGTTTTATCGGTGTATAGGTTGTGAAGACTAGAGTTTTCTTCCTCCTTTTTCAGATCTTCGGCAGTTTCTTCTTCTAAAGTTATCAACCTGAAATTAAAGAAATAAACCAAATATTTCACATGTTTTGTTTTTATACTGCAATTAATTTGACTTAGCAAGCACTTCACATTGGCACAGAATTAAAAATGAGAAGATCATGTCATCTGTTGACTATAGAAACAGGGCAATCATTTCCAAATTTATTTTGTTAACTAAAGTAGTCTTGCATCTATTGTCATTTAATCAGGATCTACACTGTATGCTTCAGATTAAATTATTTCTGACAGAAGATCATCTATTGTAGATGCAGATCAGATTGCACAAATGTGTCAGCTGATCTGGATTTACACTGGTCACAAATGGGACAAAACCCATATAATTATATTAATAAAGGGTTGATAGATCAGCTCAAGTAAATTCATTTTAAAAACTGATAAATTTAGCATTTAGGCTTGTTGAAGTTAAAAAACTAATGCTTTATAAAATAATACATATTTTTGGTTAAATTTTGTTTAAGCAGATGATATAATAAATTTATGCAATTTAAGAAATTAATTGTCTAATTAAGCAGGTACCAGCAATTTTATTTGTAGGTGGTTCAGGTTGAAGGAGGAAAAATTCTATACTTTCAGATATTTTTCACAGGATTTGTTTTGTTTATCTCACATTAATTTTTTTGTTTACAACTCATTTAAAATTATGTTTTTTAAGTGCTGCTTCACCACATGCTTTTTTTTTAAAAACTAGAGCTATCACTGAAGGTGATTAATACCCCCGCAATACTGCTTTGTCAGAGTATACAGAAATGATGTTTGCATCTTTCATGGGTGAAAGTTGAAAAATATTTGAAATCCTGAAAATTTGCTGGGGGTCCAGGGGCCGCTAGGGCTCCGGTAGGTCCAGGGCAAAGCCCTGGTGGGGGACAAGAGGGTCAAAGCCCCCCGAAGCTTCTGGAAAATAGCAATTTATATACCATTGGGAAGCCATTTCTTAAATGCATTTGAGCTTTTTTGAAACACAAAATTAAGACATCTGGAGGCATGGGTTTATCATTTATTGTCAGTTATCTTAATCAACTATGCCTCTCAATTCAGTAAAAATTCTCCATAAACAAAAATTATAGAACTGCATGAATATTTTCAATAATTATGAAATTGACGGTAGTTGTTTATTTCTGCTGGGTTATTTGTTTTGTTTTTTTATAATAAATATCTCCAATACAAAGTATGTACATAATTTGTGCGCATTTTAGTTTCCAAAGTACATCATTGGACGGCATATTCTGATGTAGACCTACTTTCATTTTGTGTAGTCCGAGATTAAATTTTCTCGCGGCATAACAATTTTTTTATTTTTTTTATTCAGTTTTTTATCAATTCCAAAGAACATATCAAATTACAACATGAAATATTTGGTAACCTGTTATATCGTAATAGTAGATGATGAACAAGATATAATCTATATGTTCTTTTCGAACTGATTCTTTTTTTTTCATTCACTCATTCTCTCTCGCTAACTTTCACTCATTTCTGCATTCATACATCCTCTCAGTCTTACACCCATCCACCCTCTCATCATTCATACTCAGGAAAACCAGCGGGTTGACAATTAGTGTTATTATAAACTAATACATCAATTAAATGGAAGTTAATGAAAAAAAAAGAAAAATAAGAAGATTGTTCTACCCCTTGCCGTTTTGAACAATACAGATAGAATCGTCATTATTTGTTATTTTATTATGTGTTTGTATTTGTTAGAGGAAATTTAACCACTTTTGTCTATGTGTATCGATTTTATTTTTTGAGTTTGCTATGAATTCTTCAACTTTCATTTTCTCTGTCAAATATTTTAGAAATCCATCTATATTTGGTATTCTTTTGTTACATTTATTAAGAAATATGAAATATTTCGCTGTTAAAATAATACATTTGAGAGCTGCTTCGGTAGGCCCTTTGTTAAATTTAAGAAAAGAGATGTTAAGATAATTAATGTCTTCGTTTATATTGTTTCATTTTAAATAGTCTTTTACATTCTTCCAAAACGTTTGTACGTGACTGCATTCCCAAAACAAATGTTCTATGCTTTCCACATTCATTGAACAAAAATCACATAAATTTGAACATGATAATTTTTGTTTAATGAGAAGTTTATTGGTGGGTATTATTCTGAAAATGAATTTATATTGAAAGTTCCTGAGTACAGTGTCAATAGTTGCTTTAAATATATTATTATAGTTATCCTCCCAGTTCAATGTGTTGCTATTAAATATATCTCGCCATTTTGTTTGGGATGGAATTTGTATGTTATCTTCTGTTTTTAACAGCATATTGTAGAAATATTTGTTAACATGTTTTTGTTTGACGCTTTTTTGTAAATAAGATTTGTTCGTATCTTCTTTATTTAAATCCTCTATTTTTATATTTTTTTTGATGGATTTTGGAATACATGATACGAGAATATTATATTTTAATTGATGTTTTGGTTGGATGTCATAAATGCGCTTCATTTCTTCAAAAGAGTAAAACGAATTATTGCGAAAATCGTATAAGTGTTCTACGTATTTAATACCTTTATCAAACCATTCTTTATAGAAAAAGGTTCACTGAATGTTTTTTATCTTTTTGTTATTCCAAATGATTTCTTTGTTTGGTAAGCTGTTTCGCTTAATATTTAATATTTTATTCCATGAGAGTATTATATCCCTCAAAAATATACAGTTTTTTAGTTTTTTTTGCTATTTCGTTTTCATCTATATTGCACTCAAATATTAATTTGTTTCCAAAAGAATTTAATTTTGAAAGAAAAATATCTTTTATTAGTGTTTTATTATTATCATCTAGTATCTTTTTGACCCAAGTTGCCTTTAAAGACAACAGTTATTTTTCAAAGTCAACCATTTTTAAACCTCCTTTACTGTACTGCTGTTTTATTGTTGCACGTTTTATTTTGTCAGGTTTTCCATCCCAAAGAAAATCATATGCATATCTTTCGATTGATCTTACTGTATTAGCTTCCAAGTTTGGCAATGCAGACATTATATATGTTAATTAAGGTAGCGCAAACGATTTTATAACCGTGATTTTTCCTAGAAGTGTAAGTTTTCTATGTTGCCATTGCTTAAGGCAATTAACAAATTCTTTTATTTTCGGATCGATATTATTTTTATAATTAAGTTCTGTATTATTGTAGAAAGATATTCCTAAAGTCTTAGCCGATTGAGATTCCCAAATGAACTTTTTATTTGTACAATATTCAATATCCGTGTTTTGGAGAGAGCCAGCTCTCAATACGATACACTTTTTGTCATTTAATATTAATCCGGACACATGTCCAAAATTATCTAATATATTTATAAGCTTTTCAAAGGATCTTCGGGAGCCATCTGTCATAAAGGTCGCATCATCTGCAAACATTACTGATTTTACCTCATAGCTGTTTATTTTTAACCCTTTAATAATAGGATTTTTTCTTACAAAGTTTGATAGAAGTTCAATACACAGTATAAATAGATAAGGTGAGAGTGGACAGCCTTGGCGAACTCCTTTCTTAATGTTGAAAAATGGGGATAAGTGGCCGTTGTTGATAACACAACTTTTAGCATCTATAAAAAGAGTTTTTCCCACTCAATAATTGACTGGTCAAAATTAAAATGCTTTAGTGTATCAAACAAAAAGTCGTGATTCAGGGTATCAAAAGCTTTTTTAAAGTCTGTAAAGAAGAGCAGAGCTTCATGTGGTTTATTTTCGAGATCTTCAAACAGTTGAAAGAGCAGTCTTATATTGTCATGTATATTTCGTCCTTTAACAAATCCCGCTTGGCTTGAGTCAATTATTAATGGTAGTACTTTTTTAATTCGATTTGCAATTACTTTACTTATAATTTTGTAATCAGTATTTAGAAGGCTTATAGGTCTCCAATTGTCTAATAGTGTCGTATCTTTATTTGATTTTGGTAACATAGTTATAATACTTTGTGTTTGAAGTTCTGTCAGGCTTTTATTAACGTAAGAGAAATTTGCTGAATTTATAAAAAACAATTTGAGATCATTCCAAAATATTTTGTAAAATTCGGTGGTGAGGCCGTCCGATCCAGGGCTTTTATTATTATTCATTTCTTTTAAAGCTGTTGCAGATTCATATTCATTTATTTTATCTCCTTTACACATTTCACTATCTTGTTCGGTAAGTGTATACATTGTTTTATCATAAAAATCATAAATAGAATTTCCTTGATCCTTGTGTTCGTATAAAGTTTCAAAATATTTTTTTTGTTCGGTTAGAATAACTTCAGGGTTTGTTACTATTTTTCCATCTATTAATAATTGTGACATTAATTTCTTTTCGGCTTTTCTTTTTTCTAAATTTGCAAAAAATTTACTGTTTTTTTCACTATATTCAACTATTGTTGCTTTAGAACGAAGAATTATTCCATCAATTTTATTCTCTAAAAGTCTGTTTAACTCATCTTTAGAAGTTTGAAGTTGTTCTTTTAACTCATTATTATAATTATTATTATTATTACTTTTATTATTATTATTATTATTTAAAAGTCGTTGTTCAACTGCTTGTATGTGTTCCTTTAAATCGTTTTCTTTTTTTTCGTTATCTTTTTTCATGTTTGATGAAAATTTGATAGTTTCGTTTCTGATGTTACCTTTAATTACTTCCCATAAAACATAACAATTTTAGAAAATCAAACATAGGACTATATCCGCCTACCGATACAAGGTCATTTCAGTTGCATAAAAATTATATACATATTACTTACTACGCAGTCTCTGCGTAAGAAAAAAAAAACAATTGAGCATCTTCTGAGTATTGTTTTACAATCTGTATTTAATTTTACGCACACAGCTACACGACCTTCACCCGGGCACATGTTGTTATTTTTCAGAGAGGGATAAGAATAATGACGTCATTTGGAGAGCTAATGCTAACGAAACCAATCGTAGGACTATATCCGCCTACTGATACAAGTCCATTTCAGTTGCATGATAATTACATATGTATTACTTACTTCGCTGTCTCTGTGTCAGAAAAAAAAACAATCGAGCATCTTCTGAGTATTTTTTTTTACAATCTTTTGATAAGCACACAGCTACTCGACCTTCACCTGGGCACATGTTGTTATTCTTCCGAGAGGGATAAGAATAATAATGTCATTTGGTGAGCTAATGCTATCGCCATGTGCATGTAAAGCAAAAGTTGTGTTTAAAAATAGCGACTTGGGTTTTCACCGGATGTAAACAAAACTGTAAAAGTAGTTAACGTCACAAGGTTTTGTTGAATCGTGCTCCCCTTCCAAAAAATAATGGACTGATCCAAATGAAAAAAAAAAATGTCATGCAAATCTAATCATGAACGTATGTTAAAAGTTTGAAAAATGGAGAAGTAGTTTGTGTCATAAGATTTTGTTAAATAATGCTCCCCTCCAACCAAAAATGGACTGATCCATAAAAAACATGTCACTAACATGCACACTTCATGCAGAACATATGATTTCAGTTTCAAGTCATTATCTTGAAAACTGTAGAAGTTTGCAAAACACGATTTTGTTAAATCATGTCCCCTGCAAAAAAAGAATGGACTGATCCACACCAAAAATATGTCACGCACATCTACACTTCATGCTGAACATATGTTTAAAGTTTCAAGTTAATATCTTAACTAGACTGTGTCCTCAGGACACTGATGCCCCCACTGCTGCAAGTACATTTGTAACAAAATTGTGTACTAGGTATTAACAATATGTGGTGAATGAGGAGTAAGAGCCACAAAATTTAATGACTAACATAAACAAAGGGCCATAACTTTGGTGAAAATGGTTGCAAGGCAATGTCCTTTACAGCAATTAAGACATCATGTCTAATCATCTGTGTAAGTTTGGAAGAAATCAGCCAAATAAAAAATGTGGAGTTGATGCCACAAAATTTTGTAAGTGAAATTAACAAAGGGCCATAACTCTGGTAAATATGGCCGCAGGAAAAAATCCTTTCTTTATGATCATCTGCACATCCACCTTGATCATGTGAGCAAGTTTGAAAGAAATCCATCCAATAGTAAACGAGGAGTTGATGCCACAAGATTAAATCACTGAAATTAACAAAGGGCCATAACTCTGGCAAAAATGGCCGTAAGAAAAACCCTTTCTTTACAATCATCTACACAACCTGCTTGATCATCTGTGCAAATTTGAAAGAAATCCCTTAGATAGTTAATGAGGAGTTGATGCTACAAGATTTAATTACTGAAATTAGCAAAGGGTCATAACTCTGGTAAAAATAGTCGCAGGAAAAAATCCTTTCTCTACGATCATCTACACATTCTGCTTAATCATCTGTGCAAGTTTGAGAGAAATCCGCTTTATAGTTTAGGAGGAGTTGACGCCACAAGATTTAATTACTGATATTTACAAAGGGCCATAACTCTAGTAAAAATGTTCACAGGAAAAAATCCTTTCTTGACGATCATCTACACATCCTGCTTGATCATCTGCGAAAGTTTGAAAGAAATCTGCCTTATAGTTAAGGAGGAGTTGACACCACAAGATTTAATAACTGAAATTAACAAAGGCCCATAACTCTGGTAAAAATGGTCGCAGGAAAAAATCCTTTCTTTACGATCATCTACACATCCTGCTTGATCATCTGTGCAAGTTTGAAAGAAATCCGCCTTATAGTTTAGGAGGAGTTGACGCCACAAGATTTAATAACTGAAATTAACAAAGGGCCATAACTCTGGTAAAAATGGTCGCAGGAGAAAATCCTTTCTTTACGATCATCTACACATCCTGCTTGATCATCTGTGCAAGTTTGAAAGAAATCCGCCTTATAGTTTAGGAGGAGTTGATGCCACAAGATTTGGGGACGTACGGACGGACGGACGAGTGCAACTCTATATGCCTCCCACTTTGTGGGGGCATAAAAACTGTAGAAGTAGTTTGTGTCACAAGATTTTGTTGAATCATGCTCCCCTGCTAAAAAATAATGGACTGATCCACATGAAATAAAGTATGTCATGGAAATCTACTCACAAATGTATATTTAAAGTTTGAAAACTGGAGAAGTAGTTTGCATCATAAGATTTTAAATAAAAGATTTTGTTAAATAATGCTCACCTGCAAAAAATAATGGACTGATCCACAAAAAAATATGTCGCTGACATACACACTTCATGCAGAACATACAATTTCGGTTTCAAGTCGATATCTTGAAAACTGTAGAAGTTTGCATAACACGATTTTGTTAAATCATGTCCCCTGCAAAAAATAATGAAATGATCCACACGAAAAATATGTCACGCACATCTACACTTCATGCGGAACATATGTTTAAAGTTTCAAGTCAATATCTTAAAAACTGTAGAGGTAGTTCGTGTCACAAGATTTTGTAAAATCATACTCCCCTGCTAAAAAATAATGGACTGATCCACATGAAACAAAGTATGTCATGGAAATCTACTCACAAACGTATGTTTAAAGTTTGGAAACTGGAGAAGTAGTTTGCGTCATAAGATTTTAAATAAAAGATTTTGTTAAATCATGTCCCCTGCAAAAAATAATGGACTAATCCACACGAAAAATATGTCACGCACATCTACACTTCATGACGAACACATGTATAAAGTTTCAAGTCAATATCTTAAAAACTGTAGAAGTAGTTCGCATCACAAGATTTTGTTGAATCATGCTCCCTTCAGAAAAATAATGGACTGATCCACATGAGAAAAAAAAATTGGCGCAAATGCACTCACGAACATATGTTTAAAGTTTCAAGTCCATATCTTGAAAACTGTTGACGTAGTAAGTGTAGAAGTTTGCATAACACGTTTTTGTTAAATCATGTCCCCTGCAAAAAATGATGGACTGATCCATACGAAAAATATGTCACGCACATCTACACTTCATTACAAACATATGTATAAAGTTTCAAGTCAATATCTTAAAAACAGTAGAAGTAGTTTGCGTCACAAGATTTTGTTTAATCGTGCTCCCCTCCGAAAAATAATGGACTGATCCACATAAGAAAAAAAATTTGCGCAAATGTACTCACAAACATATGTTTTAAGTTTGTATTCGATATCTTGAAAACTGTTGACGTAGTAAGTGTAGAAGTTTGCATAACACAATTTTGTTAAATAATGCTCCCCTCCAACCAAAATGGACTGATCCATAAAAAATATGTCACTAACATGTGCACTTCGTGCAGAACATATGATTTCAGTTTCAAGTCGATATCTTGAAAACTGTAGAAGTTTGCATAAAATGATGTTGTTAAATCATGTTCCCTGCAAAAAAGAATGGACTGATCCACACAAAAAATATGTCACGCACATCTACACTTCATGCTGAACATATGTTTAAAGTTTCAAGTTAATATCTTAAAAACTGTAGAAGTAGTTCATGTCCCAAGATTTTGTTGAATCATGCTCCCCTGCTAAAAATTAATGGACTGATCCACATGAAACAAAGTATGTCATGGAAATCTACTCACAAACGTATATTTAAAGTTTGAAAACTGGAGATGTAGTTTGCATCATAAGATTTTAAACAAAAGATTTTATTAAATAATGCTCACCTGCAAAAAATAATAGACTGATCCACCAAAAAATATGTCGCTGACATGCACATTTCATGCAGAACATACAATTTTGGTTTCAAGTTGATATCTTGAAAACTGTAGAAGTTTGCATAACACGATTTTGTTAAATCATGTCCCCTGCAAAAAATAATGAACTGATCCACACGAAAAATATGTCACGCACATTTACACTTCATGCCGAACATATGTATCAAGTTTCAAGTCAATATCTTAAAAACTGTAGAAGTAGTTCGCATCACAAGATTTTGTTGAATCATACTCCCCTCCGAAAAATAATGGATTGATCCACATGAGAAAAAAAAGAAATTTGCACAAATGTCCTCACGAACATATGTTTAAAGTTTCAAGTTGATATCTTGAAAACTGTTGACGTAGTAAGTGTAGAAGTTTGAATAACACGATTTTGTTAAATCATGTCCCCTGCAAAAAATAATGAACTGATCCACACCAAAAATATGTCACGCACATCTACACTTCATGCGGAACATATGTTTAAAGTTTCAAGTCAATATCTTAAAAACTGTAGAGGTAGTTCGTGTCACAAGATTTTGTTAAATCATACTCCCCTGCTAAAAAATAATGAACTGATCCACACCAAAAATATGTCACGCACATCTACACTTCATGCCAAACATATGTATCAAGTTTCAAGTCAATATCTTAAAAACTGTAGAAGTAGTTCGCATCACAAGATTTAGAAGTTTGCATAACACGATTTTGTTAAATCATGTCCCCTGCAAAAATTAATGGACTAATCCACACGAAAAATATGTCACACACATCTACACTTCATGCCGAACAAGTGTATCAAGTTTCAAGTCAATATCTTAAAACTGTAGAAGTAGTTCCCGTCACAAGATTTTGTTAAATCTTGCTCCCCTCCGAAAAATAATGGACTAATCCACATGAGAAAAAAATAGTTCGAGCAAATGTCCTCACGAACATATGGTTAAAGTTTCAAGTCCATATCTTGAAAACTGTTGACGTAGTAAGTGTAGAAGTTTGAATACCACGATTTTGTTAAATCATGTCCCCTGCAAAAATAATGGACTGATCCACACCAAAAATATGTCACGCACATCTACACTTCATGCCGAACATATGTATCAAGTTTCAAGTCAATATCTTAAAAACTGTAGAAGTAGTTCGCATCACAAGATTTAGAAGTTTGCATAACACGATTTTGTTAAATCATGTCCCCTGCAAAAAATAATGGACTATTCCACACGAAAAAAATATGTCACGCACATCTACACTTCATGCTGAACATGTGTATCAAGTTTCAAGTCAATATCTTAAAAACTGTAGAAGTAGTTCGCGTCACAAGATTTTGTTAAATCGTGCTCCCCTCCGAAAAATAATGGACTGATCCACAGGAGAAAAAATAGTTCGCGCAAATGTCCTCACGAACATATGGTTAAAGTTTCAAGTCAATATCTTGAAAACTGTTGGCGCTGTAAGTGCCACAGACAGACCGCCCAACCAACCAACCAATTAACCAACCAACCGGATGATGACTCCTATATACCCCCTATACTTCGTATGCGGGGGTATAATTATTGGAATAGAAGTCTATATTAACAGAGAAGCTCTGAGATTTGAAAGCATTCATGTGCAAGATAATAAAATAAAATAAAATCAGAAGTGATGTCCCTGTATAAGACCTAAGTGTAAACACAAGATGTTTAAATTTAAAAACATGATTCACTTAGCACCACCTGAAACCACCATAACCAAGAATCAATACCAAAGCTGTAGATAATGATAAATATGTAAATACTGAGAGTATCCGGTGACCCAAGATCACAAAAATGAGATTGAAGACCAGTCTCAAATCTCAAGCATCTGGCTGAAACAGCACCTGGTCGTCATTTCAGCCAATCTGATGTTTGAGACTCGAGACTGGTCTCCAATCTCAGTGATCTTGGGGTAGTTAGTTGTTAGTAATTCAGATAGGGGTTATACTGGATTAGAATTGTATGTTATTTGAAGGTGACAGATCCAGAATTTGTGAAGTTGCTGAGGCTATATTTACCTGAAGCATAAATATTATCAACCATTCATAAAATATCTATATCTTGTCACTCTTATTAATTTAAAACTAACAGTAGTATGTTAGATTTTTTTTTCATAAAAAAACTTTTCAAAATGTTGAAAGGTTTTTCACAAAGCACAAATCTGAAAAGCCCTAAAAGCTTGAAAATGGGACAAACAAGGTTTAATCACGTTTTCAAAAACATGCATAGATATTTTATGTGATTGCCCTGTAAAATCCTTCTACCGAAATTTCCATCACTTCTAAAAGGTACAGATAGTCCCATCCCTTCTATAAAGAAAGTGAAAACTTCAATCCCTTTTGATATGGTACGTTGAGTTCCATCAGTTTTACAAAGAACCAAGAGTGACAATAAACTCCTACACAGTGGCCTCCCTTGTATGCTACACTCAGTAAATCACTGCCACCACAAACATCAATTATTGTCAAGAAACAATGGATCAAAAACACCCTTCGAGATGAAACAGAACATATTTTAGAATAAATATTCCTTCAGTCAGTTTACAATAAAAGTAAGCTATAGATCAGACAAAAAATCCCACCCTTCCCCACCTCAAATATCAGAGAGAAAATCACACTCCCATCCCAAAATATAAAAACCTTGACTTTGCATTGCTTATGGTGATAGTGGCATTAGTGACTGTAAGGGGATGTAACCACTGTGTTGAATATAGAGTCAAGATGCCTTTATTTCCCACCCTTCTATACAGGGTACCAAAAGTTGCCTCCCTTGGAATTACCTCTCCTCATTCTCCTCATCCGACTCCTCACTGCTTTCTGATGATTCATAATCAGACCTGGTGTGTAGCAAAGTGTTTATATCTCTTGCTGAATAAGCCTTGTATGCTCTTGTTTTAAGGCTCAGAATTTTAAACCAATAATGTAATATTTTTACTGATACACGAAATTTCAGTATTTAACAGTTTACTTCATGAATACAGCTTATATCCTATGAGTGACCGTGATCAGCTTGCACATTCCTATATCCCTAAATGTGCCAAACCTTACACAAAAAATCACAAGTAATCTTCTTTATATTTTACAAGAATAATGCTCCAATACAAGCCTAATACAATCTCCTAAATTTTCTAAAATAACTTGGTTATCAATCTACTTATTGTTGCAATAAAAATGAATATTTCATATCAGAAATGCACAAGCATACATATTGTTACCTTTGTGCAAAAACATTATAACTCCTTACTTCTATAGTATTTATACTGTTTTTGCACTAATGCAACAAATTATGCATGTCAAACAATGAAACTTCACAGCATTTCTTGTAATGAGTGTGTAGATCAAATATTTCTGCCACATAAATATAACACTAACATGATTTCTATTGAAGTAAACTTACTTTTCAGGATCGAAGTCATCGTCCACATCTCGTTCTGCAGGTTCCCTAGATACCTCGGTCAGTCTCTTAGAGGGTTCTTGCAATTCCTGAAAATTAACAGGGGTTGTTATAAATAATGTATTGGCAAATTAGAGTTTTCTGTAACTTTTTAAAGTAGAGATATGAAAGAAAATGTATTTGAGTCAAATATTTAAGTTAATCCTTAACTCCATACAGATTTTATCACAAATGAAACCAGTAGATCCAGATCAGCTGGCACATCTGTTTCTGATCTGGATCTACACTAGTCACATCTTTGTCAGAAATAACCTATTAAACCAAAAGTGAACAGTGCAGATCCTGATCTGAGGGCATAAATATGCCGGACGATCATGATCTAAACAGTTTGCCCATGACATAATAGCCATATGCTTTACCAAAGTTGTTTTAACCTCTTAAATTTGAAGTAAAAAGGGGCATAACTATGACAAAATACAGTCAAAAGTTATGAAACTTGTCCTGGTAACTGCTTTTGTGATGTCAGAAAACTATTTTAAGTTTCAAAGCTCTTTCTTGAATGGTAACTGATTAAAAGTGAACTAAAACAAAACACTTAAGGAAATGTTGCTAACCTACCACCTGTCCAACGACACACCCTAATCTAATAACCAGGTTTTTCCAAAGATAACCTGGTTTAATATGCAAGAATGGGTTAGAAGTGCACAAAACAAGTAAATTGGTGAAAATAAGGTATTGCAACTTTAAAGCCACAAATTAAGAGAAAACATGTAAATGGTCACATCAGCAATTTCATAACATAATCACCTTAATAACATTGAACTCATAATATTGATAGCCTTTGAAACTCTCTGCTACAGCTGTCATGGTACGTGATGTTTTCTCCCAGAAGTGCAGCAATGATGACTGATAGTTAGCTAACACGTGAGAGAACATGTTACATCGGCTAGCGGCCAGCAGGTCCACTTTCTGCATTACATCCAGCTTCAGCTTGTCAAATCTAGACTTTGTCTTCTTCACTTGAGCTTGAACCTGAAACATTGATTTTTACCCATTATTCCTAGGGATCAGCTTAACAGGAAAAAGATTTATCAGTTTCAGGGAGGTTTTGGAAATTTTCAGCTTTCTAAAAGGAATATAAAGGGGAAAATTTCTCCTTTGGCTGTTAAGAGAGAAATTTAGGAAATGTGTGAGACTATTTCTCCCAAGTCTCCTTTAAAGCCATTTCCTGATTTCATTTATACAGGCTTTATCACATGTTAACTGTGTAGACTTAGAACAGCTGTCAAATCCAGTGCATAGATCCTGATGGCACCATTTGCACATGGGTAACAGCTATATCTCATGGAGTAGCTGATAACAAGACACCCATGAAAAAGAATGTTTTCATCCTATAGAGAAAGAAAGACTTAAGATCAATATCTGTGGGTGGGTGGTTGCAGCACAGACAACATGTTTATTGCATAAAATATCTAATAATGACAAAAAGTACAAACTTAACTTATGTAAATGTATAAAATTTAAAAATATAAATTCAATTAAAGTATATTAAAAGAGAAGCTCATAAAATGTCAACTTTTACTGACCACCTTTTCACAATAACCAGAGTTTGGTACCATAACCCTTACCTTCATATATACACATTTTATTGCATGTGCAGCCAGTGTAGATCCTGATTAGCTGCCACATTCATACCGAATGATCAGGATATACAATGCACACTTTTATGGTCAGAAATAACCTAATAAATCAAAAAGTGAACAGTGCAGATCCTGAGCAGAGGGCACAAATGTGGCGGCTGTTCTTGATCTTCACTGTTCGCCCATGCCATATAGGCATATTTATGGAGGTACAGGTGTAAAGACAACAGCTATCCCACGTTAACTGTGAGTTGAAATCCGGATATAAAAATGATTGGCAAACCTTTCTGAATTTCTCCAGCTGTTTGTAAGTATCCGGATCTAGCTGTTCCGAGACATCTTTCATCCACAAGAGGGCGCCTCGGTACTCTGTACGAGCTCCTTCCATTCTATTTATAGTCATTAAGGTGTCTGATATGGCTCGGTACCGAAATGTCTCCACTTCCTGATATAATCGGACCAGTGGCACTCGTAAAGCTAACCTGTGGCAGTGAAAGCAAAGAAATGAGGCAACCTGGCATATTATGTACTTTATTTTAATGTAATACTGGGACATGGTTTAAAGTGAAATTGGAGAACATTTTGAGAATTAGGTGCATTTTACCAGCACTTTTTTTGTCCAGAGATTTATACTGATGCAGATTTTAAATGAAAGCAGATTTGTTTATTTCCACTGACCTAACAGAAAGTTTGATGCAAGAAAGTTTTAGGAAAATATCAAGTTTGCAATAAAATCATATACATCTTGTAACTATTGCAACTTAAATATGAAGTAAATGTACACCTGTAAAAACAGGTAAATGAAAACAAAGTATTACAAAGAAATATTTTTTGTTATAAAGGTTGTTAAATATATAAAATGTAGCTCCCTGCTTTATTTAAAATTGATATGTAGGGATCATATGACCCATCCTATACTGACAATTGATAGTGTAGTTTACCTTTGTTGGGCAGAGAAGCTCTGTGATTTGCCTACTGCTGCCATCATTTTACCAGCTCTTGTCTTATCCTGCCCACTGTTAGACTTCAGAAATCTCCCAGTAGCACTCTCTTCCATTGATAAAGCTGCAATAAAATCCATTGTTTTAATAACAGTGCCAAAGTGCCACCACAAAATACGCCCATACAAGAATTTGCCATTTTTGTACCAATAAAGGGCCATAACTCTGAATTGGCTGAAGCGATTGGGCTGGTTATAGATCTTGGCCGAGATATTATGCTGATAAACATTTTCCCAAAGTTTCATGGTCAGTCAACAACTGTGAGTTATAGAGCAGACATCGCTGTTGACACCACCTGGACGGACGCCTTCCCGCCATGGGTGTTCCTACAATACGACCAATCTTCCACACACATATAAAAAATGATATATTTCTCATATGTCTATGAGATGTTTAGGAAAACTATTATATCTATTGCCATTTTTTCTTGAAGATATGACAATGACATCCCCACTGATGTAAAATTCTACAAATTAATATGGGCCAGCTTAATATTTTTATCTTTTATTGTTTCCCTAGTGCTTTATTGAATCGACTACAATACTGTCACAATTTGATATTGACCTAGATCTATTCTTTAAAAGAGTAGGAAACAACTTATATGAATTTGAGAAATATTTTACAGAATGAATTTCTATTAAAATAAACATTTTAGTTTTTTAACAAATGGTTGGTTAAGAGTATTTTCAATATCATGGAAAATAAAATCTATATGAAAAATGAGCACTTAAACAAGAATTTATAACAATAAAGCCCAATTGGCCATGTGCATCTATATATCTGACTAGGGTTCTCATTCAGGAACTTTAATTTTCAGTAACAATCACAGTTCTCCCATCAAAAACTTTACTGTTAGATCTAGTTCTAGCTTGGGAACCACAGATACCACTGAGAACTATGGTTATCGGATGGGCACTATAGTTTTCAGCAAGAACCCTCAGATGAAGAACTGCTGAGAAGTATGGTTTGGTTTTTAACCCTTTCCTTGATTTATACACAATTTTACGCATGTGCAACCAGTGTAGATCCAGATCAGCCGGCACAAGAACTAAGGTTTCTGGACCAAGAACCACAGGTCTTGGTCAAGAACTAAGGTTCATTGATGAATTTTTAAAAATTATTTTATTAATTTGCATGTAGCCTTTTTGAAGACAAACCCTTACCACAAAGCCTGTCTTGATACTTTTCTATGGCTCGCAGCAGTTCCATGCAGGATTTCTGAATGGCTTTGAAAACCTGAAATACGAAACAAAAGTATAAATCAAACATAGGCACAATTTCAATTTGAATTTCAGTCAATACATTTCTGTAATGCATCATTATTGGGGATGGATCAACACTTGTACTTTTCACTCGTGTAAGCACTGAATAGGAAGGATTCACAACTACGTCATCAATTAGTGTTATCTGTACCATGTGATACACATGTGGTACAACACAGTGTAAAAAATGGCTGCTTTTGATAAGATATTTGCTGTAAATTTAATAGAAAATGATGTACCTGGAGCAAAGTTTCGCTCATCTGACATTGCTGAGCATTCAAATGTTGAATTAAAATGTTGGTTACAGTGCCAAGGTTTAAATTTGTCAGGAAAAAGGCAAGAATTAATTGACAGGTAAGCAACATCCACTTTATATATTTCCTTTGTTTACAGTTGAGAAACATGACTGTTTTGTAGCATTGTATATTTTGTTTGATTCTTTTAATAATATTTAAAACAAAATCATTGAAATGCATTTGTTATGTTATAGAATAATAAATTATAATACTAAATAGAATTTTCATATCAAGCAGTGTAAGCATACATTTACATAATCTTGAGCTTGAGGTAGTCAGAAACAGGTGCAGTTTCATATCTGAATGACTGTATCATGGCTGATCTTATCTGTATACAGTCAAACCTGTCTTTAGCAGCCACCAAAAAGTGGCTGCTCTACACAGGTGGCTGTTACAGACAGGTTAAAATGGGAACAAAATGTCAGTTTAGGACTTATTCAAACTGGCTGTTTAAGACAGGTGGTTGCTATTCGCAGGTGGCTGCTAAGGCAGGTTTAACTGTATTTATGTGTTCAATATTGTAAAATGAAGATCCCTGGTTATTTATGTAGCTACACTGCAGACTCTTTATAACGCGGTATAGCGGGTTCATCATCCCGACCGCGTTAATAAGTGAAACCGCGTTATATTTTTCCGCGCAAAATACATGTCCCGATTTTCCCACGAAATATACATGACCCGATTTTCCGGCGCAAATATACTACCTAATACACAATTAATGAGATTATGCATAATTCCATGTAACGTCATGATTCCCCACACTGTACTTGACAAATAATATTTCTTATAAGACATACAATTACCAAATTTCAAATAAAAAAGCAAAACGGCAAGAGACTGACTAATAACACCAAGATTAAAATCGGATCGCCCTTAAATTATTGTAATGGACCGTATATCTAGTTTGTTTAGATGCCTGCAGAAATATTTTATTTTTTATGCTACAAACTCTGACATTTACGAACGTAAATGTAAAATAAATATTAAAACACTAACCATCGTAAACATATTCCATAATTTATAAATTACATCCTAATTTTATCTCCAGTATAATATTTCAGTATTATTGCATCATCAACCAACTTAAACCAGCTAAAAAATGCCAAATGTAACGTACACAATTCTTGCAGATCAAACGATTTCATAGCAGAGCCGACAAAACATCACAGTGTGGATACGAGCCGACATTTTTCTTTGAAGTCGCATTTCATTGACAGATATTATCGCTGTTTACCTCCATAGTCAAAAAATGCAACATCCATAAAATTAACAGGAAGGCAGATCAAAGCAAAATGTACATCAATGAACTACCGACAGGTTTAAAACATGATTGGGAATATTTTTTGTTTCTTTCTGAATTGTGCGGATTATGTGAGATAATTATAGAGACAATCGAATTTAGTAATGGATCAATGATAAACAGTAAGTAAGCCGTTTACACGTTTGCCTCGGGCTGATATCTGTCACTGGGAAAGGTGTTAAAACACGGTTGTTTTAGGGATAAAATGTGTGCGTCACTTATGTACATGTTACAATTGTGACTTCATGTTTCGATTTATTTGCCGTTTTGCGATCAAAAATGACTTCCAGTTTCGATTTTTTGCCGTTTCATGGTGAAAAATGGACTTAGGGGATCCACGGGACAACCGCGTTATAATGGAGCGCGGATCTAAACGAACCGTGTTATAAAGAGTCCGCAGTGTATTGATACCGGTAATTGAGATAATACTTAATCAAGTGTAGTAATTAAATATATTGTTCAGTGTTGCTGTCTTTGTTTTTCAGATGCAGGGGATGCATTGAAGCTGGGGGAGAGAAGGACATTATTATTTCCATTGATGTTTACTGCATATATATGTACAATTGTTCACTTTATTAATAGTATAATACTCCCGACCACAAGCACTTATCCACTTTTTGCACTTCTGTTCGTTTGTTTTTGGTTTTGGAAAGGGTATAAAATTTCTTTCATGTCATCTTTGTCTGCATACCTCGAGTCACTTTTATAAACACCATAGCAACAATGTTTTGTCCTACCAAAGTATTTTTTAGAAGAATTTAGTTGCAGATCCATACCTTAACACATGCAAATATATAGTAAACTGCATGCAAGTGATACAAAATTTGTACTGCTAGCAACGGTTGCTAAGGTCAGTTCTTATCAGGGAATCTATTTTTAGCATATTGGCTACCTGTCAATCCTTCCTATTGCCCCCTGACCCAAAGCTTGGCAGCATCACCAGAAATATTCATTTCCATTACTGTTTATAACAGGGCCTGCAGTATTATCAAATTAGTGGTGGATGGTTGCTTTCAAAGTTACTTTTCATTATTATTCTACAGATTTCTTTTATAGTGATTTATTTCACACAATTTTCTAAGCACAAAATATTTAGGTGCACGTTTTTAGCTTTAATACCACAGAAACTTTCATAAGTTTTATCCAATTGTTTTTATAGTTTTGTGTCAGAAATGTCTTCATGTATACCAATGGAAGGACACTTGAGCATAAAAAGCATAGAATAAATCACAATTGCACCAGTGCATGCAATCTGATTGGGGTTTAAATGTTTTACTACTAGTATTAGATATAAAAAATTCAGTCATTACATTTCTGTAAATTATGAACAATATAATGAATCAGACCAAAAAAGTCAAATCCACTACTGAGTTAATTTAACAAGTGTTCCAACACAAAACAGTTATTTCTTACTAATTGCTGACAATCTTAATAGTGCATGGAACACACTTGCCAATATGGAAAATACCTGATGCCTGAAAAAAGCTGACAAGTTTAAACCATGCCAGCCATTATATTTAGGTGATTTGTTGAGGTAATTCGATCAAAGGGGTTGCATGCAGTCTGCTCCAAACAGAACTTTGTAGTGTACTTAGAAAAACAGAGCTTTCCAGAAAACTATACTTCTGTAATACTCCAGTTTTGATCAGATGTATACATCAGGTTGAAATTTTTATGCATTTCGTCTGAATTACATTCATTAGTTGCAAACACAAGCCCCTAAAACTTGAGTTTTGGTAAATTTTGACCTTCAACACTATGTATGACCTTGACCTTTAATAAGGTATGGCCATTGTTCTTAGACAAGACATTCTGCCTTGTAAATGTGAACATTTGCATGATGTTTGATTGAAAATCTGTGTGATCAGCTGAAAAAAAAAGACTAGCAACAGGCGTATCACTGGACAAAGCTATTAACAATGTACTGAAGTGTACAGGATCAGGGACATAAAAAATCAGAGGTTTTGAGAAAATGAAGAATCAAACATTTACCTCCAGTTTGGAGTCCAGTTCGGAATCGGACGCTACAACATGCTCATCTTCTTTCTTGCCAAGTTTCTGGATGACCGCCTGTTTTGTTGTCCAAAATGTCTCCTACAACAAGATGGAAGTCGGTCAACAAATCAGCAATTTTCATTGAAGAAAATTTGTAATCAGAACAAATCCTTGTTTATTTTGTTTAGATCAATGCTTCTTTATACAAGCACATGCTTTCTTCTCCTGTTTCATTGTTATAATAAAGTTGTATCAACATTTAATTTGAGGCTCAATTTCTTTTAGATAAATGTCCATGTGAACTTCTACAAATATATGAAATACAGTTCTTATTGAAAACCTTAACAGGAACATCAAGTCCCAGAATTTGGTTGTAAAATAATATTTGACTACACTGGACGTTTCCTTTAACCCATTACACTGTGTATCTAATCATAAACCCCATTTGGATCCAATGAACATCAAATCAGCCTGCATACCCCTGCAGTCTTATCAGGATCTACAATGTTACCTTTGCCAATCCAAGAAGTAAACAGTGAAAATCCAAATCATACTGCATGGATGTAAAGACAAATCTAGATCTACACTGCTTGTCCATGTGACAGAAGGAATACTATGAGAGAAGGAGCTTAAGGAGAATGAAATATTCTGATACAGAGTAAAATTTATCAGGGGTGCATCAGACGCCATCAATGTGTAAGTTTATCTGGATATTTATTGTTTGCAAATGCAATAAAAGAAGTATTTATGGAGGAAAAGCTTTATAAAGCAACCATGATATTTTTAATGTTGGCATAGGCCTATGAGACTTTATACCAGACTATACACCAAGCACTCATCTTTCATAAACTAACAATGATAAATTACCTTAAACTTGTGAAGTGTTGAGGTCTCTCTTTGTTCAACAAAACGGTCATACTGACTCCCAGAATACCCATGGGTCCTGAAAAAGTGAAAAGTTTTAATTATTAACCCTTTCCTCCATATATACACAAATGTTTGTGCACACATGTATGTGCGACCAGTGTAGATCCAGATCAGCTGACACATCAGGATCTGCACTGTTCCCTTTTAATCAGAAATAACCTAATAAATCAAACAGCACAGATCCTGATCAGATGGCACGGGAGTGCCAGATGATCTGGATTTACACTGTTGGCCCACATCATAATGGCATACATGTATATATGGAGGAAAGGCTTAAAATAACAGATGAAAAACAGTTCAACAAAATATATTTAGGTATCAGACATGGACTTACTGATGTAGATACAAAACCGTAAATTATTGTTTGTATCCAGCTGATTATTAGGAAAACCATGTCTGGTAAGATGTCCGGACATCTGTTCTAAACAATACCATTTAAAATATATATTGTAACCCTTCCATACAGCAAAATCATGCACAATATACAATACCTTTATGTTATAAACTTGCAATATTTACTGTGCAAATTAAATTACAAATAATCGTATTATAATTTCCATTGATTCTTTGTAATTATTTACAAATATTTCAGTGTTGTTTTTTTTACATTTGAAGGAAATACTTACCTACCCCATGGGTGGGGAAAAAAGTGAACCAATGCAAATGGGGAACATATGAGGTAAATATGGAGCTTTTTTAAGGATAGATACTGTTTAGTTGTAAAATTTTGATTTGACACCTTCAAGACCTTTAAGGTACTTACGACATATTTCTTATGCTTGACTCCTCTTTAGCTTGGGTCTTGTTTCTGCAAAGAAATATGTATTTGTTTTACATATATCAGATATTTGTCAATTGAATGGTAGAATGCCACTATGTGCTGGATGCTAGATGTTTCGACCCCAAGACAATTCAACCACCAAGACATTCTCGGAGCCTACATGAAGACAACAAGACAATTTAACCCCAGGACGTTTCAACCCTAAGAAAATGTCAGAGACATTTCAACATCAAGATGATCCAATGCCAAGATTCATAACATTAACCTTATCTACTACATAGTCCAGGGTTTCGCTGAGTACTGAGGGTCAGTACTCGAGTAAGTACTGAGTACTGGATGCTTAAGATGTACTCAATTAAGTACTGAGTACTCACTTTTGTGAGTGTACTTAAGTAAGTACTGAGCACTACTTAATCAGTTAATGTACTCATGAGTATTTTGCGAGTACAAAAACTTTTAGTATTATTTTTATAATTATATAGCATACTATACACTTATTCAAATGCGGTATTCTCTTATAATTTTATTTATTATTAAGTAATAATAATTTGTTATTAACATTGTCACTAGACAAAAATATATCAACACACACAGAAATCATAAGTATTCCATTATTGAAAAAGGTGACCATCAACAACTAGTTCAATGAATGGGTTTATATGTTAATGGGTAGTTGAAAATATCATTTGGGACTAGATTGATGGTATGTCAAAAATAAGCATCATGAAAATGGATGACAAATGTAATTACACTAATAAACCAGTATAAAAATTGCAATGTGAAATAACATTGCCAAAGCAAAGAATAACCAAAGCAGCTGATTTAACACATTTTATGACAAAATATGAAGTATTTTCTCAATTAACATCGTTAAAAAAATTCGGCAATTTGTACCGCAAATTTTTCTTCCTATTCATCACTTGAGGTAAAGTATCGGGCAAGGCTTATGCTTTGAGAATGGATTTAGAATTTTACCCGTATTTACTATAAGGTTAAAAACAAGAACTCATAATTTATTCCAATTCTTAAAATATTAGTCTGCTTTGCTAAACCAAAGACCTATATATTACACAGACTCACATCTCTCTATAACTGATATAGTAAATCTTGTTTTGATACGTGGACTGGACGAGAATCTCGTCAGGTGACAAAGCGTTATTTTCACTTTAAATAATCCGCCATCTTGTAGCCGATTCAATAAGCGATAATTACGTGTTGACTGGATTTTAATCATGTTTACATCACTTTAATCGATCTTCATGTTATTGTGTTATCTTGGTTTACTTCATGAACATACTGATTAAATTATCACATCTTTATAAGGCCATTGGAAGGTATGATATAATCGGCATTGCACATTGTATGTTTGCTTTCTACTGGCCAATGCACTTTAAATGGTATGGTGCAATTTTGGTGATTTTGATTGTTATATCAATAAATAAATAGTAAACCTTAGTTTCATGATGAAGAATATGCATCTTTCTTTAAATTAATGCAAGTCAAATTTGTATTTACCATTTATTAAAAAAAGTTATAATAATAGACAAAATTGAGGAAGGCGTTAGGTATCAAAGATAGTGATCATGTGATTCGAGATAAAACAGGCCGCATGCATAGGCGAGAAAGTGCGATGATACATATCTATATGTATATTTATAGGTCTTTGGCTAAACATATCATAGGGGAATCCATAATAGCTATAAATAGCAACAGTTACCACATTAGAATTCCCTTTTCATGACGTAGTGGAAATACTCAAAGTTTACTGATTACAAACATCAATCAATGACCCGCAGGCAAGGCAGACATCCTGAAAGTTGCCAGACCGAAGGACCTGTCTGGTAAAATTTGAGCCGGTCAGACTAGATTTCTTATGTTATCAGACCGAATGTCAGACAAAAATTTGAACTCCTTATACTTGCAAATAGCCTTATAACATGTTTCGGTCTGACAGAATTTGTTTTGGTCAGACAGATTTTCACATCTCATGTGACCAAATGTCTGACACATATTTTCAACTTTCGGGAAGTCTGAGCAGGGTCTATTTAATTAGTAGGGTTATCACACTCGCCGATTGGTGAAAATATGATGTCGTCGTAGATCACGTGATCGGATCAATTTCCGCCGCCATTTGCAACTAGAGAAAAACGACTGAAAATACGTGTGATCTTGTCCGTTAAATTATACATTTTAAGATAAAAATTGGGTACAATTATCGGATTAAATACACAATGTAAGTATTGATATTTCATTTCTTTTATTGATTGAAGTTAATATCTGTTTGTATATTGTGTAATATGCAAATTTACTAAGTCTGTTGATAATTGTTGTTCCGAATAATATAGACAAATTGGCCGATTTTGGTAGACAATGGGTTGTTTGCCACAGCTTTCAGTAATTAGTAGCGATTGATAATGCAAAATTGTTTAGTGGAAAATGCAAAGAAAAGATGGGACAGTGCATCCAATGTAGAATTTCTAGTAATAGAATTATATAGATACATGGCGTTGGGTCTTGACAATTTTAACAGAAACTTTCGCGAAAAATAGTCAATTTTGGTAAAATGGCGGCCATCCCCAATTATTACTCGTTAAATTTGCTCGCTATTCACACATTCAATTACCGACAAAGGTGCATAAAGTTAGTGTTTTTATTTAGTTCTTTGGTTGCATTGTGCAATAGTACATAAATAAAAGCAATCTTATTGTGTTAGTTTGGTTAAACCTGTCTTCGAAATTCATGATTATATGGCGTGTCTTCACCATGAGTGAAATTTTATCATTCTATTAGGAAGGGTTTTCAGTTTTTATTTTCAAGTTTTTAAAATGTATGAAACGTTTCTTATAACCAGTAAAAGTTGAAAGATACCTATCTATGCCTTAGTTAATATGTTCACATAATATTTGAACTGTAGAACGTCCTAATGCAAAAAGTGACGTTTGCTATAAGACATGCTTCACCAACAATGACAAAAAAGTTAAGACTGGTGTAAACAAAAAAGTTTGGTCGCTCTTTGGTCGTTTTTTATAAAACAATCATTAAAGGCCCCATAGACATACCGTGAATATTGGAGAATGGCACGTGTGAAAAACGATGTTAACAAATTAAAAACAAAACTATTAAAAGTTGTGCCAATTAGCATCATAATTAAAGTCGCTCTTTTATTTATACCGAGCTAAAATGAAGTCGGAAAAGAAAGTGGCAAACAAATGACAAAAACTTGTCTATTTCAATCATTGAGCTATTTAAATATTCTTTATTTTTCAACGACACAAAAGGAGTTAATAGATAAATTATAATTCGCTAAAATAATCAAAAGCAAACAATAACAATAACAAAGCACAGTTCCGATCTCTGCAACAAAATTACTACTAATAATAAAAAAAAACTTTTTTATTTCCATTTTTTTGGGGGTTATAGCAATTTAGATATATAATAATAAATATTTTATGAATATAATAAGGGTGTGCGTATTTAATTATAATGAAGAAAACACTCTTTTTAATATTCGGCGAAATAACAACCAGTTTTGCGATTTTAAATTAATTGTGTAAATAGGAGGTCATTGTAGTTTTATTGAAATAAAAATTACACCAACGTGTAGATCAACTTTTCCCCTTTTCAGCAACATATAAACACTTAAAATCGGACGACTAATTAGTCCGTATGAACTAAAATACAGAGGATGGTATTAATTTGCGTTCAACATCCCATTCTACCTGGTCCGTCTTGGATCGTGATCTGTGTTTTACACACTGGAAGCTGATAATGATACACGACGACAGCATTAACGATAAAATATGCGCGTTTACGCTATACATTCATAACCCATTGATTAAATAGACCCTGGTCTGAGGCAAGGATGCCAAGGTGATTATCTTTATTGACACTTTGTTAGTTCAATAAGGGGATAAACTACCCACAATTATCAGAAATGTGGCAACCGCTCAGGGCAAAGTGAATGCAATTAGGCTAACAATATCTTTTTTTTTTGACAATTATTTAATCGCCAAATTTTACCACCAATTCTTTGAATTAATCGAAAAAAAAGTAACAATTATCCGCAAATGGCAACAATTACAACTGACATCATGAGCACTGCTAACATATATTTGGCAAAGAAACCTGAAGGAAGAACTGTGAACCCCCAAAAAATATACAGATCACATTGTGTCGAATACTGTGGAAATAGATCTTCAAATAACTCTAGACAATTTAAAATCCCATAAATTTGCATAAAGCAATTCAAAACTCATTTTTCGTTAAGGAAGTGTCTCCGGGTCCGGACCTCTAGACTTTTGGTCTAGAGGTCCAGACCCGGACCCGGAGACAACCCATAGAGAGTTGTCTCGGGGTCCGGGAAAATTATTGTTATAGATATTATGCAGTTTTTGTGATATTTTCTCAAAAATGTTATTATTTATCATCTTATTGAATAATTAAAATGTAGTTTGGTCATTAAATTTTAATTAAAGAATATATCAGTTTTTAAGACCAAATAATTCGACATGTATAGCTCGTGGGAAGTATAACTAACAACACGTTCCAACTGCGGTCTAAAGTACTTTAATTGATGAGTGAAGCTGTGATTGCATATTGCGTACATGATCTATCGTTGCTTTGTTGTATTGTTGATGATAATGATTGAAAATAATATATAATTTAATTAATAAATTGATACACAATGAAAATGTGTTTGTGTTTTTATTATGATCCGACGCTTATTGTTATTGGATTATTATACTAAACAGACCTGTAAAAAACTACAGTTAGCTAGGTATTAATTGTTATTTTCGAAATGATCATCGAAGATGTCCAGGTGTCTTGATTGGTCCTAATTGGCCTGCTCAAAATATACCGCACAACTGAGTACTTACATCTTAATGTGAAGACAATAAGGGCCGAAAGCTTTGAAGAGCAGGCTTTAAATTTCTAGTTTAGCGTCCAATTTCAGTATCAGTGGGAAACATGGCACACACGTTTCATATCGGTGAAAAATTCAGTGATTTTGTTTCGTTAAAAAGTAAAATTAACTTGTATCAAAAACAGGAAAACGTGCAACTTTTCAAACAGATTCAATAACTTTAAATGCTCAAAAAGCCGTGCTCCAAATAAAATCTTTAAGATAGGAATAAATACTATGAAATCACGTATAGTTGTATTCATGGTGGCAAGAAGTTTAAAGCCAGGTGAGATGGCAAGAAGACAACCAGGTAAGTGTCCATCATTTTTTGATAATACACGCCAACAAAAGTCGTGTGAAGTATTTAGCAGTTCCATAAATAAATCTATAAATTTAAATGGACACGGTCTTTAATATAGTAAAAAAAGTTATTCCGAATATTTTCAGCTTGAAATCAGCATGTTCTGGGTTTATACACAGCTTACCATCTTCCCAGCCATCGTCATGAATCCACACACTATAATTAATGTGTTCATATGTTATTTGCTTACAAGTTTGATTATTCATTTTATTGTTCAAAGCCGCATTTCGTTTGTTTATATGTCGCGCTGTAAACATTTTCACGAGTAGCTTCCCTTTACAGAACAAGCTAGCGGCGTAATATATGTTTTTATTAACAATTATTTATTTGAAGCTAAACATGTATATTTATCAGTGATTCAGATTGGAAATCAGATATCAAGGACAGGTGTCATAAATACCTAATTTTTCTTTGGCCATTTTGTCCTAAATACCTCAAAAACATTAGGACACTTATTTTATTCAATATTGATAAGACAAACACTTCTTGACTTATGATAACATTTACAGAGTCTACAGTGGTCGAAATTAGCGCTAGCCCGACAGCAAAAAACTAGTAGATTTTCTCTGGGGCTTGTAAAAATTCCCAATTTACCAGCCCGACAGGCTTGTGAGATTCAGATCGTTGAAAAATCATTGTACTTTCATTTTCAGATTAGTAAACAAACTTTTGAGCCGCTTATTTCATGCAGAAATCTGTCGCTTGTATCAACGTGTAATTTGCGCTAAATTGATAATAAATATGTTAACTAAGTTCTATGAGAAAATTAATAACCATCAAAAATATAATAGACCAATAGCTACATGTATAAATTCCATCTTCAGCTTTTTTCCAATCCCTTCCTAAAACATCTTTATTTATTTAAGAGCAATCAACACCTGTGTGATCAGCGTTGTATATTTCATGGTCACTGCTGTTTATTCACATCAAAAAACAACACCGACGAGTAGTATTGATTTTTTGGAGATCAAAGGTGTCGGGCTGAGTAAAGAAAAATGTGATCATACGACGGTGTTTTTGATTTATAAAAGATTGACTCATTTGTCAACACTCAGTCAAAAATTGAAGATCGCTCAAAAAAGTAGGGTTGTATATAATCAAAACATGCTGGAAATTTATACCAATTGCCTGCCACAAATATTTTTTACAAACAAGCATCACAATAAAAATGCTCATAGAAGAGTTGATTTGTCGTTGAGTAGCGTGTCATATGATATTTGTTAGGCAGTCAACAAAGCTGTTGAAAATTGGTGTTTAATATGGATTAATATGCCCCAGACAATGGATTAATTAGCCCCAGACAGGTAAGCACTGTCAATTAAGCTATTGATTAATTCATATCAGTTTGAAAAAGTAGGCGAGTGGCTAATAAAATCATGCTCCACATTGGTGTTAGATGTTTTATCTCAGCCTCTGTGCAAACTAAATACACGTGGTTAACATCGGCAGTGATCGCCCCTTACAGATATTGGATACTGGAAGCGTAGCGTGACGTAGTAGCCGGTGCGTGTAGGTTATAAATTTTTACAGAGTTTAGGTGGCTCGGATCACGCTTGTTTGTCATTTCGTACCAATTTCGTACTCAAGGGGCAAAGCGTTTTATCGTTGTCATAATTATTGCAAAAACCATCGGCCAATTAGTCCTGAGAACGGATTTTTTATCGGCCCATTTGTCTTAGAGATCATTTTTTTATCGGCCATTAGAGAATTTTATCGGCGATTCTCCGATGGCCGACGCCAATCTGAATCACTGTTTATTATAACCATACAATAACAAAAGAGGAATAGTAAAAGTTAAGATGTATAGTTAAGACGAAAGGCAACAAACATTCATTTATTAAAGTTCTGTAGGTCGCATTTGGAGAATGCCTGGTTACACTTTCCACGAGCATAGCGACGAATTATTGGTCTTTCAAAACTGAAATAAAATTCTTATATGTAACATTTTAATGACTAAATTACATTTTTATGATTCAATAAGATGATAAATAATAACATTTTGAGAAAATATCACAAACACTGCATAATATCTATAACAATAATTTTCCCGGACCCCGAGACAACTCTCTATGGGTTGTCTCCGGGTCCGGACCTCTACACCAAAAGTCTAGAGGTCCGGACCCGGAGACACTTCCTTTCGTTAAAACACTTGTGGACTGGAACCATCTGGAAGATAGAAATGTGCATGCGCATACAGTAGAGGGCTTGAAGACAGCCCTTCAACGGGACTAACCCTATACTCCACTCCCCGTAGAACATATGCCAGCAGTGATACAGATATGTCCACAAAAGAAATCTTGAGAAACACGAATAAAAAATCTGGGTCGGAAAAAGATTTTAAGGCTATAAACTATTGCATCGTGAAAATAAGAAGAAAATCAATCAGAACTTATCATTTTTTATAAAATATTACATTATCTTACTACGCGACCTCAGTTACGTGGTAGTTAAAAGATAATTGGCCAATAAACTGCTAAGTTGTCCACCATTTTGTTGCGGAAATCGATATTGAAATGCTTGTTTTGCAATAACGAAATCTTTTTGGAATATGTTCTCACGACTACATCAATTGTCAATTAATCGAACAGACTCTTACTCAGTCGTTATTAGTCGGCCGCAGAAGCGGCCGACTAATATTTGTGCTTACTTTGAGAATTTGATGTAGAAGGAGACCAGCATAATCTCAGAAATGTTTGTATTTTTGTTCACATATATATTCACGAGAGATGTTTTAAAAAAAAAGGATTCACGAATTGTTAACGATGTGCACCATTGGAACTGGGTAACATCGCTTTGTAGGATTTCAGTGATTTTTTAAAAATTTTCAAATAATAAGTTCTCCTGAGCACGTGACTATTTTTTTCGGGATAATAGCATAATTTCAGAAATGTTTTTATTTTTGTTCCGAGATATATATAAATGGGAGTTGTTAAGCAAAAAAAGTATGAACAAATGGTTAACGAATTATATCATAGAAACTGGTTGACAACGATTTGTAGGATTTCCTTTATTTTTCTTAAATTTTAAAATAATAAGTTCTCCTGAGCACGTGACTATTTTTTGAAAACAACGGAAGCCGATCCTTCCGTATAATCGGTCAGGGATGTTGACTGTTGCACTGTAGGTGTACCTGTTGGAAGTTGTGGAGCATAATTCGTGAGAGTTTTGTTCGGAAACAAAGGTTTGAATAAATGTACAATTGCGATACTGGTCATCCATTGTACATTGCAAGACGTAGTTTCCGTATAATCGGTCAGGGATGCTGACCTTTGCACTGCGTTTATACCTATTGTGATCTTGTGGAACATAATTGGTGAGAACGTAATTATACAATAAAATTATGGTTCGTTGCTGTTTTAATCGTGCAATGGTCTGTTTGTTAATGTTTGTTATATACCGCGTCGATTGTTTTACGGGTTTGACATTGTTACGTAACACAGACGGCGTTTAGCCCAAACTACACACAACTCCGGTGATCTCCCCTTGATTGTGTTACCCAAAAATATTGAACACTTTCGTTAGAACAAATTTCTAATGTTTTGTGCGAATTTAAATTGTGAAAGTTATAAAAATGATGCAAACTGAGTTTTTCGGAAGTGGAACTAACATCACAGATAGTACGTGAAATCCTGAAAGGATTACAAATAAACACAGACATGGATAAAAAAATTATTACTGTGATTTCAAAAGGTCATGGCATAACGGTCTTAACTGTTTAAAACTATCCCAAATAGTGTGCAGTCATTGTATGCATAAATGTGCAATCAACTTAACTAAAACAGTTTGGCATATTTTGCATATAATTGTCGGTCATCCTGATGACCGACATATTATAATGGACCAAACTTGAACTTTGAAGGGTAACACCGGTTAACAGCGGCACCGGACGTGGTCACTTTAGACAAAGCCGCCCGTCTAGAGCTTGGGAATGCTATTCCGTTCCCCCTATTTGCAAGAAAAGTCTTCTAAATGTTGATGAAACAATATCTGGACGTTGTAGTAACATCAAATCAGAAATTGAGCCGATATATAACGACATGTTAAATTATATAAACATAAGTGTGTTGTATTTTCTACAGGGTGTAGAAAAAATGTTATGCGTCTTTTTTATAGAAAGTCACGTGATGAAAACCTTCATAGCAAAATATTATTTGTGTATGAATTGAACTGTTACGTTATTTGATTCGAACAACTGTTCAGGATGATCCCATATAGATTCAATCCGTTATATTGATTTTGTTGGTCAAAAGCAAGACATCGTTTATGTTTTTCTTAGAGACTAATGAATATCCGGGCGTGCTCGATTGGGCTGTCGGAACTGTGCCAGAATCAAATTCCGGCTCTTCCACAGAATCTGCTTGACTGTTTCACTGTGCATGTCCGTACTTTCAGCAGACAGCGACAGTAGTAAACCAATTTTGTCTGGCGATTATAGTCGCCAGAGAATCCTTAGCGAGCTTCAGTTATCTTTCCTCGAGGTTTAAAATAGGCGGTATTCCCCAAGCTTGCAAGTAAAGCATATACTGCTGCTGGAGATTAACAACACCAGTTGGTGTTAGATTTAAAAATACAACGAACTCGGAGTCATATTACAAGATGTATGTTTACCGTTATCACAGCAGAGTTGCTGATAGCAATTTGATGCCACTTAAATGTCGGTCACTGATTTATTGCCATTCATATGTTTGGAATGCATATTATGATGAGATCTGTATCTGTATTGTTACGACGCTTGTAACCACTGCTGGCGTAGTGCGTCGGGGGTTTAACTGTTAACCATTCGAGTTGCACAAATACTGCACACTGTTTGCCATATCCTGTCGTTCAGGGCGACGTTTACACCTTCTAGATGCTGGTTTAATACTGTATAAGCTGTACTCTTCTTTTCTTTTTTACAAACGGTTTATATTTACTCTTTAATCAAGTGTTATGTTGAATTATTGTAATGAGCAATAGGCTTAGTTGATAAGAAGCTGGAGAAATTTTTTTTAAATAGATACAGAGAACAGGCTTGACGTAATCCAGTAGCCAATCAGAGGCCTCTAGTTTTTTGGTTTACAACAGTCGTTTATTTTCTGATAACGACGGAGAAAGAGTCTAAGAATCTGCCAATCGAGTGAGATTGGATGTCGGAACAGAATCATGATAGGTTTTTATAAAAAGTGTTACATAATTGCATGTTTATTATATCTTTTGAAGTCTAAAGAACTCCTAATGGTCTTAATAAGCCATACTTCATAGTTCAACTAAGTTTTCCTAGTTTTTAGATCAGTCAACAAAAAGCAATATTTATAATTTACTGAAAAATAACACTATTTCTGGTATTTATGTTGGTGAAATTCTTGGCATAGTACTGAAATGTAACCATTATCTTATTTAATGGCAAAAAAATCCGTATCTAAAAATATTTCAGTTTGGTGCAGTATAAAACACTGACCGATTCACACCACCTATTTCGACGGAATGGGTAGAACGCTGCCAGAACACAGTTCCGACGCACTCGATTGGAGTTCTCCCTGTTCTAAATGTCGGAATTTCCAATCGAGCACGCTCCGACTTTTGCGGGAAAGGCTGTCTGTAAACAAAAGTTTACAAAAAGCTAGTCGGTCATTAGCATACACTTTCAACCAAATTTTTTTTCCAAAATCTAGAGTTCAACAACAAAATTTCGTCACTGTTCTAGGGTGGGGGGATGAGCAGCCTGACAGGGACTCAAATTATTAAATTTACTATTCTGATCTACAACAATTTCGTTGGAATGCTGAACTTAAACATGTAATATTGGTGGTTCTCGCACATTTTCCTGTTTTTGTTTGTTAGTTTTAATGATGTCAATTTCAGTGTATGCCATGTTAGCTGACATTATGCGGGTTTAAAAAAAAACTCATGTCCATGCATTGACTTTGAAAATTGATGAACACTTCTACCCATGTGTTAGTATTAAAAATTTCTTTCTTGTGGTATAAATCACCAAACATACGGTCGTGAAACAGTAGAGGCTTATAGTAAACGAGGGGATGTTTTAAACAAGCATTTAGGAGGAAACGAATGCTCAGAACTTGCTTAATTGTCAAAATATTGTCTTTTAAAGAGAGATTTTACTTTTTCACTTTCCAGTGCAAATGTTGCGAATGTTCTCAGAAGTTAACGGAAGTTTAGCGAGGTGATCATTGTTTAAAGTAAAAAAAGGGGGGGGGGGATCAGCGATTTTGCAATTTGTTTGCGATTTCCAGTGCAAATTTGGTGAATGTTATCACAAGATACCGGAGGTTTAGCGAATGTGACAAGGCCATTGTTTAAAGAAACATAGGAGATCAGCATGGGCAATATTTTTATCTAATATCATAAGTGTAGTCAATTGGGCGGCGCTACGCTAAAAGACAGTCATCAATAGGACCAATAAGCTGCGGACGAGAGAGATAAACGACTAGGATGGCCACATGAGGTTATGATTACACATTCAGCGTGGAAGCATCAATAATGATTTTGTTTATTGAACTTGTCTGATATCAATTTATAGGATAAATGGCGACACGTTACCTCAGTTACAAGTACTTAGTTAGTCAAGTTTGTTGAAATATAATTTCAATCCATAATTACACACTTTTGCATTTCACGAGCGCACTATTGAAATAACCTGAGATGCGAGAGTTTAAACCTAGTTGGTTTGATGACTACCCATGTCTTCATTAGTTATGAACATTACATTTTATCTTTTATTCGCAATTACTCATTTAGGGGGACATTTATATACATGTATTATGCTCTTTCTCAAAGATTTGCATAAAATGCCTCCCTGTCCTTTTGATATCCAAGTTGGAGCTCTAATTACGGTGCGGTATTTTATGTTTTTGATATGCTTTAAAGTCTTTAACAGGCTCAATGAAACCGAGCCTGTAATATTTTCACATTTTTCGTCTTCGGTGGTTTTCAAAGTGACCTTTTAATCTATTTTAAGAAAACAAAACTTAAACGATTGTTTTGAAATAGAAACTTGGTAACCATTCTATACGTGCATCTGTATTTTTATCATTTAAACTTTAACTATTTAATTTATGTTACAAAACTTTCGCCGCCATAAAGTTCAAAACTTGCCCTTGAATATATGCATTATTAACGAAATACGAATTGATTTATTTTGATTCCCATATTCCCTCTCAAAACCGCATATATCTATGCGTTCTCTTCTTGGGGTCTATAGTGAACGGTTGGACTCGTCGCAGTTGCAATCCAAATTGAGTTTTACTTGTAAAAGATTTCCGGGGATGCCCGTGACCCCAATGACTGCTTCCCCATACACATGTAATATAACGGATCTGATTTCGGTCTTGGGATACTAAACGATAACATTATTTTGACAAGTACAGTAAGGTAGACAACACAAGCACTATCATTTCTATGTAAGGGCGATCTACCAGAATATACTGCAAGGAATGCAAAACAAGCCTTTAAAGTAAAGAAGAAGTTGTTTTCAGAACAGTGGCATAACGACAATTTTTATGATGATAGATTAATTTAAATACAAATAGTGCTTCTTGAGTTCCTTTAATAGTTTTACAGAAAATCGTTCAAACAAAAACAAAAGATAATAGCAGCATAAAGCTTAAGTGAAAGTAATAAATGCATCAGCATCCTAATTTATTTCAATATCACAGTAGCGTTGTTTGTGCCGTGTGGCGGCTGTAAAAAGTCTCCCCGTACATTCAATCAGTGCTGTTATCAGTTACGTCCTTTGAAGGTCGTTGAGCACGATACTTATGTACTATGTTTATAGTACTTCTAAAATTCCTTTTGTTTTAATTTTTCGGCCAGTTTATAGATAGGTGGTTTCAATATCCCAGCCAATGTCGATTTGGATATTGTCCAATCACCCCAAGGATATACTTCCTGCTTTTTAAATTTTGCCTTTGGCGTAGTCTGTGATATGCAGGATTTATATTCTAAGATCCCCTGTCAAAATTCTATTCTGTTTATTTCCGCCCATTGTTTTCTCGTTTAGGGCAAACCCATTCTTTTATCTGGGGACCATACGCCGCTTAACATGGAATGGTATTACTCTGAAAATACCTCATTGAAGGTTCCATGTTCACCGACATATGCATACCATCGTTTGGGATGGATCGAAATTGTACTATTTAATGGTGTAATTACTGAGTTGCGCTCAACCCAGGGCTAGGCGGCATGGGCAGTAATAAGCATTCCCATTACTGCCCATGAACAGGCTCAATCAAACCGAGCCTGCAGTATTTTCATATTTGTCGTGTTCGGTGGCCTTCAAAGTTCCCTTTTCATCTATTACTGTCTTTTAACGCTCGTCAACTTCAAGTTTGACGAGATCTGCTGAACCAGCAGAACCAACTAAAACTACATTTTATGAATGTTGGTAATGAATACTGAATATTATAAGCGTGGCTTTTCTCTCAATGTACAAATAAGTATCAACTGTGGAAAGTTCTATGGTACCTCTTTGAGCATTCGCGTTAATGTTACATATTCATCAGATTCGCTGGTGCTTAAACAACGTAATTATTTCTACACGTTCTAAAAAAAAATTACGTCTACTAGAGACATGATTATTTATATTGATGCCTTTAGCCCGTACACGTATTCTTCATGTTTCAATAAATCAAACATCAGCCGTTCAACTTTGTTTGCATGCTTTAAAGTAACAGAATTGTACAATGTTTATATGTTCTCTTGTTTATGTTTGTACATACAGAGAAATGTAAATGGAAATAAACTTGAAACTTGAAACATCAACTAAATTCACAAATAGTTTGTCAGATACAGTCTGTGTGACTTTGATCGACAGAAAACTGGCCATATCATTGACTTACATTGGTCCAAAAGTAAATACATGAACGAATACATAGTACCTACTTAATTATTCTTTTAATTTATTTGCTAATGACCGACTAGCTTTTTGGAAAGCTAAAACTTGTGATTTGTATAAAACCAGCTGCATGGAAACACATCTGATTATTGTTTACATTTACTGGTGAGGATGTAGTCTTACTAAAGATAGACTCTTCAAGCACTTTGGACAACAAAGTTCTGTATCACACTGGCAGTTAAACACCGTCCAGGTTTACAAGTCTTAACAAGGTAAATAGTTGTATTTTTTTTTACTAGAATAGCTTAAAGCCACAATAAACTTGCCAAAACTTTTTTTTTTTCATTGTGAAAATTAATTAACCACGTTGACCCTTTTCAAAAGAAAGTATAAATGGCCAACTATTTATGTCCTCAAATAATCCCCAATCATTGAGACCCGGTCCGAATAGTATTTTCGTAGACCACAAAATTACTAACCAATGTTTACAATCACTCGGGGAAAAGTTATCGGTTTTTTCCGTAAGTGGGCCGTAAGAACGAAGTGACTTCATTCTGTATAATTAGCGACCTTCGCCTGCCGAGAGTTGCCCAAAATCAGCTCGGAAAGATTCGCTGTTTGATCAGAAAAACGCCCAAAACATGCTGTAAATCAATAAGATAATACCCTTTTCTTATTGTAAGTTTTTTTTGTGTTATTATTAAAACAGGTGAAATCTAAAATGTTTTGGTTAATAAAAAAGATGCTGTTTGGCAAGTTTATTGTGGCTTTAAACTAGCTTCCTAGGTTTCAATGATATAATATTTGTTTTTCCAATATGACCACTACACACATGGATTAAAGAAACTGGTATTTTTAATTTTTAAATTATCTTGTTTTTGCCAGGTAATTATCGCAACAACAGGAAAAAATTATGACGATCAGTTTGGATTAAACTTGAAAATTAACCATGTCAGACTTAATTTTCCTGCCCCAGGGATTTCAATAGATGCAGATTCTTGCATTTTGATGCAAGCAAATTAGTTTTTCTACATTTGACCCTTCCTGATTTTGAGCTTGGGTTCTTTTGATGAAGAAATCATGGTCGAATATTGCAAGAATAAAGATAAATACAATGTATTGTGTCTGCATTTTAATTATAAAATTAATACTTATATTAGACCACTGAACATATATTTAAACGAAATTAAAGCACTTTTATAAGTAGTTGAGTTCAAGTTGAACACAAGATATACATGTAACTTGCAACTATTTGATTATGAGCCCTTAAAATCTCTCAACAGGGACAAACAACCCCTGGTTTTCAAAAATCCGAAATCCCTGCACCTCTGAAGAGACTTTTCACGAGCAAAGAACAGTCGTTGGCTCATTAGATGTGATAAATTTGTGAATAAAAAACATATTTAAAAGAACATATTAAACTTACCCAGTGGGTCAAAAGTGAAAAAAAATCAAATATGCTTGCATAAAAATGCAAGAATCTGCATCTTTTGAAGTCCCTAAATGATATCTTCTAATGAAAATAATTTAACTAAATGGCATTGAAAGAACATAGATGTATTAATATTTCTGATGACAAACTAAGAATAATTATATATAGTCAACAAAAATAAAAAGTATCCACTTTCCTATATTAAATTTTGTAAAATATGAAAACGAAAACTCAAAATTCTATATATGTACACATATGCTTTTCTGTTATCATTGCAAAGGGATAAAGTATTCTTGAAAATCTGCAGCCACAACTTAGTTGTCTTTCCCTTAATTGTAATATGGGTTTCAATAAAATGTCAGCGATTCTTTGAAATATTCACATTTATTGGAATTAAATCACGTTCTCTACCTCTTGTGGATAAATAAAATCACAAAATTTTCATGAATTAATCAACTGGTCCTCGATAAACAACGCTAGAAATTCCAACCATTTCCAATTACCTCCCTTTAAATTGAATATGTAGTGTTTTGTAAGTCATGATTAATTGTTATTCGATTGGCAGTTCCTCAGGTCTTGGTGTGGAAGTTTTTATTCATGAACAATTTAACTCAAAAACAACTGAGATTAACTAAATAAACACCATTCAAAGCGTTCCTGATTAAATGAAAATATGGTAATGGGAAAACAAGCATAGAAAGTGGATACTTTTTATTTTTGTTCAGTATATATTATAATTATGTATTAACTTTAATAGTTATAGTAACTGTAATAGCTTCATGATGTACATGTAGAGTAATTTCTAAAATTTTAGTTGAAGATGATAATATTCACTAAGAAAGATTGTTCATGTCATTCTAAGGGGCAAAACTAAAAATTATTGATCAAGTGCACCTTTCTGCTATAAAAATGTGCCTTTCATTGCATGTGTTACTAGTGTAGATCCAGATCAGACTGAACATTTGTGCCATCTGATCAGATCTACATTGGTCATGTCTTGTTCAGAAATAACTAAATACATGTATGAATCTGAAAGTGAATAGTGCAGATTCTGACTAAACAGCAAAGAGATGCAGGGTGATCTAGATCTACACTGTTTGCATATGTTAAGGGTTGAAGTTAGAAATGGATTTTCTGTGCAAAAGTCAAGTATTCCATGTTTTGTGTGTACTCTTTCCATGCAGCTTTTATTCCATGTGTGACAATATTAGACCATAACTTATTGAGATTAGACCATATCAACATGCATATCAGTTTGGCTAATCAGAGTCTGTTAATGTTTAGATCTTTTAGGTACATGTACTTCCTGGTCAAGATTCAAAGAATGTATATATAGATCAGATAGATGTCATGCTGATGTGGTGCATGCATTAAAAGGGTCTAAATAAAATTGACAGATAACAGTGGGGAAAGGGTGTCTGTTAAAGGCTTTAGCTAATGAAATGAATTTAAAGAGCCCCTTTATCTGATTTATAAGGTTGGACACTTCCTAAAAACTTGCTTTTAATGTCCTCTTCTCATTTATTTAAACAGTTCCCCAAAAATTACTTTTGTCAATATTTTGACCAATTTTATTTTGTTGAATATTCCCATTTCTAGCAACTATTGTATTGGATAATTTTCAATGATTGTTGTATCTGAGTTATTGGTATTTATATGCAATCCCCCATCAATTTCTACAAAGAGCATTAGCACGAAATATAACTCTGTGTACCTTTTTTCTGGGATTATCTCCCCGTTTTGTACTTGGAGATAAATGGTTAACCTGTTTCGGCAAGTTGGATATTTCTCAATTTCTACTAAGGGCATTGGCATGAAAGTTCTCACACTCACTTAACAGTGCATAGTTTATGACGCTTACAAGTTACTTATTTCTGGCTAGCTTATTCCTGGGGTTATCTCCCCATTTTATACTAAGAGATAAATGGTTAACCTGTTTCTGAAAGTTGGATATTTCTCATTGTCTGCAAAGAACAGTAAAATAAATTTAACAAACTTAACAGTGCACATGTCATGACCCTGACAAGTTAAATAACTCCAGCTACCTTATTTCTGAGGTTATCTTCCCACTTTGTGCTTAGAGAAATGGTTTATCTGTTTCAGCATGTTGGATATTTCTCAATTTCAATCATGTGCCTCTAATAAATGCCCACCCTCCAAATACTTGCATCATCAGTGTTTGTAATAATGCCTAAGCATTAATTACATAAAATATGTAACTTTCCCAATTTTGTCATGAATAATCTGTACATTAAATCTTAGATTATAAATATGTTACATTACTTGATTTTCATGTAAAATACTTTTTATTCTCTGGTTCTGGAACAAGAAAGTTCTTTTTTCTCATTATTTAGATCTAACTTGTGATTTCTTGCTGTTTTAAATATCATTTTAAATTTGTATCATGACAAACTTCGCTACCAAGGCACATGTGTTGTCCAAACACAGCTTCTTTTTTTGTTTTTGTTTATTTACAGTGAAAATTTTACTGCAATTTAACTTATATCACATATCTCGATGTCATTCAACGTAGGAAACCCACAATGTTGCAAGCACATAACATGTCTTCTATATGAGTTTCTTCATTCTGTTTAGTTATTATAAATCTTCATAACTGGAATAAAACTGGTATTCCTGTTACATTGAACATTATGTGTTTGTTTTATTTTGATTATGTTTACGCTCCTCTGGCTTGTGCAAGCATCCCTTTCAGTGCTTTGATTTTTTTCATGTGACGATTTTTGAAAACGACAGAAGCCCGTACTATCGGGATGTTGACTGTTTCACTGCGTATGTTCTGATTTTTGTAGTAATCGAACGTAATAATCTCAGTCATTCAGATTTCTCCAGAGCAGTGTGATTACATTGTTGTAATTACATGAAAATCCCTCCCGCCGACTTTGATGCCTTGCATCAAAATTTTTCTTGTCAGTAAATATGTTTGCATGTCCTAGAGAGGGTAGGTATAAAATACGCAATGGAAAAATGGACCGCAATGGAAACAAAATACGCAATGGAAATTAAAAAAAAAAATTGTAAATATTTTTGTTTTATATTAATAAATAACACTGATTGAATATTTTATAATCAAGAACATTATATTTTTAATATTAGCTAGGTGTCCGGGTTTTCCATTGGTCAATATTATTAAAATACCTACTTTAAACGCTGCGCAATGGAAATTCACGTGCGCGCACTGGAAATGTACATCTAGGATATTTTGCTTTTTAATTGTATTAGTTTGTAATTGCTCAGTAAAATTTATTAAGTTAAGAAATGAAACTGTAATCGAACATGAAACGAAATACATTTAGTAGATTGACGGTTTTAGAATATCGCCAAATGGAAGGTTACATGTACGAAATGGAAATGTAAAACTTATTTCTGCACTATTTTGAATGCATGAAGGATTAATCACACGTTCTAGTTATAATATAATTAAAGGAGTACCTTTATAAATTGAATAAATTTTCATAAAAATCACATTCAATTTTGAGGCTTATTTGAAGACCGCGGTTGTGTAGATATTTCGTGCGCAATGGACATTTTCATGTACGCAATGGAAAATGAAAATCACGATCTTCAACTAACTTTGTGTTCGCAAATGCAAATGAACACATGCATAAGCTTCAGGGCGTTAGTCTTATAAATAATCAAAGAAATTATTCGTACAATTATTACTTATAACTGGAATAAAAATATGTTTCAAGACTACGCAATGGAAATGCACATGTACGCAATAAAAAAGAAATCACGATTGACGAGTGCAAACAAACAAAACTATAATAAAGAATACATAAATTTGTAAAAAAAAAAAATAAAGCAGTCTTATTTCATATGTCTAGGCCTATTTAAGGACCAGGTCCGATCATTGTAATAATGATCGCCCATCCGATCGTGTAGATATTTCGTGCGCAATGGAAATTTTCATGTACGCAATGGAAAATGAAAATCACGATCTTCAACTAACTTTGTGTTCGTAAATGCAAATGAACACATGCATAAGCTTAAGGGCGTTACTCTTATAAATAATCAAAGAAATTATTCGTTCAATTATAACTTATAACACCTCAATGAATAAAAATATGTTTGAAGACTACGCACTGGAAATGCACATGTACGCAATGAAAAAGAAATCACGATTGACGAATGCAAACAAACAAAACTATAATAAAGAATACATACATTTGTAAAACAACAGTCTTATTTCATATGTCTGTGCCTATTTAAGGACCAAATTCAACACCAGAGAAATTAAACCATTTAACAGAGTCTCTTTAAAGGAAAACACAGTTGCGCGAATTCATTCCCCCGCGAATATGTTATTTTCGGGTTTTGCGCGGAAATTCGTCTCCGCGAAATCAAATGATGCTACAGTATAGATAGTCGGGACCTATTTAAGGTCCAGGTCCGACCATAATGGTCGTCCATCCGACTGTGTCTATAATTGTCGTTTTGCCTTTTTTATTGGCGTAGTTGAACGTTCTGCTCTTTCTCTTTTAACCCGGTTTGGATTTTTTCCCGGCCGTTGGAGTTTTCGTTAATGTTCTGGTATGGATCGAAATTGTACTATTTAATGGTGTTATTACAGAGTTGCGCTCAACCCGGGGCTAGGCGGCGTGGGTAGTAATATGCATTCCCATTACTGTTCATGAACAGGCTCAATCAAACCGAGCCTGCAGTATTTTCATATTTGTCGTGTTCGGTTTCTTTCATAGTTCCCCTTTCATCTATTTCATTAAAGGTCTGGCGTCATTACTTGAAATTACAATACGAACGTTGACGAGTGACGTCACGCGCACTTGCTAAAGTTACATGCGCACCGGCTGGTTGGCAAAAATAGCGTATTAGTGTAATCAGAGCGTAAATATTTGTGTAAATAAACAAATATAGACATGCCTGTCAGTTCGACCCCTACTTTAAAAACATAACATGTTCAACAATATTTTTAAACTTATAACTTGTTTATTTTAATGATAAATATTGAGCTTATGTTTGTTGGCAGTTTAAAGACACTTCAAAAAGATATTTCACATCCTGATTTAAGACAATTAAAATCAATGCGTTTTTTTCTAATTATCCAATTAAAGACTGGATAATGAGTGGATTATTATAATTTAAGGTCTCAATTTTAGTATAAACAAAGACCTATATATTACACTATTGATATATATAGGTCTTTGTTATAAAATACTAGTACATTTGTCGCGCCTGTCAAAACTTCTTCATTGTAAATCCGGAGATTTGTAATTAATTAATAAATAGACCCTGCTTTAATGATGAAGATGGTGTGGTTGTTGCTGTTGTTGTTTTTAATGTCTTGTTGCTGCTGTGAACTATAACTTTGACTTAAATAAAAATGATGATGATGATGATTGTCGTGTTCATTAGAAAATGTTAAATAACTTGTTTTAAAAAAATGATTTATGGAATATTTTAGCGTTATTTTTTATTACTTTCGGCAGACTTATTTTAAAAATTTAAGAATGAACACGGATCATGCGTACAGAAAATGTTACATGGAGGCCCCTGTTTAGTTTATGACACATGTATTGTACGAGTATAGTTGTGCCAGAGGCAAATGTCACACGATCACGACGACAGTCGCCGCGTTATCTCGTAATAAACAGGAAATGTGCGACTGTGCAGTAAAAACACAATTACACAAATTAATTAAAATTTAGTTCAAATAATTGATATATTTTGCACTTTAACGGATATTTTAACTATAAATTCAGGTATTCGGTAATTGAAATGTATATCTTCAAGCTGAAAAAACGACTCCAACGATGGTTTTTAGCGAGATGTTACATCATACCATCCATTTATAAGAAACAATCATTTGCTGTTAAAATGCCAATTGTCTCCTGAATTATGTTTCTTAAATGTATTGTAATATTTTTGTTATATTACGTTTCGCATATTACAAATTATTTTTTCCCGCTTAATCTGAAATATTCTATAGCTAATACCTTTTATCCAAATAATAAGTTAAAAAATCAGTTTTATTTTAATCATTTATTTAGCTTTTTTCATAAAACATACAACATGTTTGGTCCTTTAAAGCTTTATCCTTAATTAAAACTACTATTCTGCTCTGAATGAGGAGAATTCTTGTCGAGAGTAGTCATTATTTAGTTTACCTAACGGTTCCAGATACGATATTTTGCCAACCAGGTACTGCGCATGCGCGTAAATATTCGGATGTAAACAATAACAATCAACGTTCGTATTCCACTGTTTTGTCCTCGCGAAACTTTTTTCTTAAGATTCTCGTTGTTGTTCAGTTAAATTTGACCACGCGTATATGTCTATCAGATGATGAGCAAAATCCGGCGCCAGTTTATAGTTGCCTTTATTTCTTATTGCGCGACATCGTTCGATTTTTTTCTCCGTTGATCACCTCGTACAATAGTTCAATAAATTTAGGTATGTCCGTCGACTTCAAAGTTTTAAGAATATGGTTAGCGCTTTCGCTATTGTTGTTCGTTCAATTTTGTGTTATGCGACTTTTTCGCGACGGCTCAATGACATGGCTGACTAGAAGGTGTATCAGTTTATTTTCAAAGTATGGTTGGAATTTCTTGTCTGTGATATTATTATCTTTGTTGGCTATGAATTGTTTCAGGCGTTCAACTCGGTTGTCGAACAATATATTCAACCAATGCCAACATTGTCCGGTAAGTATGCGAAACTGTCTGGTATATTTCCAAACCATGTCACCCGTCTTTTAAAGTGTTGTGCACCTTTCGGAGAGGCTTTCAAAGTCTGATACATCGGGTGTATTACCAGAATATGTGAATCGAGCGGCTGTGGTTCTAGAGGTATGTAATTCCTTTTTCCTGCTGTCATCTTCTCTGTGCAATATTCATTGTTTCGCTTTATTATACACGCTACAAAACTTATTAAAGAGAGATAGACCGAGGTAGGTTTCATTGTCCAACATTCTATTGGAAGTATATCGGTATATAACTTGTAATTGGGGAACTAATTTGCACAGCACGAATTATGTTGATATTATAATTATTCTGACGTTTCTATATAAATTTATGTAAATGTATATATTATAGAATACTACACCGCCGTGGTAACATCATATTTCGCGTGGGACGAAGTTTCGCGCATGGTAAATGCGCAAAAATGTAGTTACATAAAATTGCACACATCACATGTTGAGCTAGAAATATAAAGTGGCGCAAAAATGCGTGATTATAACTTTCGCGCGAAAATCTTTCCTGCGAAACATAAAGATATCACTCATGAAAACAGTGAGATAAATGAGTTTATTGAGAATCACATTTCATTCTGTTCAGGATACAAATATTCTAAACTAATTTACACTTTACAATGTTCTAACTACACCAGTCATATTTTTTAATTTCTCAGCAAGGATTCGGGATATACACTTCAAACTTGAAATATTATAAGTTACATCATTTTCACTTGTTTGTATGAAACATTTATTAAATTCTGTTCACGCGTTTAGAAAACACTTGACATTTAATCAATGAGTAAAACCAAAAGTCACAAAATTGTTGTTATATTCTCCGTAAACGAAAATTCATGTCTCATTGTTTTTTGATCGATGTAGTTAGAACATTGGTTTTAAGTGTATTTATATAAAAAATAAAACACCCTTAAGAAAAAAAAAGGGTTTTGGTACAAAAATGTCTGATAAAATAAACTAACAACTGTATGATATTTCCATAATAGGTCTTATCAAAATATTTCGTAAGGTCTCTTATCTAATCCATTCTGTGAACGCCCTTAGACATATCAACTATCAGGGTCCAATAAACAGCTTAGCAGGATATCAATTAGGGGGCTGTCCAGTTACGATGTCTAAATAAAACGATAAATGCCCCTTTTAAGCTCCGCCCTTTTGAAAACGAAGCTAGCAAGCCGCGCCCTCTTGCCTTAATACAATAAATTCAAACACTCAATTTATCAATAATTGTTAAAAGAACCCGATTTATATGTTTTATGTATCTGCAAGACAGCTAATGATGAATCAGTGAAATATATAAAATTGAATGAAGATATATAAAACTGTGTCAATTAACCATTCCAATTTTCATACCCAAATTCAAGTTTGATATCACATATATGCAGTTTCAGCATGTTTTCCATATAGCTAGACCCCTTAAAATACATAATAGGATTAAGCTTCTGGGATTATGCATTACTATTTTATAAGATTTTCATTTCCCAAAAAACAGATAACAATACAATTTAAATAAGCAACTAAATAATCTAGAACAAACAAATGTAATTAACTTTTACATTAAAAATTTCAAGCGTTTTTGTTCGAAACAATCACAACACAATTCATTGAACAGCACTTTTTCGCTATTGAGATTTTTATAATTTTTTCCGTTATGACGATGAACGTGCAAGGAGGAGTGTAGTGGGCCCTTAAATTATGAACAATAGAAAGATAATGAAATCAGATACTGACACAGATATATCGTTATTTATTAATTATTCATTGCGAATTTGACATGCAAGAACAAAACAAGTGATTTTAATGAAACCCTTAAATTCGATGATTTATATCTTCAATAATAAAATTATGTTACAAAATTTGCGCCGCCCAAATATTAAATCCTGCCTACACCCCTGATAATTGTTAGTTAAATTCATTTACTTTCAAACCATTATCTACCAAATCCTCATTATAATAATTAAAGGGACCCTTAGTTATCTACAAAATTATACATTATCACTAACGGTTCCTTTTTAGAATTAATTTTGTTGTAGCAAATTCTTTTATATTTCCTAATCTGCCAGTATTCTCGGACCCCTGGTGGGAACAAAGACGCATAGGTGTGAAATGCAATGGTGTATTGGCATTAACGTGTCATATGTGTGCTACTGGTATTGCACTGGACAAAATTTGGCTAAAAGGCCCTTCTAAAAATCTGATGTCCACAAGTAAATTGACACAGTCATGTTGGTAAAATTACATATAGTTAAAGTAATAATTAAAGTTAATGCGACAAACGAATTGTGATCCTTCTTCTACTTGGTCCTTTTTCTACAGATTTATATTAATTTGAAATATTAAAAAAATGTTCTGATATATGTAACCCAATCTGGGCGAATGCATTAACTTATCCGTTAATTTAGATAAAGTTAAACGTTAGAGTAATAAGCTCAGCTACTATGTCAAAATGCTATATTAGATTAAAAGACTTGTGAAACATTACTTACCTCACAGAGAAGACAATCGTCCACACATTTCTTCTGGCACGAACCACACGACAACCTGCGTTTTCGTGGCATTATAACAATTCTTCGTTATCACACAGAGTTCTTTAAAGTAACTTGATATTATATCACACTGCACAACACACAATATAACGAAGGAAAGCTTTTAGTGATGTAAATGTCATGTCAGAATTAACTTATTGCCGATCCATTGACTGCCTGTCAATGAAAAATATTTTTGTACGTCATTTCTTGCGAAAAACTCTTTTGTCAATAAGGAAACGGCACTGTTTGTTGTTTGGAACAGTAATTTTCTGGAATGGGAGAGGTGATTGAATTGGGAAATGTTAAATATTTTCAAAGAAGTTCTCGAGTATGCCCGTAAAACACGGTATTCATTTCCATTGCGTGCACGGGAATTTACATTGCGCAAGATTTATCATATGTTTTTCAATATCATTTCCTATTATAAAACTTGGACACTTGACTAAACGTTTACAAAAAGGTTTTTGATTGATAACAAATTCAATAATTGTTGTTAAATCTTACAAAAGGCAACCAAATATCAATTAAAACAAACTTTTATTTCAATTGCGTACACGTGAATTTCCATTGCGCACGATTTTTGAGGATTATTTCATATATATTGGAAATCTGAACACTAAGATAGATAGATAGGTAGATAGATATTTATTCAGGTTAAAACACACATATATACGAATTACAACATTTTATATTAGCATTTTAACTAAAAATATTAATGTAGCAAGTAAGGCTCCAACGTTTACACATTATCGTAAACGTTTACACGGACCATGAAAAACGAAACGATGCCGTTTAAACGTTGTTTATATCATACAAACCTGATAGCAATGTGTCAAGTTTCACTGAACTTTGTAAGTTGTACATAACAATGCAACTTCATTATAACGGGATCTTATCGGATCGCTAAACTTACGGGGGAATCCTGTGAAATTCCGAATCTGTCATTTTGCTACATTCACCGAAATGATCACGACATCCAACAACTTCAGCTGATGTAGATTCTTGCATTTTATGCAAGCAAATTTTTTCACTTTTCTCCCCACCGTTGCAACAATAGAGAAAACTTTTGTGTATATTCTATTTAAAAAAGGAAGTAAACCCTTATTTGAAAAAAACTGAATATAAATTAAAAAGAAGGTAAAGCAAGTTTTTTAGTAGTAAGGTTCACTAAATACAAGATACGATCTGATAATGACCCGATGAACAGTCTCAACAGGGATCAGATGACCCCGGTTTTCAGAATCTATTGAAATCCTTGGACATCGCGGAAACCCATAACAAATCGAGAGTTTTTATACCTACACAATGTAAATTACATATTAAAACACAATTGTGTACTTAATGTGTAAATAAAATTAATATTTTCTAAGTGAATCGTTTCCGATTTTTCAGCAAATATTTTGGCGCCTTTACAATCACGTGACCGTTCGTATAAACGGTTCGAGATTCTGTAAACGTTTACGGTCCGTAAACGAAACGTTACCGTTTACACGTGTAATCGTTGGAGCCTTAGTAGCAAGTAAGACGCGTTTGTGGGATCACTACTGATCGAAACCCTGAGGCCTAGAAACTGCCTTAAAATATACTTAAATTAAGGAGAATAGCACAGGAAATATACAAAGTAGTATGACACTACTAAAAAGTCTTAAAAAGTGTGTCATCTCCAATAAAATTTGAAGGGAACTGATCAGCAACTACCCCACACATAAAAACAACCAATTACACTTATATTTTTACATGTTTGTAATCTACTGTTTATCACAGTTGCAAATGCCAAATTACTTGGCTATCACAGAAAATTTCAGAACATTTCTTAGTATATTATATAAACATGAACAACCTCGAAAAAAAGCCCTATATGAACTGTACTGATATGAATGTATATATATCTATATATAGTGTGTAAAACCTAGGATAGCCCATGAAAGCTCGAAAGCTTATTTCCAATGGGGTCCTTGGATAATACTTACTACAATAAGTATAGAATACCTGTAGGGTGAAAAAAAAAAAAGGTGTAATACAGAACTATTGATTCATAATTTGAATTAGTAAGTTGTTACATTCATGTTTCTATAATATATATAAAATTTACCATGGTGACTAGAGAGTAAAATATTCACAAAATGTGATCATTGAATTAATGTATCTTGGCTGTGTCCAAGAGATGGTTCTTCACAGCCATTTTGAATCTAAATTTATTTTCAATTTTCTTTATTGAATCTGGTAGAGCATTCCAATCCTTTATTGCACTGTAATAAAAGGTAATGTTTTCTTTACCATGACATTTAGGTACTCTAAAATTATATGTATTAGCCCTAGTTGAGTAGGAGTGAGTCTCTTTCACAAATACAAAGTTCTCTTTCATATATGATGGACACTTATCCTGTACAATTTCAAAAACATGGTTAAGTCTTAGTTGTTTATTTCTATTTTCTACATTTAGCAAATTCATATCTGAAAGTCTTTGTTGGTTAATACTTTCTCTGGGACCCATACTATAAATAAATCTAACAATTTTATTTTGACATACTTGTAATTTGTCTCTAAGACCTTTGTTTAAGCTCGGATACCAAGAAGAACAAGCATAATCTATATGGCACTGAATCAAAGCAGAACATAAGTATTTTCTAGTCCTTGTATCTAATGTCTTAGCATTTCTATACATAAATTTAAGACGAGAGTTCACTTTGCTAACAATATTGTTAACTATATTTTCACCTGATAATGTATTATCAATACCAACACCAAGATATTTAACAGAATTTGTTGACTTAATAATATGCCCTTTGCAGCTAATTTTGAAATCTTTAAGTTTCTTTAGTTTTCTCTTCGAACCATATACAATACATTCCGTTTTTCCTAGATGTAAGGATAATTTGTTGTCGATCAACCAATTTGAACAAGAATCCATGACACTACTTAATTTGTCTGAAATTACATCTGGGTCTTTATGTGCAAACAAGATAGCACTATCATCAGCGTATAAGATCAATTTGCAGTCAGGGTCAATGCTTATAACCATATCATTTACATAGCACAAAAAGAGAAGGGGTCCCAAAATACTACCTTGGGGTACCCCGCATGTAACGTGATTGAAGTCTGAAAAGGCATTATTGACACACACAGTTTGTTTTCTACCTGACAAATATGACATAATCCAGTCCGTATTTTTCATACCCATTAGTTTTAATTTACCACATAAAATATTATGATCTACAGTGTCAAAGGCTTTCTGTAAGTCCAACATGACCATGCCTGTATACAGTCCCTTAGAGTTATTATTTCTAACATGATCCATTAAGTGAACAAGACAAGTATCTGTAGAATAAGAGTTTCTAAAACCAGACTGAAGTTCATACAATAAACTATTTTCAACTAAAAACCTTTCCAATTGTGTGTAAACAGCTCTTTCTAAAATTTTTGATATAATACTTAAAATACTAACAGGTCTATAGTTGCCAACATCAAGATTGCTATCCTTTTTGTATAGTGGTTTCACTCTGGCTTGTTTCATATCATCAGGAACACAATTTTCAGAAATAGATAGATTTACAATAAATGTCACAGGTATTTTCATAAAACAGGCAGAATCCTTCAGGAACCTGGCAGGTATCTCGTCTAGGCCAGTGCTTTTGCATATTTGTAAATTTTTGAGTTCTTTGAAAATAAACGATTAAGATACATGTTTCAAAACAAAAGTGTTATTGTTGACATTTCTATTTCTATAAAAATCCAGCAAAGATTGAGATTCTAGGTCAAACAATTTTGTAGAAGTTGGTAACTTTTCAACAAGTTTTGATGCAACAGATGTAAAAAAATTGTTAAAATGAGAGGCTACCTTCCTGGGGCTGTGGCAGTTTTCACCTTCAATATTTAATACTATATTATCATTACCAGTTTTATAAGATTTATAGCCTAGCTGTTTAAGTTGTTGCCAGAGACTTTTCGGTTTATTTCTATTTTCAGCAATCTGGTCAGAAAAATAGGAAGATTTTGCAAAAATAATTTGTCGTTGTACCTTATTTCTATATTTACAGTACATAGAGTAGTCATCATGGCATCCTTGTTTTCTAAACTTATATAAATATGAGTCTCTAACTTTAATCATATCTAAAATTTCAGCTGACATCCATGGTTCTGTCTTTTGTTTAAGTCTTACTTCTTTAATTGGTGCAACTGAGTTCAAAACTAACATGAAAATATCTTTGAAAGCTATCCATGCACTGTTAACATTCTCAGCATAAAAACATTTACTCCAATCAGCATTTTGTAGTTTTTCAACAAATATTTCTTTGGTATAATTTTTAATACACCTAACTTTAGAAAACTTGTGTTTATGAAAAGTCTGTTTGGAAACTTTTCTTGTACAAAATGTCATAAAATGATCACTCAAGCCAATGGAAATAACACCATACTGCGTTAAGTCTATCCTTAGAATTTGTTAAAATATGGTCTATAATGCTACTAGAAGTAGTAGTGATCCTGGTTGCTTCACTAATAATCTGTTGTAGGTCAAAAATTCTCAAACAATTTAAGTAAGATTTTAAAGAAGTGCTAGATTTCTGTTTAAAACAAATATTTGCATCACCTAAAAGATATGTTTCACAATCTGCCCTTAGGTTGGACAAAATTTGTTCTAAATGTTCAATAAAATTTGGCTGTTTTGGTGGCCTATAAAATGTACCAACAAATATGGGTTTAGTTTTGGGTAAAAGAAGTTCTATAAAAACAAATTCATCATTTAAAATATTTAAGTCATGCCTAACACTATATGCCAGATCATCCCTAATATAGCAACAAACCCCACCTCCATGTCTATCTCTATCTTTTCTAACAACAGAGTAATTGTCAATATGTATTTCGGCATCATTTACTGAATTGTCTAACCATGTCTCTGAAACACATATTATGGCAGCTCTGGTTTTAGTAGCTATTAATTTAAGTTCAGATAATTTAGGTAAAAGTGATCTCATATTAAGATGTATAAAATGAATTCCTTTTTTAATAAAACACTGAAAATGTTCATCTGATGCACATGATGGAGTCTGTGGCCCTGATGAAGTTGGGTTGATTTCTGTCCTGGAGACATCTGGGTCAAATTTCTGAGGAGTTGTCAGTGTAACTTCGGGAATGGTATCACAGTTGTTGCATTTATATGAGAGTATATTTTTAGATTTCTTCTGGTTTTGATAAGAATCATTTGACACGCTCGAACATTTCTTGTGGACCCAATGGTGACAAGATTCACAATATAAAATACGATGATTCTTGTAGACTGTTTTAAAACAAATGCTACATGAAGTATCACATTTTTCTGTTCCCGTAGAGCTCGTGGGCGGAATAACATCCGGAACTATATTATGCGTAGAGGGACCTGGATTTAGAGAAATGTCTCCGCTCGTAGTGATAATAAACAAAATGCGATGTTGCTTCTGTTTGAATTCGAGTGGGATTGACAGCGGCTGTGCTCTGGAATGTTTCACATGATAAAATATTGCTGTCTGATTGTCAATAAAAACATTTCTGGAGACGACGAAGTTATATCCTGGTGTATATATACTGTTAATCACCGAAAAATCCCATGTATCTGAAGAACGTTGATCAATAGTTTCATTTCTGACACTTGTTGTCCAAAGTATAAGAACGTGAGTAAAAATAACATAAAAAATCATGTTTATATCGACACCGTGTGCTGATCTACGTCCCTGAAGAGTAGTTTCAAAATAGAAAGCGTCTGATGATCGTGATCGCAATAAAAAGTCAAATAAGCACACTTTTTGTCGTTTCTACCACCTGTTTTTGTTTCTAATTTGTAGAATACTTATTCCTTTGAGACGATATCATAAAAGTTTGAATTTAAAACGACATTTAATTACTTAAAACTTTATTTTTCGGAAGCCGCGAAAATGGTACAGCCTATAGGTTACACACCACTAAATCCCGTTGTCTAAGACATTATTTAAAAAATATTTCATGTTTATGGCCGATGAAATATTATGGAAACATCATTTATAAGTCAATTTTCATTCAAATATTAGAGAATAGCAATAAAATCACGATCTTCATTTCCATTGCGTCCACAGGAATTTCCATTGCGCAAGACTTATTAAGGTATTTCATTAATATTTACGAATCTGAAACCTGGACACTTGGTTTAAATAAAAAATAATATGTTTGGTTGTTAAAATATTCAATCTTTGTTATAAATTCTTATAAAAACAAATATTTACACAAAATAAATATTTTTTATTTCAATTGCGTACACGTGAATTTCCATTGCGCACGATTTTTAGGATTATTTCATATATACTGGAAAACTGAGCACTAAGACATTATTAAAAAAATATTTCATGTTTATGACCGATGAAATATTATTAAAACATCATTTACAAGTCAATTTTCATTCAAATATTAGAGAATAGCAATAAAATCACAATCTTCATTTCCATTGCGTCCACAGGAATTTCCATTGCGCAAGAATTATTAAGGTATTTCATTAATATTTACGAATCTGAAACCTGGACACTTGGTTTAAATTAAAAATAACATGTTTTTGGTTGATATAATATTCAATCTTTGTTATAAATTCTAATAAAAACATATATTTACACAAAATAAATATTTTCTATTTCCATTGCGTATTTTGTTTCCATTGCGGTCCATTTTTCCATTGCGTATTTTATACCTACCGTCCTGGAGATGGCTTTTTATTTCAACTGCATTAGTTTAGTTTGAACAAGCTAATGTTTTACACATTCAACGGCTCGGAAAGGCAGACCTTAAGGCCCAGAGTGGCAGATTTATCGCCCAGAATGGTAGACGATACAGCCCAGTTTTTAGAGAATATGTACAGCCATTTAAAATACTGTCTGATTAATACGCTTAACAAATGAACACTATGAAATTTCTCTGTTTTATATTTGCTAGATTGCATATCTGTCAACAAAATGACCTAATTTTCACATGAATAACATAATAAACTACATTTGTACATGATACATTATAGCATTAGCACAGTGAACTTTTTCTTTTACTTTTTTTGATGAATTTTGAATTAAAGTTGGGCCGTATCATCTTCAATTCTGGGCCATATTGTCTTTTTATATGGGTCATATCGTTCACTATTTAAAATAGAACCATCTAGCCGGGTGCCAGGCTAAGTGCCAAGTTTATTTTTTAGCATTTAATAATGTGGTGAAAAAAGATAGCAATTGCTAAACCAAAAGAATACAAGGCTGCATGACCAACATGCTCAAGTCCTTAAAAGCTGACAACTCTTCAAGAACGTCGCAACAATAACCGATTGCTGATGCTTTACAATATTACAGGGGATCTGATGCTGGTGACAACATTAAGAAACCTGAAGGGCGGACTGTTAAAGATTACCTGATCATATCATGTCTAACATCCTGGAAACAGAACTGCTATAAACTCTAGAGCATTTAAATTACCATTCGCTCACAATGAACAATTTATGTATTCATTGTTAGTAAAAAAACAACAACACTTCTCTACAGTAGTGGACTAGAACCATTTGGAAGATCGGATTGTGCACACAGACACCTGTTGAGGGGTCCTTTTCTGCCCACTATATCAGTAGATAGGCCTATATATAGGCTTAACTGAGATCTATTGCCAAGTTTGGTCATTTTCAGATAATAAACGGGCGATCTGTATAATTAATGCTACTACAATCAATCAGAACACAAAATATCCCCGTTTTCGAAAAATGAATATTTCTGTATATCCAAAAATTTATTAACAAAATCCACTTGGTTTTCTACTACATTTTTCACGAAATCTTCTCAATTCCCAAAATATGCAAATTAGGTTACTGACACAAACGCCGATAGTTTCAAAAACTTGAGTAAATGTAAACATTTGGAAGAAATTATTGACAATCGTTTGAAATAAACATTGAAAATGAGATGGAATCTCAGTAAGTGTCTCTTGTTTGATTGACAACATTCTATTTAATTGTTTTTTTTTATCACACACCGTACGAACAAGTAACATGCTGACAGCGTGCGAACGTTCAAAAGTTTCCGCCCAATTTAACTTTTGAAAATAAACGTAGCAAAACGTATTTGAATGTTATTGATTGAAACCAGACTCAAATCTCAAGCATCTGATTGGCTGAAATGGACACAAGTCTCCATTTCATCGAGTCATATCCTTGATATTTGATTCTCAGTTTTACAATCTTGTGGCCAGATCTGAAGGTTTGTTATGTGACATGCAGTAAGTAATATGAGAATTTGATTTGAATGGTTAAAGTACACAATACAGGTATTACAATTATGCGGTATATATATATATATATATATATACTAAGAAATGTGGTAAGTTACGGGTCTAATTTCGATATTACACCTATATGTGAGGTGCTATAAAGTAACGGGGTATATATGGTACCCCGCAATTTTCAATGCCATTTCTATGCATAACCGGACTACTTAAGTACGACAAACTTTATTCCCGTATCACGGTTTATTATCGAAATTTATTTTCGGTCTATAAAAAAAAACCCGAATTTTTTTTTTATCATAAACCAAATTTCCATATTACAGCTTATAGTACTTACAAGGTCAGATAGTGCATATAAATGACATTTAATTAGCGGGGTACCATATATACCCCGTCACCTTTATAGAACCACACATATAGGTATAATATCGAAGTAAGACCCGTAACTTACCACATTTCTTAGTATATATATACAACCCCTGATTAAGGTTTATTACAGAGACCCCATATCTGACGATATATATATATATATATATATATATATATATATATATATATATATATATATATATATATATATATATATATATATATATATATATATATATATATATATATATATATAGCGTGCTCAGCTACATGCGGTCATGGCGATGTAAAAAGTGACAAATATCATTTAAGCACATTACGCGTGCAATGTATGGGTTCTGATATCATTTTGTTGCATTTTTTCTTTTTGTCGCTTATTAGAATGTTCGGATGCGACAATGTTTGCAACAAATTAAGGTGTATAAATGCAGAAAAGGATTCGCAAAAATCGTAAAAAATTAACTTGCAGGAAAAGTGTTCGCTCAATTTTGTTATTTTTCTGCAAGTTAGTATTCTTAGATTTTTATGAAATTATAGTTTAACAATTTTTTCCGCCGTACAGTCCGCCATTAAATGAAATTTCATTTTTGTTTACACATACAACACCCTAAGTTTATGTTTCATGTCCATGTAAAATTCTTAATATGACAGTAGAAAGTTCAACATCCTTTTTGTAGAGTAGGTTTGTTTTCGTGTTCATCTGACATTTTTTCATGTTTTCATGCTTGGTACGCGCCCATAGCCCAAAAACGACGTCAAAGAATAAAAATTAAAATAGACACTTGAAACTTTGCAAAAAGTCGTAAAAATCATTTTCCTGTTGCCTGGTTACCAAATTTTGGGAATGACGAAACGCCCTTTCGAATCAGACGCGCCACCTGGCGGTAGCTGTCTTTAAACGCAAGCGTTTCACTGTAAAGTGAATAACCGTTAAATCTTTTGCAAAAAGTGTTTTCGATAGAGAAACCAATTGCCTACGTTTTCGTTATAAAATTCAAATTAAGGTTTACTTCGCGGACATTTAAAACGACGTCAAGCATCGAAAAGTCGATATTTTACGCTAAAAGATTGGAGCGCGATCTAAACGTAAGCTAATTTTTCTCGAAAACGGTGTGGTACAAGTTTTTCATTCTTTTCGGACGGGGGATAAATCAAAATTACTGTTGAACGCATTATTTTGCATGTCATGAATTCCAAATTTTGAAATTTAAATGTTTCAATACTCCTAAACTTTTTATTATTTATTTTTATTTAATGCGAATAAAACTCATTTGCCTTTAACGGTTTGTGGTTCTTCCAGTTGACATTTTGAAACCTATTAAATAAACAAACATACAAGACGAATTGGGTGGGGGATTATGAGCTTTATTCATAATTATGTTCCAATACGTAAATTATTAAAACAAGCGTGCTCATATACTGTGGTATCATTAAATTCCACACATGTAAAATAAGATTATTTCGCGCTAGGGTAAATGCGCGAATTTAAACCCCTACAAAAATATAATATTTAATATATATCTAAAGAGCAAAATACATATACAACTACGCGAATTTATGCCCGATATATCCTTTCGCTTTTATTGAACGTAATATGGCGGCAACGTCAAGATTAAGATCGTGCAGTAAGCCCACTGGGAAATAGGTCAACATTAAATCCATGAACATAATCTGTTGTTAAAACATTTTCAAAATGAAATATTAAATTTACATATTTCGAAAAAATGAAGTTTTTGAAATAATTACCTTAAACAAGGTTTCTGCCTAGTTAATGTTACCATTATATACATCTGATTGAAGAGTTCAGAAATGTTTTAGAAAAAAAGTGAAAAAGGCATATCAGAAATCGCCACATTCAGAAAATACAGTATGCCCATGCAGCCGAAAAAATGATGAAGAGGACACGAAAGGATGGGTTTATAAGAATATCAATTTCAAATAAGACACCTAAAACGAAAAACACACTCTTGGGGTTAACGCTGTGGAACAGTCAGCAGCAAAACAATTTACTACTGGGCGTTTAAACCAGGTTCTAGGATGCATTAACCTCACACTTGCCCCAACAGTTTCTCATATGAACAAACAAGTACAAGATGTCTTGGTGAAATACTTCCAGCCCACCCATCAACTCAACAATGCTGCATCCGAAAGCACACAAACATTTAAAACATTAATAGAAGATAATAGCATTGTTAAGTTAAATGCTGGGTACTCAATGACCCTTCAGAGACCGGAGCCCCTGGAGTCAAATCAGCAAATACACTATAATAGCGATAACAGAAACAGATCGAGGTTATAGCTCCACGTAAATCAACGATAGGTTTACATACAGATATATATCTGTTTTATGTTCAAGGAGTTTATTAATTTCTAGTCATTTCGCAGAGCTTTTTCAAGAACGCCACCATTTTTTTTAAAATTCGCGAATGGTGTTTCAAGATGCACGATAGTCCATCGCAAAAATCAAAGATCCATTTGGTTCGTCTCCACTCGCTTAGCTTTAATTTTATGATATTTCAACACATTTGTAGTAATTATTTTTTGTTTGCTGATGTTACATGTATACAATCTTATTGGGATTGGGAAAACATGTTGGCAATCATCTTAACTGGCTTTGCTTTATACTTATGTAATTTTGTCACTATTGAACTCTTAGTGTTACAGTGCTCGCGGTACTGTATCGAATATCGCTTATGCCTTAGTAACACTGGTGGTAATCGTTAGTGTGAGCGATGTCTAAAACTTGGTCCTCCTCGGCCAATTATCTTTTACACATTTGTCACAGCAATAGGCTCCGTACGGAGACCGTGCATACCCAGGCCGATGATCGTACGGCGAGTGACTCCAGAAGGAAATCTTTATTGGCACCGACTCCCGGCCGGACATCGATTTTCACCGATCATCCTACATTGCTCGGCCTGTGACCGGGTGGTGAGTTACCGTAGATATCGTACGATTATTGGCCGGCAATCTTAAATACATTGTATGATGCCCGGGCGTTGGTCGGACGAAGTGACTTTAACTTTCGTGGCCGATGTAGATTCTTTCGGACAAGTAGTATAAAGTGACCACCCTATCTATTATGGTCAATCAACCACAATGTCTATGGCACCGAGACATCTGAGATCTGCCATGCTGCAGCATCAACTCGCACAAACCCGGCTTCAACATGGTGTTTTCTTTGCGACGTTGTTGGAAGAAACTGAACGAGAGCAACAGAGCCCCAAGACGAAGACGACGGTGGTGGGTCCGAGATTGGATCATGGGAAGAGCCCTGTTCGGGCAGTACGAAACTCTTATAAGGGAGCTTGAGGCGGAGCATTCGTCAGATTTCAATACATAGAACCAGAGATGTTCCACGAGCTTCTGGAACGAGTGGGGAAACGTATCGCCAAGAAGACAACGTAAGTTTAACTGAAGTTGTGATGAATTTCCTTCAAAGTTTGCAAACAGATGTGTATCAAATCTATTTTATACTGCAAAATTTTAATGGATTTTAACGGATTTTTCTCCTTTTGTGTTCAGATAGAGGACTCCCTTGGTCTCAAGTTGACCATCGAGCTACGCCTCATTACCACTGGCGTCCGTTACCACGACCTTGCCTTCGCGTTTCGAGTCCCCCACAACACCATCTCGCTGTTTGTGCCAGAGGTCTGCTATGCCATCTTCGAAAAGTACCAAGCTGTGGTACTCCGTCGACCGAAGTCGCCTGGCGCGAAGTAGCATAGCAGTTCCAGAACAAATGGAACTTTCCTCATTGCTGCGGGGTCTTATACGGCAAGAACGGTTGGTCATGCGAAAATTTCGCGCTTATAATGGCCTAGCGATACCTCGCTAATCAAAATTTTCGGGCGATAATCGACCGATGTACAGTATATTACATCGCTCATACATTGGTGACAATCGTTCGTAATTCGTTCCTATATCGGTCGACTGTGGGTCAATGTTTGGACGAACATCGGCCAATTATATGTCTGTTGCCCCCCACTAACCCACGATGACCTCAGATTCAACGAACACCGAACGATGCTTGGCCATACATCGGCCGATCCTTTAAAGATGTGTTAATGATGGGTTTCCGATGAAGAGCGATGTGGGGCATCGGAGGTGACATCGCTGATTTTAACTACAACTTTTTTTCTCCCGATGCGCCCGATGGCCTCAGTCACCGTCCGATTACCATGGGTGTCCGACCGGCAACCATTTCATTTTTAATATAAAATGCATTGGTTGCCATGGGTATATCGCTAGATAATGTGACTGATACTTTAATGGGATTTCGTAACGATGTCTTAAGGGGAAAGCGAGAAATAGAATCACCTTCAAAGTTTACCCGGCGTTTCCTTGTCCCTTACCTAAAATATTTGGGGTTAATCTACTGCATAATCATATTTGCCCCAAAATAGCAGGTAAGAAAATCTTAGCAACGAGATCTTTTTTTAAATTTATTTTTGTACTGATAACAGATGAGTGTTAACAAACAAATAATCAATTAGTTCATAAGTTTATTCATACTAAATACATGATAAAAGGCTTTTACAAACGTTCTTGAAATTATTATTTTTAATTTTTTGGTATGAAATAATATCTTCCTGTAAACCGTCTCCAACCCGTAGACGGGTACATTTCACAATGACGCAGGTGAAATAACCTTTTTATACACAAATATTTTAAGTCTATTCTAACATACAAATTGTTGCTGTTATTTATGAACATAATAAGATTCGCTACTTTACTTTTTGAAAAATCATTTTTGGTAAACACCTAAACTTACCAACCACTATTCGTTTCGGTCTAGTTGTTAACAGTATTACGATTGGCCAACTTGCGTAAATAAGGAAGTAAAAATAAGTTTCATGGTTAAATATTAATGTCATAATGACATTATGCAGTCAGATTAAACCCTTGAATAGTATCGTCAAATTACAAGGTTGGATTATTGCATTGAAAACAAATGGGCTAGCTCAAATTACATGTACTTCAGGTTTGATAAACAACAAAGAGCATAAAATATCTAGGTCAATATTCACGTATGAAGGGCTTCACAGAAACAGATCCTTTATATAATTTTTGTTAGATCCGTGCATTGATTAAAATAATTTATTCGGGTGTTTGTCCTTTATTACAAGGATTCAGCTTTTTTCGCGTTTGCGACTGGTGTAGGTCCCAATCAGCAAGCACAGAATCTCCTGATCACCTGATCTGCGCGGATCGGCCGGCTGATATACTACATCTTCACCGGCCGCCCCCATGGGAAATCAGACATGTTCAAACTCTGCTGAAATATAAAGTTCGATGACCTTTTCGGTACTCTTGTGTGTGTTTGAGTAAAATGCATAAACGCACCTAGAATATGAATACTTCTAACCAAAGAGATTTCATTAAAAGTAAAAAAAAGCCACGCTTCTAGAACACCCTGTTGCTTATGATTATTCTTTTCGAAGAAAACAATGCAGTAAATACATGTACTAGTATTCATATTTATCGGCCGTCCGCAAATCATTTTAGATGGGTCCACATTTATGGCATAAAGGTATTTAGTTTATCCCCATCTTCTCTTAACACTGTTCAATATTTTTATGACCATGGCGCTTGAGGAGCATTGCAAACCCATCACATACAAATGCACATTTGCTTTCTTAATGTAAAAGTGGTGTAATGTAACTGGTATTATTCTAAAACCACCGCAAAAACGTAAAAATCTGTATGCCATTTAAAATACACAGTACTTTTTCAACTGGTTAACACATTGTTCATTCATGAAAAAGTGAAATAGACATATCGGGCATGGCCAACATACAGACGACACAGCCTCCCAACACAGCCGAAAGGCAGCGAGGAAACGCCTAGAGAGCATGTGTTACTTTCAAAACAATCGTATCAACTCGGCGATCTCCGGCAAGCTTCGGATATGTAGAATCACCGAAGCGTGATCCGAGTGCTTTCAAAATAGACCAGACCAACAATACTAACGAAAATGAGAAATGTACCGAAACGGTCAGTGGCAATATTTTTTACTGGGAGTTTAAAACAGATTCTATGATGCATCAAGCTCACACTTGCCCCCAACAGGTCCTTATATAAATAATCAAGTACAAGTTGTCTTGTAAATTACCTTCAACCCGCCTATTAACACGAAATTTTGCATGCGCTTTTGCATGCACATATAAAAAGCGAATGAAATGTCTAGCAGAACAGGTGAGTACTAAATGACTTTACTGCACGAGCTTCTACGTTCTTTTACAATAGAGGAAGAAGCTTTAAAGGCCACCTAACACGACAAATAATCTAAACATTGCAGGGTTTGAATGACCCTGTTCATTTGGCAGTCATGGAAACCATATAACTGTCCACGCCGTCTAGACCCTGATCGAGCGAATCAATATCTACACAGATATATGTATAGTGTTTAACGGCCTTCAACAGATTTACCTTAAACATTCATAAACTTCTAAACCCATGCCACCTTCGTGAAAACAATGAGGTAAGCAAAGCCATTATTTGTGGATACCTTTGGTAAATCAACAAGCATGCGGAGCGTCTTAGCCTTTTCTTAAATTTACTGATTGCTTTTACGAACAACTTGTAGGAAACAATATTGCCTTTCATTTTCTTTAATTAATAAATTAAAACTTCATAAAACTCTGGCTGAGAAAAACGTTGTTTCAGTATCGATTGTAAACAGCAGTATTTCGATTTAAATCTGGGTATCTGTTATAAAACTTGCAAAACATTGTTCATAATTTGTGGTATCGATACTGTTGCTTTAAAAATGTACTGTTATGCAAATATCAAATAAATAAAGAAATGAAATATGCATATAAGCAATGGCCACATCCTGAAGACACAGCCGCCTCACATAGCCAAAAAGTAGAGAGAAATCTAGAGCATGTGTAATAAAATGATCAGTTTCAAAACATACACCAAAACAATTTACTAAAATGATGACTCGAAGGTTTAACGCCTTGGAATGGTCAGTGGCAGAATTAGTCCCTTTTAACAAGCTTTATTTCTACTCTGGAATAAAGACCATCCTCTATAAAAACACTTTTGTTCAGTCCCAGAGGTTTTTTTATAGGTTCTTTAAAGGTTTTTCACTGAATATATTATGTGGCTTATACTTACAATACTGCATCAATGTCTTACTCGCCGACTACTTAATCGCAAACTATTTCAATGCCTAAAAAGGTCTTGAGAAAATCTAACAAATTAACAGAAAGGAATAATAGTTTTTGTTTCGAATATTTTTTATTCTGCTCATTGTTTTTCTATCAAATATAATGTCACACCAAAGAAAGTGTATAAAACAAAGATATTTATGCTATATTTAATGGAGTTCGACAATTATCCCCTACTTCAAGAGTAAAACATCCTTTTTTAAATTCATATAATTCTTTTTTTATATGTTGTAGTTGTATGATTTTTTCAACATAACTGATTGCAAAAGATCATATGGTTTACGATTTTGATAATGTTTAATGGGTAGTTTAAAGTCGTCATTGCACTGACATCGGTAAAAATGAAAATATTAAAATATCTTTAACGGCAAAATGCAGTTAAAAAAACTTTGCACAAATACATATTATTAATGTATTTTCATTTGAAATACGTTAAAGGGACAGGTACAGCCTAGATTCAGTTTATACTGTTTAGATTATATATTCATCTATTATGCTTTCCATGTGCAACAGTACTTATAACAGGACTTCCAGCTATAAAAAAACTAGGCATATTTTATGAGGATTGTTATACCACATGAAAGCACTTATATTTATACTGACCATTCTAAGGCGGTAACCCCTCTGGTTCTCATTTTTGTTAATTGTTTGTGTTTTTTAATGATCATTTTATTAACCATGCTCTCTCCCTCTCTCTTTTTCTTGACAGTGTGGGGAGGCTGTTTTTTTTCTGAATGTGGCGATTCCTGATATGCATATTTCACATTTTAAAAATATTTCACTGTTAGCAAGTTAATAATAATAATTTAATAATAATAATTTATTTCGGCATAGATAACATATAATGGTTCATGAGATAAAAGACCTATACACAGATGAACTGATAAATTTCAAAGAGTTAAGATATTATAGATTACTTAAATTTTAAAAATAAATAGAGAACCATGACATGCTTCCTAACACCAAGGATAACGCAATAAAGAGCAAGCCCTTGTTTCCATTGCGGTCCTTGTTGTGGGTGGCATGACCTAGAGAGGCAATTACAGTTTATGTCAAATTTAAGTAACCTATACCAAAAATATCACAGTACAGAACATAATTTGACAAACACAATGTTATCTTTTATCACAGATTGCTTGCTGAAAGACGAAATATCACATTAGTATCACAATATTAAATGAAAGACAATCTTGACCATGTTTAAGTTAACATAATTAATGTACATGTACCAATCTCCTACTATGGTATATTTACTAAAGACAGAGTTTGGAAGATGCCATAATCGTAATTCATTAAGAAACCTGTGCCTAAATAAGAATAAGCAAATAATTAAGACAGACACAAAAATTAATAATAAAATGTTTAAAAAGCTATACTGTTCAGGAAATGGCCTTTGATGGCAACCTTGAAAGACTGATACTTAGTGATGTCAGTAAGGTTGGAGGGCAAATCGTTCCACAACTTAGCACCTATAAAACTAAAAGACTTAGATCCAGCCCCTTTGACCTTGGGAAGACCAAAACCACCCTTCTGGCTGAGTCTTGTGCTGTATGAGTGTACAGAGTCTTGTGAGGTAAAAAAGTAGTCCATATAATCAGGGGCAAGGTTATGCTTAACCTTAAAAACATGACACAACATAATCTGTTCAACTCTTTTGTTAACAGGTAACCAATTAATGGTTTCAAAATGCTGTTGACCAACATGAGCTCTTGGTTCAAGGTTCAGTATGAATCTGACCAACTTGTTCTGAGTCACCTGCAATTTGTGTTTTAAAGACTGGGTAAGACCACTGTACCAAACAGAACATGCGTAGTCATAGTGACATTGGATTAGAGACATTACAAGTAACTTCTTAGTATGCTGGGTAAGGTACTCTTTCTTGCGGTGCAGAAACTTTAACCTTGCAATGGCTTTCTTAATAACTGACTCAGCCATACAATTAAAAGATAGATATTGGTCAATGGTGACACCAAGGTACTTGACAGCGGACGTAGATGTAATTAGAGTACCATTGCAGGTTATGTTAAGACTGGAATGTGACCTTAGTTTATGTTTTGACCCAAACACTATGGACTCAGTCTTTCCTAAATGAAGGGAGAGCTTATTATCAATAAGCCAGTGACTAACCGTTTGAAGATCATCTGACAAGGCCTTCTCGACAGTGGCAATACCTTTTCCAGAGACTAAAATGGCTGAATCATCAGCATATAGAAGTAATTTATTTTGTACAACACCTGACATGTCATTTACATATGCTAAAAAAAGCAAAGGGCCAAGGATGGACCCCTGGGGTACTCCGCAGGTCACATATGCTGTTGATGAAAATGTGCCTGAGACATCAACCAGTTGTTGTCTATCAGACAAGTAAGACCTGAACCATCTTATGATATCCTGGCTAAGACCGGTCGAATGAAGTTTCATTAAAAGGATTGCATGGTCGACGGTATCAAACGCCTTCTGTAAGTCTAACAGTACCATGCCAACCACATTACCCCTATCATTCTCCCTTCTGATGTAATCTGTCAAATGTATCAAGCATGTATCTGTAGAAAAACCTTTCCTGAAACCAGACTGAAAATCATATATCAAGTTACTGTCTTTGAAGTAGGACTCGACCTGGTCATACACAACCCGCTCAAGAATTTTAGATACTATATTCAGAATAGAGACAGGCCTATAATTACCAACAGCTAACTTATCATTCTTCTTAAAAAGGGGAACAACTCTTGCTGACTTAAGGTCATCTGGTACAATACCTTGTACAAGAGAAAGATTAATGATGTGGGTAAGGGGACCAACAATAACCAGAGACCCATCCTTGACAAACCTAGAAGGTATACCATCTAAGCCAGTTGCCTTATTAATGCCTAATGAATTTATATATTTAAGTACTTTACTCTCAGACACTAGTGAAAATGAATAACTATCAGGAAAAATATGTTTGTTTCTGTAAAAAGATTCAACAAAATTCCTTCCATATTTGTTAAGACCTACAGGTAATTTGTTATCAACAATTACATTCGTTTCCAATGCTGTTAAAATATCCATGCTCGTGGATATTTTATAAGTAACTTATAATCTAAACAGTATAAATTAAAAAAAAAACTGTAACTTTTACTTGAAGCGTACGAATAGGGCCTACAAGACGAGACCGATGCGACGTTTACAATGCGACAAACGCGCAAAGTTAGTTCTATAATGAGTTAAACGATCAGTTATGTCTAATATCATGAACAAAAAAAAAGGGTTTAATATTGCAATGAAATATATGTTTACAATTACACTATTTCAAAATATTAGCAAATCACGGTTGAATGCTTTTATTTACTACCCGGGTATCTAAACTGTTGAAAACGCATTGAATAGTTTTATTGAAGTTTGTTTCGGCGAGTGCCAAATAATATTCGTTATGATTTTATGTAACAAAACAGATTACAAATGATCTTCTTCGTATTAATTTTGAAAAGTTTGCTTTAATTTTGGTTTTGATTGAATTATGATTTTGATTTCTGTTATGATGCAAGGTTTGCTAATGGATTGCGCACCATTATCTGCATAGGAGCATACCAGGATGCAGACAGCTGACTTTGGTATGCTACGGAAATGGACAGACATGTTGTTGTTGATATTAAGTTTGTTGACATCATGCGTTGCACAGACAGCGCTTATCGATGGAGACGTTTATATCGAAGGAATATTCTCCGTAGAGGAATCTAAGAATGATGGATGTGGTGACGTCAGCGTCTCATCATTACAACATATCGAAGCAGTCAGATGGACGCTGGACTTACTGAATGATGGGGCGGCATTTAAAATTGGTAAATACATTTTGTTGGATATAAAGTGTTTCTGTTTTCAAATGTTTTGAATCAATATAGTAAAGTTGTATTTCAACTAATTCAATATTTCACTGCATTTAAAACAGATGACCTGGAATTATGTAACGGTACAATAAGAGTTGGTCTTGGTGAATGACAATACAATTAAAAACACATTTTATTTACAATAAAAAGATAGGGCCTACGTGTCATATTACTAGTACTTCAGTTTAAAATCTGATATGATCAAGGTTAGAGCTGCGAAACCGTTTAACATACTTGCAATACGGGTAAGCTACACCAACTATAGTCTACACTAAAATTCATGTTTAAAAAACAACAAAACAACACATGTGCACAGTTCTGAATCAAACCGATATATATATAGATATTTAAAAAATGTGTTTTCGTCAGTTAAATATTATCGAATTTCGAAACGTCGTAAGACGTTCATTAAAGCATAGCTAATGACACTTGGTGAAATAATATAATGATTGTAATAGCCATAACCAAAAGAAAAGACCGCATAAGTTTATTATTAGATCAGTTTAAAAAAAGACTTTAAACAATTTAAAGAAAACGTTAACCGAATGGTCACCGTCTTGTAAGGGTCAGCGGCAAACCTCATTTCCACAGGTGGGTGTGGGGGTTAAGTGGATGTAAAAAGGGTTTCTAGTGCGCTTCCTGCTTGCCATGTCTATCGGTTTTTCCCCTGAACAGTCACGTACAAGTTACCCGAATTAAATGCATCCACCCACTGACTACTAGACCATATTGCATGTACTCGCCGCAGGTAATTTAAGTAGCTGCTGTCGAGCGAAATATAAAGTTACTTACTGAGATAACAACACTTATTACATTGCATTTAAATCAGCATTGACACAAATAGCAGAAATAAAGAGGTTTATTGAGCTTATACTTCCCAAGTAAAGATTTTCTTGAAAATTTACATAAATCAAACTACTGCTTACGTCAATTAAAAAGGTTAGCACAAACGAACAACTGTGGCTGGGTTAATCACCGAACATGCTTTGTAGAATACCATGTTTGTAGCATTTCGTTTTGAATATACATTTAGATTTTACAAAAATGGAGAACTTGATATTGCCTATTACTTTCTTTCATTTGTAAATCAAATCTACATAAAAACTAGTTGAGAAGTAATGGTTTTATTTTTGGTTTAAACCTATTCAACGGCGATAAAACTTGCAAAACGTTTTTCTATGGTTATAATTCCGAAAGTCCTGTTTCAAAAGTTTTCTTGTGGCGCCAAGATTATGCACTTTGAAACTTGCAACTTGTAAGCAAGTCAACACGCTGCAAACTCTTAGACCATTTAAGACATTCAACCCGGAAAAGAAATATCCAAACTAAAAGTACAATATTTAAATCAAAATTACTTCTTTCATTATACACTTTTGTGGTTACAAACCCTTTTTTTTCAATGGAAAGATTTAAATCAAGAAAGGTTGTGAAAACAAGAAAGGTTGTGAAAACTGATTTCTACATATTATATGTTTGTTTTCAAAATCCCTCATCTAAATATGGTGTAATATTTCTGTGTACAGCTACAACATTTCTAATCTTAATTATACACGCTATTCTCATAGATTACCACTTTAGATTTCTTTATTTTACGAAAGGATTTAATATCCAAAGATTTTGTGAAATTAATATTCATATTATTTTTTTAAAGAAATTTGATCGTCAAAGTTGTCAATATTGATGAATTTACTTTAAAACATGTTGTGCTGCCATCGAAAAATGTCATTGTCGGGAATATTAAAAGCTTACTGCAAGCGCTATTTAGACGAAGTATGTGATTAGATTGCATGTTGTCCCTTGTCTCTGCACTAGATATCATTGACATGTAATTAATACCACTTTATGAAGTGATAAAAACGTATAAAATTACACTGGTTCAGTTGTTATCAAATTGACATGTTTGCGAGGTTTTTGTAATTGAATAATATATTTTAATGTTTGCTACTCTAGATCTCGCCACCATATATCTTTTTTGCTATGAAGTAGTAAATTTCATTAAACGTAATTGAATAGAAACAAATGTTTTTTGTGAGTGGTTATAAAAGTTTAATATCACATTTAGAAGCTTATTCACACCGTGCAGCGACAAACAGAAACTAATTAAAACTTTAAAAAGTGCGTTTATAGGGCCAGACTTAAAATATTCTTTGTTTCCCCATTCCGACCCATTCAGATTTAGTATGGGTAGGTAGGTAGGTTAATAATGATCAAAACAAATTATAAATTACCCATGTTATGTTAAGTTAGTAATTATGTATATCATGCTTTATCTCCTTTTATATAGTATATATGTTTCTATGAACATGTCTTCTACTTCTATGAATGTGTTGGATTGTATTATGTTTGTAAAACCCGCTATTGTTAAGGGCAAAAAACTGTTATTGTTTATGCCTAATAAAACGTTGAACTTGAACTTTGAACTTGATCCACATTTAGATATTCTAGGATTAACTCCAAGGGGAATACCAACACTAAAATTTAAAAATATAGGTACCAAGTTTACAAGTACTACAGATGAATGCCCTTCTGCAAAATGATCAAGTCGTCCTTGTAATAAGCATGCCTGGTAATAGTTCTAAATAAATAATGAAAATTTTAATAAACTTCCTTATTACTTAAAACTGAAATACAATTTGATACAAATTTTAAATTTTGACAATGAAAACTTTAAGTACTGTAATTATCAATTATTAAATAGAGATATATTCAGGTACTGATCATCTCAGTGTTGCAAAAATTTGAACATGAAACAGCACACGCTGACTCCTTTGCAAATCAAGTGCTGCAACAGGACAGCCAGTGATATTCACTTGCTTTCAATTTTCCTATCACAAAGAGGCTAAACAATCAATGTCACACACTTTAAACTTTGTTGACAATCTACACATTTTCTTGGATACCAAAGAACGACTGGTGTCTCCATTTTTAACAGGGATGCAAACAGAATGTTCCCTGGGTTACGGACTTCGCGAAAGGCCAAACGAATTGCCGGTAATTCGGTCTGATGAGCAATGAAATTCTACCGGACCATAAGAAAATCTGCCGGATGGAAAAAAGACGTAGATGATATTGCAAAATATTTAGTTTTTGTCGTTTTATGTACATTTGTTTGAAACAAACTGTGAAACGTGTATTTATTGCGCTACCTCCGGTTTATCAAACATAACTTACTTCGACTGCCGATCGCCCGTCTTTCAAACGAATTCGCACTTTTATCCCATTAAAACATTGTGAGACTTTCATTTTATTGTTTCTGTGAGATGAAAATAAACACAAGCAACAAAGCCATTTTAAATTTCGATAAAATCGAAACTGAATAGCTTAGACGCCGGCATTTGCTCTGTGATTGGTGAAATGTTCCCAGATTTTGAACACAGAATATCCTCTGCCATCGCTTGACAACCCGAACACATTTTTTCATTTCATGGCCATTACATGATGTTTTCGAATTTGCGATTGGATAATAGGAATCAGGCAACCAATCACAAATCATTTTACTGTGACTGAAGGAAAGTAACGAGAGTTTATGAAGAAGAAAATGTTGTGTCCCTTAGATTTTAAGTCGCCAGACAGAAAGACCGAGGACATGCGACATTTTACCTTTCCGATGGCCCGACGCCCTTCGCGAGATAAGGGTTATCGCCAAGCGTCTGATAACTACTGACTGCTCTAATACTTACTTGCGATCGGTTCGTACTCAAAATGATTTTTACAAATGCATTTTTCGTCTCCTGGTTTTTCGTACCAATTAAAAAAATATCATTTAGGTTTCGGCTATAAAATTTTTCGAGTCGCGCCGATTTTTTTCGGGTCGGTCGTGGATGGGGAAAAAATAATATTTTATTTAAGGCCTAGACGGAAAAGATCTTTGAAAGGCACCGAACGCGACAAATATTAACATATTACAGGTTCGGTTTAATCGGGCTTGTTCACGGCCAGTAATTGAAATGCATATTATTCACATAGCCACCTAGCCCCGGTTTGTACTCTTATCAATATTTACAAAAAATTATGTACTTTACTCAACGGCCTTCAAAGATGGTAATTGATAACAGTATTGACTGAATGTACGGGGACTCCTTTTACATCCGTCACATGAAAGAAACAACGCTTCTGATATCTAAATGTGTAATTGTCTCAAAAACAATAAATAGCCTCCAAACAAGAGCATACATGTACTTGACAAAAGCACTGATTGAATGTACAGAGATACTTTTACACACTGAGCAAACAACGCTACTGTGATATTTAAAATAGATGAAAACTAAACTTTGAAAGCCAAAAAAGACCACGATCAATATCAAATATAACAGGGCTGGCTTGGTTTCACAAAGCTTGTTATGGGAAGTAACAGAAATGCATATATCACTGTCTAAGCCGCCTAGCCCCGAGTTCAGCGCAAGACAATATATACACATATATATATGTATCGTGCTCAACGGCCTTCAAATGGCATAATTGATAACATCACTAATTGAATATACGGGGAGACATTTTACAGCCGCCACAGGGAAATAAACGGTTCGATTGAGCGAGTAAATGGGCAGTAACTGAAATTCCTATTACTGCCCACGCCCTCTACCGCCGAGTTGAGCGCAACCTATTATTTACACAGATACAATGTATATGTATAATGCTCGACGACTTTAAAAAAAATATCAGATAAAATCACTGACTTACTGAGTGAACTAGGAGAAATTTTTACTTAAGATAAACAGGGAATTTTGAAAGACACAGACAGTGACACATATCAAAACATTAAAGGCTCAGATTGATTAAGTCTGTTCATGGACAGTGATGGGAAGGCATATTAAATTTCTCCATAATTTACATTGACTCAAAATGCAAACCTTTTTGATATCCCCTTAATCTAGTCGACAAAATCTTTTCCTCGTGTTTTATTCCGTCTGAGCTTGGCTGTGAACAGGTCTGACTCTGTGCTTAATAGAAATATGTATTTGTACCTTTGGTGAAATGTGTTTTCTGTTCTTTTTATATGTACAGTGTATACATTATATTCTGCCAATTTTTAAATGTTTGTAGGTTTCCGGGTCCACAAGACTTGTAACTCTGCCAAAAGAGCGACAGCTATTGCGTTTGATATTGCACTGGATTTGGGAGACAACAACAAAAGCATTATAGGTAGTAAACGATTTAATATTTATATTGGATGAACTTAAATTCAAGAGCACTCAGCCACATGGTTTTGGTTAAATTGCATTTCTCTGGGCTCTATCATTAGTATTGTTCAATTTTGTAATAAATTTTTAAGATCATGAATATATGTACCATGGCAGTTTTAAATTTCGTGGAACAATCTGCATACAAAATTTACGAAAATCGGTAAGGGAAAAAGTGAAAAGTAAATTCACGATTTATATAATGTCGATTTAAAGTTTTGTCATTATTATTTCATTCATGTTTGACATCTTGTTTTAAAGGATGCTATATAGGTTGCATTGTTGTTTATTTACTGTTAATGACCATTACATACACAAGTAAAATGCTCGTTGTTCTTCATTGGTCATACCTTAGACAGATTTCGGCTCCGTGCTGTAAAGGCTTATTCGGCCGTTTGATTGATAGCCAGTTAGTTAATTTAACAGATACTGATAACCTACCTGCCATAAGTATGACACATAAGATATGACTCGGAAAGTTATATATTTATGAGGCTGGCCGACACTATACCGAATAAACTTATTTCTTCTAGTTTAAGATTAACTGTTTGAGATAGATTTTTAAACTATTTGGGCCATTGCTTGCTTCAATGTACAATATTTATTGGAAAAACACAACAAGACCATAGTATTTTTTCTGTGACTTGGCGATATGCCAAGTCCCCTTTACAGTGTTCAGAAAATCAAGAATAAACATTAACATAATTGGTAATAAAAGATGATGGTGATTTATGTTTCTGCATAGATACACTAGGCATATTCATATCATTTTAAAAATTATGTTTTTTCCCCAAAAGCGCAGTTTTTGTCGAGAAGAAAAGAGACAAAATCATTCTCAAACAATGGCTGAAATGCCGTGAAGTCACTTTAGTATTAACTTTATAAGATATTTTATGCTGCATTTTAGCAATTATTGGTCCAGAACAAAGCGTCGGAGCGGAAAGTACTTCACGACTTTTCAGTGCTCTGCCGGTCGAGAAACGCCCTCTACAGGTGACATTCAGCATACCGGAAGCGCGTCTTGATGATCGTGATATCTACAAGAACGTGTTTAGAATAAATCCATCTACTGAGACTGAAATATTGGTAGGGTTATTCGGCGTTAGCTGTCTAAGCTCACTTTTGACCTAATTTATTAACCAATGAAGTGTTGTAAATAATACTCGTATTATATTATTATGCAGCGGGAAAATTAAATAAACTATTTCGATTGGTAGCTATTTCCACCGGAGAGACATCTAGCAGGGTGAAGAGGTATCTAGTGGGATTTATAGGATTTTTAAAAAACAATTAGTTAATACACTGTTTGAAACGATTATTGCTGTGACGTTTAGATCTTTTCTATTCTCTTGTGTTGAAAGATGTTGAAATGAGGCACACTACAGTGCTCGTCATTGGCTACTGCTAGGATTTTTTGTTAACAACAATTCAGTCATTCTTTTATATGAACCTATACAAAATGAAAGTGAAAGTAAGTTGAAATGGCTTAAAGAAAACGATGTTACACTTTCACTGTGAAGCTGAAAATTTAAGTAATAAAATATGCGAGCTTGAATTATTGTAATATTTATGAGTATTTAGTTAATGGAAATTTATCCAAGCTCTTTCAGTAATTGAAATGTTTACCCGTCTCTTAAATCGAGCAGCTGTATATAATATGCTACGCGATATAAATAATGAATTCGCCATGTGAGGATTTTACAATGTGCTTACTTGTCTTAAATCTGGCAACTACGTTTAATATGTTACGCGAAAAAACTGCGAGTCCGATATTAAGTCATTGTGAAGAATTTACAATGAAATTATTTAATTTACACGTAAATCAAGATGAAGTGAATAATACCAGCTACAAACTGCATCATTTCATATACAATCTACGCCGTTTATCTTTTTTAAAGATATTTCTTGTTACTACTTGTAATGTTAAATTTGCTTACCAACTAGCAATATGCAAAATAAAATTATTTGGCATCCTTTTAACCGCATAAAGAACTTTTGTCTTTTGTGACGTATGCATCGCCAAAGATGGCGTGTTTAAAGACTAGTTGAGATAAGTAAACAGTCGATCGTACAATGCAAGTACATGTAGATATCAAACATTATAAAACAAAACCAATATTTTATAACAAATTTAATTAAATGCCAAGGTCAAGAAACGTTAAATATATAATCCGGGTATCATTGCAAGACTGGGATAAAATTCTAAAGCAGGGAGAATATGTTGGTTCAGTACATAAGATAACTAATATAAGTTAAAGATTTTTCATTAGGTTATCTGCTTTTAATTGTCATTTCAGACTATAAGCAAGTTCTTGTCAGCACTCAATTGGACCTATGTCGCTATAATACATGACAAAGGAAAAGAAACCATGGTGGACAGACTTACCTCACTGGCGAAAACTAAGGGAAAAGTAACATGTTTTCCTGAAGTAGTTGCAGTTGATGTTAATATGCCGGTTGAAAAGGTTAACAACACATGTATAAATACATTAGAAGCATTCCATCGGCGAAATCCTCGAATAAGCGGACTGATTGTGTTTGGAGGAGAAATATTAACAAAACAAGTCATGGAAGCAATGTCCGCTCTGGTAAAATCAACCACTTTGGACTATAAGGTGCCTGTCACTCTGCTTGCGGAAGACAATCCATTTGCGGTAGATTTGGGAAAATATAATAACATTTCGAAAGGAATGTATAGAGCAAGCCCGCCTGTAATGATGATACAGAAGTTTGAAACACACTGGAATGATTTTGTAACACAAGAAAAATACAAGCAAGGCATATATAACAATCTCATAAACTGCTCGTCAAATAACTGCTCCGTTATTCAACACGGCATCTCTAAACAGTCAGTGTTTGTTCAGTATGCTGCTCAGGGTGTCTTGGCTATTGCGAACATTGTAAAGATCAAACTTGATGAATGCAACTACTCATTATCTTGTTTAAAGGCACTTGGCAAATACGATTTTGTGAAAGCAATGGGAAACACCACATTACATTTTAGCGATTTTGATCGTAAAATAAAGGCCGAGTTTACGTATCTAGATACAATGCGGATGCATTTTCGACCCGACAGCTGGGATGCTGTGTTTTACCAGACAAATGGCGTATCTTATGAATACGTTATATACATGCGGAGAGCTGACGCACGCGATGACCATTCTAGTTATCGAAAGGTATGTGCATTTTACTTGTTTTGCATTTGTTTTACATTATAATACATATAATAACATTTTGTGACTTTATTTACAGTTAATATTCATTGTAAGTATTGTAAATGTTTTGATGGTCCACGGTAAGGAAAAGCATAAAGTCTCAGAACATAAACAGACTATTTTAAATACAGAAATATATGTCACCGAGTGATTTTAAGAATTCGTGTTTTCCCGAGTGGTATAAGTCACAGGAAATATGTTTCTACTTGTCACTGTTTAAAACCAAATAATTTCTTTTTATGGTTTCAATTTATTGTTTTCGTGATTGCAACTAAAACATGGCGCAAAAAAATTACACACGCTTTTATCTGCGTTTTGTTGCAAAACGTGCCTGTGATATTAACTTTTTCATTTCTGATAGCCGATTGTACGTTTTGCGTCGGCAACCTCAATTGCAACTCCGACGTCGAGTATTTGTTTCAGATCGGAAACATTGTGGAACACCCGAAAATGAGATTTCGTATTTCTATTGGGTAACACATACAATGCCGGTTTTGTTAGTTCTGATGCCGAAATCCTTTAAATTCTTAAAAAAGTGTACTTATCAAGCTCGTTTTAAACGTGGCCGTTTTGAGATGCATACCTGTACTGAATTTTTTTTTAATTATCACTAACTTTGTTATTTTCGGTTGCCTAGATTGGTAAAATCCTTCTTTTCAGATATTCGAATATTCAAAGGAACAAAATGCAAATCGGACTTCGTTCTATGAAATAGTAGAATATGCCAATGATGTTGAGCGTTCTTATCCCAATATCAGTAAACCACAATGCCCGGATGGAAGTTTATGTGATAAATGTCCTCTGAGAGAAATGGCTGAAATGGAAATCACAGAAGGCGATATGTACGTCATAGGACTTGCTCCCTTGCATGTAAAGTCTGGAGATCCATTGAAATGTGGTCAAGTAAAAAAGGGCGGGTTTGATGTTGCCGAAGCAATTAAATTTGGCGTCTATTTAGCAAAGGATGACGACAGCAAAATTATTCCAGAAGGAAAGATCGGAACAATCATCATTGACTCGTGCAATGATCCACAAATTATATCGGCCAGAATATTACAGCTACACAACCTTGGTATTTACAGAAATGGCAAATACGAGGAGGTTAAATCTAAAATCCTCGGATACATTGGAGGATGGACCAGCGACGTGAGCATTACTGCAGCGACCATTCTGACTAGATTAGGCTACGTTCAGATCTCCTATGGCTCAACAAGTCCACAATTATCAGACAGGTCGAAATATCCGTACTTCATGCGCGTTGTACGATCAGACATTCTACAAGGTATAAAGATGGTAGAACTTGTTAAGAAAATGGGTTCTGATTTGGTGCAAATAGTCTATTCAGAGACGGCCTATGGGATAGGAGGCATGGAATCGATTGTTAGTGCAGCCGAGAAACATGGCATTTGTGTCTCGCAAAGGGTGAAAGTCGGACAGAGCGTTGACGTAGACTTTGACGACGTGATAAATAAACTTAAACAACCGGGTAGTCCTAAGCTGGTGATGGTGTTTCTAAGCGCAACTGACGTGGAGAATTTTATATCGCGCTTCAATGACATGAAAGGATATACCTTCATAGCATCCGAAGAGTGGGGAAATAGGGATATCATTGCAAGGTTAACTAACTTGAAAGGTTCGATCACATTGGCAAATGATTTAAGCATTGATGAGAGATATAAGGTATGTTTTGTATTTTATTATTTATTTATAAGAATCGAAGTTGAATGAACGCAGTCAAAATGGCATGACATATATAAAAATAAAATAGCCGCCGACTCATTTGTGAAGGTATTTTACTCATATCTATGTGATAAAACGTTTCTAATCACCATTTATTTAAATGTTATTTGAAATAACAGCAGCAACAAATATAAAATAACAGAGTAGTGACAATTTACTTGCTGGCTTGTGGCTTGGTAAATGTTGTCTTTTGATGACTTAGGTAATTGGCGAAAAGATCATCCTTTAAACAAACAATTAAACAGTGATTAAAAATTGTTGAGACTTGATTTCTTTCACAATCTATTTGTTGAGAAGAATGCTACATGTTTATATAACCACTGAAAGTGGCCTTTTAACACAGGGACATGTTGAGGAAATTTCATCCGCGACAGAAAAGAGTCCCTGGTTAACAGAGTATATGGAAGACTACTTTAATTGTTATCACGAATGGAGTTTTGACAAGAAGTCAAAAGCAAGAGTCTGCAGGTAAATTCGATTAAAACCTCATGTTTCACACCATGAAGCCGTGTGTTTCTTTCTGTAATATTGCTATTGTGATGACGCAATGCACTCACTGTTAATTATTATTATTATTATGCCAATAATAAGAGTTTTGCAAAAATGTATGGATTCAATTAAATACCAATATACACTCTTACCAAATGCAACAAGGAACACTACTGTTGCCAGAAACACTCAAAAGAGAAGTAGGCAATATCCAGAGAAAGATAGTTGTATTGACAGCATAAAGAACAATAGACACGTCTTTCAAAATGTTGCACTGGTGTCGTTTTTCGTTTCAGAACAACTGATGTCCTACGACCTAAACTGTGTTACCGAGGTTCAGATTCAGAATGCTTTAAGATAGATACATGGGCCTCGTTTGCAAGTGTAGCAGTCGCTGCTCTGCTTCAAGTAAACATTTTCTGAACTTATTTCGTTTATTCGTCGATCCGTTTGTTTTGGGATTTCCAAACATTAACTAACGATGTCTTCTGGGGAAAGCGAAAAACGGAAAATATTTCCGATCAAAACTTGATAAATGGTGTGATCGTCTGTCGAAGTATATATTAAATTGAACATGGTCAGAAAATGACCCATTTGTATTCATCGGTCACGATCAGAGTAATCCTGAGCTAAACATAATAACGGTTTGATCAACAGCCACCAAACAAAAACACTATAACCAACTTAATAATTATTTGGTGTAAGTTTTGTGCGTTTAGTTGCAGTTTGAAAGTATTGTAGAGCGGGATATCAGTTTTATTTGGAGTTTCATTTTGGAAACACAATGTGGACTTAAGCAACGAAAATAGAATGTCTGTTCATCAGAAATAGATTTTTTTCTGAAAAAAAAAAAGATTTAAGCTCTGGTCTCAGTAAGGTCATTAAGTATCCGCCCTTCTGCTTTATAATGCTATTGGCTTCTTAATATGTTTTATATATTTTTATGCCGTTGTATGGAAGATTGTTGAGTTTATGGTTTGGTGGAATTCCCCAATTCAACTTGTACTTGTTCGATCATATAAGAACTTGTTGGGGCAGTTGTGAGGTTTGTAAACCACAGACCCTGGTTAAACGCCACCCCCAGTGGCAAATTGGTTTGCCCCCACTGAGCGTTCTAGTGTGGTAACCCCAATGTTATTTATCGTTATTTGTTTGTGGTGTCTAATTTGAAATTGATTCTAAACAAGTGTCCAAAAGAAATGATACCACTTGTTTGCATGGAAATAAAAACCAAACCGCTATAGAGCATTTTGAATTGGTCTAATTCATGCGAGAGACCTTTTAACAGCATCATGCATGTGTACAAAAATCAATTTCATCCGTTCTGTACAAGCATTAACAGAATTTAAAGATGGGTCAGGTCTAAAACAAACATTTTATTGAAAGTTTGGTATCGTTTCTTTTGAACACTAGTATATTATAAACTCATGCTCTATTATCCTCTCTACATTTAATCTGGGTGGGGAGGTTGTTTGTTCCTGATAGGCATATTTCATTTTTATATCAAATAATTTAAAAATAAAATCAAACAATTATCGATCGAACTGAAAAAAAACATCGCTTTAGTATTGTCTGCTAAAATAAATAAAATGGAAATTAAGTAAATAAAAGAAAAAAATAGATATATTGTATGAACGTGTATACTCTGTTCATTTGGTGAAATACGACAATGGGCAAATTAAATGGGTTCAGCGATTAACATTTCTCCCAATCTGGACTTTCCAACCCGTACCGCATTCCAAGAAAATACTATACGTTTTTTCCAGGGAGCCCGTAAAACATTAGAAGAACTGTGTAACGGCTCAACACAAGTTTGTGAAGCATATACTCGCAACCCTAAGAGGCTTACAGAACACATACAGCCTATCAGAATGGCGTACGACAAGCTGACAATAAAGGATTTGTTTGATGCGAATCATGACGGAAAGATAGATTATAATGTTTACCTGATAGAGGTGGACTCAAAGGGAGCTTACTATGAAGAGGTATTCTTGGATTTTGAAGGTTCATTATGATTGATATGTTTGTATGTACTACGCTGATACTTCTTCTGATCTTAATTAACCAATATTCTAACTACACCGATCACAATTTTTTTTATTTCTCCACATGGAAATGGAGTACACTGTTCAAATTTGAAACATAATGAGATGCATCATTTTACTTCTTGTTATAAAATTTCCATTAAAATCTACTTTTTTAAACCAATGACATTTTATTGAGTTGAGTGTTAAACCAAAAGTCACAACATCGGCCGTAGCTTTTGTTAAGGAGTATACTGAAACCGGCTAAAACAGCTAAGCAATTGCATTATTGCAGAATTGCATAGAATTGTTAAAAATTACTCAGAATTCTATTTTTAAATAAGGAATCATGGATTTTCGTTAACATCGACTATACCCGATACTGAAAATATTGCGACTTTTGTTTTAACCCCTACCTTTATTAAATGTCTGTGATTTGAGTCCAAATTTTATGATTGTTTCATAAATAGAAGTGAAACGATGTTTTTTATGTTCCGACTTTGAAGTGTATACTCCAAATCTACGCCGAGAATTAAAAAAAATTGATCGATGTAGTTAAAACCTTGGTTAAGTGAATAGCTACTATTAATAGTTGAATTGCCAACAAGTTTTTTGTGTCGCCCTTTCGAAGAAATGGCGCTACATAGGGACCGCTTTGTCCGTCCGTCCGTCCGTCCGTCGGTCCGTCACGAAAACTTAACGTTGGCTATAACTTTGCCATTTCTTAATACTTCTTTATCAAACTTTCAAATTATATTTCTTATGACAACACGCTCGAGATGATGCCAAATTCTCAAGCTCAAGGTCACATTTGATGGAGTTATGCCTTTTTGTACTTGGATTTTTACACGAAAACTTTACGTTGGCTATAACTTTGTCATTTCTTAATATTTTTACATCAAACTTTCAAATTATATTGCTTATGACAACACGCTCATGATGATTCCAAATTCTTTGATGGAGTTATGCCTCTTTTTGTACTTGCATTTTTATTCCGACATAGCACCAGAGGGCGACGCAAGTGTTCAACTGAACACCCATCTAGTTGTTATTCTGTGTGTCCAACTCGTGTTAGGGGAGATCTTTAGAGCCAATTTGTTTTTTGTAATTAAATTTGGGGCATTAAAGGTGGGAAGTTGCACGCTTGGAACGCTGTGTGCGCAGTTACCTTGTGGGAAGTTGTGCGCTTCGAAAATTGTACCTTCCTCCAAAGGGCATTAATTCTTTTGCCGATATAACCTTCCTCTGACTAAGATTCAGTTAGGTTCCATGTTCACAGTCACATCCTTGTTCACAACTAATCCTTTTTAATTTCTAAGGTTTGAATCTTAGTTTGTCTTCACTATTCTAACAATAGAGTTATTTTTTTATATCAGTATAGAAGGTTCTGTCTCTGACAGGCTTTAGCTCATTGTATGTATGTTATCAAAGGTTAATTTTTGCCACTGACCGTTTTATATTGGCAAATTGTTTTATCACTGATTTTTCAAAGGCTGTACCCCTCGCCATCTCTATATTGTGAACTGTTTGTGATGTCTTGTTTGAAATTAATCATTATAATTATAATCCTATGTTCTCTTTTCCCTTCCAAATTTTGATGCGTGGGGATTCTCTGTTTTCTTGTTGTGGCGGTTCTTGATATGCTTATTTCACTTGTACATAATACAAAATGTTTATGTAAAGTAAAGCAACGTTTATTTTATTGGCAGCTAGTGTTGATCTACAGTGTTTTATCTAGAACTGGCTCAAAGTTTCGTCAATTTTTTTTAAAAGAGTATGGATGTCAAATATATTCTTAAAATCGAAATTTTGCCTAAATGAGAATCTAAGGGAACAATTTACACGCATTTTTCTAACAATTTGGGAGCGAAACCGTACCGCGATAGCCCCTAGCCATATATTTATTAAACATCGCTACACTTCATTTTCCAAATGAAAGTGTGCACTTTGTTTTCGGTGAGTTTTCATTTTAACAGCTATTCCTATTGCCTTAATATTTTGTATCAGTATTGAGTTTGGATCATACATAGTTTTACTATATAATTTAAATGATCTAATCTCAATCATCGTTTGGTACAGAATATTTAGGCTATAAGAAAAGCAGTTAATGTAAAATCACCGAAACAAAGTGCACACTTTCTTTGGAACAGAGTATATTAAATCAGATCACATCGTAGTCCAGTCTGTTCAGTCTTCCAGTCATAACGATTACGCATACCATTTTCTACACGTGATTTTTACTTTACACATGTCTAACGACTACAATTCAATTCGTCTCCCTGTACCTTTAAACCAAACACAATTCGTCTTTTTTTACAGCTCCCTAACGATTACAAGTACAATTTGTCAACCTGTGCTCTTATCAAAAATGCGGCATGTAACACCTGTTTGAACAAAGTCATGTGAGTACAACCTATCTTTTATTGTAGCATTTTTAAAAATTGAGTTACGCCACATGAAGGTCTATGGAAACATTAGGTTAATGACGTCATAAGGTTAAGCACAAATGCAAACAGCAGCCGTTCTTGTATTACACTATAAACAAAGACAGTTGGCTGGGGATATGGGAAAAATTAACAAGAAGTTTTTATTATGAATAAGTTAAATTACTTCCGATCGGCAATATTAGACAAAACCAAGCTTGTATTTATGCAGTAAAATAATTAAATTAACTATACTTGTTGTATCAATTAAAAACTTGCGTTTCATGTTTGAATCAGACATTAATACGTGCTTTCCTTTGATATATTTCAGGTCACAAGATCATACTAAACATGAAGATGGATTCATGATTGCTATGATTGTATTCATTGTAATCAGTGTGATTCTAGTTTTTGCAATAGCTGGAATGTTGTTTTGCTGGCGAAGAGGTGTACTGTGCTTTAAGGGTAGGTATAATTCTTAAACCCTAAGATTGTCAAAATTTTTATAGATGACAGTGCAATGACAAAAAGAGCAAGCCTTTAACCACTAGGTTTCTGACAACAATATTAGATACAGTAATCTGTTTGCATATTAAAATTGTTTTTTTGGCAAGGGTTAAGCGGCTTTGATAGTTTCTAGGGAACTCTTGTAAAAGCAAAGAAGCCCGAGCTGTTTCTTTTATTCCTGCCATCGTGTTCTTGCTTATTTGACTCCACGTTCCCTGTTTGTTATGCTTTCCTACGGTTTCAGGAGTGACAAACTTTATGCAGGTTTATAGGGAAATCTTGTAAAATAACCTAGAAACTCAATCTTTTTCTTTTATTCTTGTCATCGTGTTCTTGCAAACTCCAGTTGATCTGGCCTCGGTAAGGTCATTGAATACCCACCTTTTTGCATGACAATGCTAAAAGCTTCTTTAATTTTATATTACGCTTGTGAGATGTGTGAAGTTAGCGGCCTGGCGGCGTGAAGTTAGCGGCCTGGCGGCCTGGCGGCGTGAAGTTAGCGGCCTGGAGGCGTAGCGGCCTGGCGGCGTGAAGTTAGCGGCCTGGCGGCCTAATGGCCTGTCGGCGTGAAGTTAACGGCCTGGCGGCCTAGCGGCCTGGCGGCGTGAAGTTAGCGGCCTGGCGGCCTGGCGGCGTGAAGTTAGCGGTCTAGCGGCCTAGCGGCGTGAAGATGGCTGAATTGATCGCAATTAACGTTGATCTTAAAAACTGATTGAAATCTATTTTTACAGATATAATGTAAATTGCAGGGGTGTATAAGAAAGTTATCGACTTGATTTAGCTTTTATTTTTTAAATCAAAGTTCTAGCTTATCTGCAGAGACGACTCGGAATCTATTTGTACATTCACTTCCATGTACTCTTTGTAAATTACATTTCAGTTGATGATAAAGAACTAAGTTTGATTGTTTAACTTTTCGAAGCCTGGCGGCCTAGCGGCCTAGCGGCCTAAACTTAATATTTATCATAATTTATGTTTATCTTTAAAACGGCTTGAAATCGATTTTTACAGCATGCAATGTACATTTCAGGGATGATTAAGTAAAATATCAACAAAAACTAGCTTTGATTTTTTTTAAGTTTTCGAAGCCTGGCGTCCTAGCGGCCTGGCGGCCTAAACTTAATATTTATCATAATTTATGTTTATGTTTGAAACGGCTTGAAATCGATTTTTACAGCATGCAATGTACATTTCAGGGACGATTAAGTAAAATATCAACAAAAACTAGCTTTGATTTTTTTTAAGTTTTCGAAGCCTGGCGGCCTAGCGGCCTGGCGGCCTAAACTTAATATTTATCATAATTTATGTTTATGTTTGAAACGGCTTGAAATCGATTTTTACAGCATGCAATGTGCATTTCAGGGATGATTAAGTAAAATATCAACAAAAACTAGCTTTGATTTTTTTTTAAGTTTTCGAAACCTGGCGGCCTTGCGGCCTAGCGGCCTAGCGGCCTGGCGGCCTTTCGGCCTAGCGGCCTAGCGGCCTAAACTTAATATTTATCATAATTTATGTTTATCTGTAAAACGGCTTGAAATCGATTTTTACAGCATGCAATGTACATTTCAGGGATGATTAAGTAAAATATCAACAAAAACTAGCTTTGATTTTTTTTAAGTTTTCGAAGCCTGGCGTCCTAGCGGCCTGGCGGCCTAAACTTAATATTTATCATAATTTATGTTTATGTTTGAAACGGCTTGAAATCGATTTTTACAGCATGCAATGTACATTTCAGGGATGATTAAGTAAAATATCAACAAAAACTAGCTTTGATTTTTTTTAAGTTTTCGAAGCCTGGCGGCCTAGCGGCCTAGCGGCCTGGCGGCCTAAACTTAATATTTATCATAATTTATGTTTATGTTTGAAACGGCTTGAAATCGATTTTTACAGCATGCAATGTACATTTCAGGGATGATTAAGTAAAATATCAACAAAAACTAGCTTTGATTTTTTTTAAGTTTTCGAAGCCTGGCGGCCTAGCGGCCTAGCGGCCTGGCGGCCTAAACTTAATATTTATCATAATTTATGTTTATGTTTGAAACGGCTTGAAATCGATTTTTACAGCATGCAATGTGCATTTCAGGGATGATTAAGTAAAATATCAACAAAAACTAGCTTTGATTTTTTTTTTAGTTTTCGAAACCTGGCGGCCTAGCGGCCTGGCGGCCTTTCGGCCTAGCGGCCTAGCGGCCTAAACTTAATATTTATCATAATTTATGTTTATCTGTAAAACGGCTTGAAATCGATTTTTACAGCATGCAATGTGCATTTCAGGGATGATTAAGTAAAATATCAACAAAAACTAGCTTTGAATTTTTTTTAAGTTTTCGAAGCCTAGCGGCCTAGCAGCCTGGCGGCCTGGCGGCCTAAACTTAATATTTATCATAATTTATGTTTATCTTTAAACCGGCTTGAAATCGATTTTTACAGCATGCAATGTACATTTCAGGGATGATTACGTAAAATATAAAAAAAAACTAGCTTTGATTCTTTTTTAAGTTTTCGAAGCCTGGCGGCCTAGCGGCCTAGCGGCCTAGCTGCCTAAACTTAACATTTATCATAATTTATGTTTATCTGTAAAACGGCTTGAAATTGATTTTTACAGCATGCAATTAGCATTTCAGGGATGATTAAGTAAAATATCAACAAAAACTAGCTTTGAATTTTTTTAAGTTTTCGAAGCCTGGCGGCCTAGCGGCATGGCGGCCTAGCGGCCTAAACTTAATATTTATCATAATTTATGTTTATCTTTAAACCGGCATGAAATCGATTTTTACAGCATGCAATGTACATTTCAGGGATGATAACGTAAAATATCAACAAAAACTAGCTTTGATTTTTTTTTTAAGTTTTCGAAGCCTGGCGGCCTGGCGGCCTAGCGGCCTAGCGGCCTGGCGGCCTAGCGGCCTAAACTTAATATTTATAATAATTTATGTTTATCTTTAAACCGGCTTGAAATCGATTTTTTACAGCATGCAATGTACATTTCAGGGATGATTAAGTAAAATATCAACAAAAACTAGCTTTGATTTTTTTTAAGTTTTTGAAGCCTAGCGGCCTAGCGACCTAGCGACCTAGCGGCCTAAACTTAATATTTATCATAATTTATGTTTATCTTAAAAACGACTTTAATTCGATTTTTACAGCATGCCATTTACATTTCAGGGATGATTTAGTAAAATATCAAGAAGACTAGCTTTGATTTGTTTTTAATTCTTTGTAGCCTGGTGGCCTAGCGGCCTAAACTTAATATTTATCACAACTGCATTCTAACTTATGCTTATATTAAAAACGGCTTGAAATCTATTTGTACAGCATATTATGTATATTACAGGAGTGTATACGAAAAATATCAACACGAACTAGCTTTTATTTTTGAACAACTAAGTAAATTGTCAAAATCTTTTAGAAATTATGGCGTCTTGACATTATATGAGCGTGTCGATCAAAAATACAGTGAATGTTTCAAACTTTATTTACTTCCAACACAGAATACTATATAGTTATTTGGTTTCTTGACAGGGAATGTGAGGATATATTGCCGGTCTGGGTGTCATATTACCCGAGCCGCAGGCGATGGATAATATGACACCCAGACCGGCAATATATCCTCACATACCCTTTCAAGTAACCAAATAATTGTTTTATTATACTGCAAAGACGTTTTCAGACAAAATTAATAAGAAAACATCGATTTTTCGCTTATTTCGCTTATTTAATGCCGAACGGCTTAATTCCCCTCTGAGAACCTCAATAATTACATGTCTGACGTCATTAATTTACCTGCATGACGTCACTTCTATAGAAATTGAATGGACTATCCATTTGATTTTTATTTACAAAATTTAAGAATATTCTGATCGTTTTCAACGTTAAAAACATAACAGAAATATTTTCTGTAACAATTTTAGTAATCCCTAAGCATACCGCTTTATAATTTACAAGATCGGCTTCAAATTATGCACTTTTACGGAAATTCAAAACAAAATGGCGGACGGCAACAAAAGGTGGGAGGCCAGACGGGGAAATTAAGGTACGTGCAGTTCATATCTACGGCCGATCCTTAAATACGGATATACATCAGCGGCAAATTATCCAATCAAATTCAAGGAAATTTCTTTGCAGTATAATAAAATCTGTTCTGTTACTGTCACTCGAAGCTCGGAGAAAAATATAACGGTATTCAAAGTTGGCCACTGTATAAAAAAGACGCGCATGTTTTCCGCAGTCACGCAAATTTTGTGGACACATACGCAGCAGATAATTTCTTAACGAGGAAATGAATGTTTGTAGGGATTTTTCATCATGTAAACTGACTTTTGAACGTAATAGGCATATATATTTAATTCAGGTATTTTTTTACATTTCACTATAAATCATCATAATCATTTTTGTGTAAAAATGTCTGTAAAAACCTCTATATTTAGGAAAAGAGTGAAACTCAAAATATTTTTTGTTCATAAACATCGTTATTAATTTAACATAAATTAGTTCGTTTACCTAAACCATTTTGTAATAAAGATTAAGCGCTCCTCTCTCCCTCGCGCTCTCTCTCTCTCTCTCTCTCTCTCTCTCTCTCTCTCACTTGTGAAAACGCAAAGTGACCAATATTGAGGCCCTTCATGTGTCATTTGATTTCAAACTTACCATTTGTGGAGCTTCTAAGCTGAGGTAGCTGGTTTGCACATCACGCGAGCCGGAACATCATTTATGTTATACTTTACCTCCGATTCAAGTTAGCAGCCAATCTGTTAGCAGAAAAACCAGTTTACAAAAGTTGAATACCCAGGAACAACGGTTAGTTGGACCTCGGGGATAGACATGTAAATGAAGCATAGAAAAACAAACTATTTATATGGTGGTCTACACAAAAGAGAGTTAAACTAACTGTCGGATGAGAAATACAGAGCAACAGTTTCCATTTTGAAGTTCTGGTTTTGAGTAATACACATTACAGGACGCTCCTATGGTGCTGATTAATAAGAGTATACATGTACGATATAGGTAAGAAGGTCACATTTTTTATCATACTGAGTTTGCAACAAACGGTACAACAACCCGTGGAACAAACAGCTCTGTATGTGTTACTCAAACCCATTAAATGAACATATATTAACATACACTAAAAGGTTTTGTATATTTAACAATTGGAAGCGAACGATCTTCAGAAGTTAGTTCTTCTTCGCTTTCGTGAGCAATTCTGTTAAGAAGACATGTTATTTGTAACTTTTATTTAAATTTTAAATAGTTTATGTTTTCCAGGGATTGATTGATAGGCTTTTTGTAAGTTAAAGTTGTAATTCCATTCTTGTTCAGGACAGCATGTGCATGTCAAGTGTGACGAGCTTGTAAGAACCGTGTTTGATAATGTAGTAGGAATTTTTCATGTCGATGTCCTGATTGTTTAAAGTTAGTTCTAGCACCGAGCTACAGATACCCCCACCACCCCGTTCACACATAGACACCGCTTCTACTACGTTCAAAGTGTGACCGAAAACGTGGTCGATCGTGACAAATCGCAGTTATCATTTAAATTCTTGTTGTTTGTTTGTTTACTTGTAATAACAGTAGCGTAATGAAATCTTGTTCTTTCATATTAACCTACAACATATGTATTCATGTTCAATTGCGTTTTTTATATATACATTTTTGAAAAAAGATAATAATATTAATAACCGGTTAATATAATGGGTCTTGATGATAAATTTTAAAATCACGCTACTCAACATCACATCAATTTAGCCTTACACTTTCAGGTTGCTACTGGTTACACGAGAGATCTCCATATCACCCCCCCCCCCTGGTCGTGACCTGGAGAGGTCACTTTAGCTTCGCTGTTTCAGCGCAGACTAAACACGGGGAGCAGCAGAACCAGTGATAAGCCCAGTCTCATTCGACATAGAGCTGGGCGCCACGGTTTTTCTACCTCACATTGAAACAGCGAGGCAACTGTGGCAATAGACATTGAAACATCTGGGGTTGAAACCTGTTTTTCCTCAGCACACACCGGGTTATAGACAAAACCTGCCGGTGACAGAGATCTAAAGACAGAATAACGGCTTTTCTCAAAATTGGTCTCCTCCCAGTACTCGCAGAACCACTTAAACAGTTCTAGCTGTCAAATTAAACCGGTAATTGAGTCCCAGCTCAGAGATATCTTATTTATTTTTCTACTCCTAGTAGGCAGCTACTCCTAGTAGGCAGTCTACAGAGCTAGTAGGCAGTCTACAGAGCTCAGGACCAATACAACAACATAGGAGGGTTCCAGTTCTCTTCCTGTTCAAGATTCCATTACTCCGGATTCAGATGTTACTGGAGGTGCAAATTCTCTTTTGACCCAGGATCCCTGTTTTCATAAATCTGTTGTTTCAGAAGGTTCCTATGACCCTAATATTACTCCGACACTTCCTGTCGACCTCTTGGGCAAGAACACGAACACGCGAAAACGCGATCCCAGATCGCAAATACACGATGCGAGGTCGCGAAAGTAAGATGCAAGAACGCGATATTAATATCGCGCCCTCGCATTGTACTTTTGCGTTCTCGCATCGTGTTTTCGCGTTTCGTGGTCTCTCTGTCCTGAGGGCGAGACCACGAAAACGCGAAAACACGATGCGAGAACGCGAAAACACGATTCGAGAACGCGAAAACACGATTCGAGAACGCGAAAGTACGATGCGAGAAGGCAATATTAATATCCAATCGTTGTTTCGCGACCTCGCATTGTTGTTTCGCGTTCTCGCATCGTGTTTTCGCGTTTTCGTGGTCTCGCCCTCAGGACAGCGATACTTCCCATGGTTTGTTAAGTACACTTACTATTGAAGTCAGACCGATCAAATTGTTTCGTGTCACCGAAGTATGTAAAGGCAGCGAGACCTTTATATTTTATTACGTATCATTTTTCTGTACGTAGTACTTAAATAATGCTTTTTACTTCAAGTAATTGTTCTTACATCAGAAAAATATATTGAATCCATCTTTAAACAATCTATATAACTGATACATACAGTTCACGATATTAATACAAAAGATTGAGTAAAGATGTTCAATAAATGATAGAGTCTGGGTCGAACCTGCTTGTGAGTTTGGTGTAATGTATTAATGTTTAATTGATGAGATACAGCAATATGATATTTGTTAGAATAAAACTCATATGTTACATCATCGTTAGCAAGAAAATACGTCTCCAAAAATGTTACAACATAAACATTTACATTGATTTTGGAACAGTACACAGTGCAAACGGTACTTTGTGTGAGTGACTTCAGCTATTTTTTCAGAAGTGTATTGTATACAATGGGAAACAATATCATTCATAACAAGGACTTCAACAATCGCCCGTAAAACATATATATGACGATTTGATTTTTAATTACAAAAGATAAAAACTCCACTCACTTTTGAACTGTCTATTATGTTTTTGTGACAATCAGCTCGCTATATCCGGTAGATGATACAATCGGTTTATATACAGTGATTGTATTGTTAACAAAAACTTAACCCTTTCCTGTATAGATACACCTTTATTGCTAGGGCGAACAGTTTAGATCCAGATCAGCCGGAACATCCGTGCCATCTGATCAGGATCTAAACTGTTCGCTTTTTGATTCATTAGGTTATTTCTGACCAAAATGAGACCAGTGCAGATCCTATCAGGATGTGCCGGCTGATCTGGATCTACAATGGTCGCGCAAGGGAAAAAAATCGAGAAAAATATCTCAATTTATGTCTGCTTCCGGTTTCTAGAGCAAAATATTTGTGCTGCATCTTTTCAATTCTCACTGCCAGCCAAATAAACGTAAGAAATGTTTTGTCCCGAGACTGAATTCAAATACATGTAACTTGAAATAGTATTATCGTATATGTAGCACAGACACATACAAAAAGGAAATACCTTCTGCATCAAAACTCTGGAATCGCTGTTTGAAATGTATTTTGAAATTATAGCCAGTTTTCGTCATTTGTGACATTTGTCTCCACTCCCTACCTAACAACGTATGCTTTGGCTGACAGTGTTCTGAGTAGAATTCAATTAGTAAATGACCGCGGCAGATGAAATCTATTACCGAGATTGTTAATTTTAGAAAATTTAAATCTGTACCGAGTGTAAACGAAAAAAAACAAGGCTAGTTCTTGTTTATATTTTGCTTATCCACCACTGAAATGTACATTGCATGCTGTAAAAATCCAATTCAAGCCGTTTTTAAGATAAACATAAATAATGATGAATATTAAGTATAGGCCGCTAGGCCGCCAGGCTTCGAAAACTTAAAAAAAATCAAAGCTAGTTCTTGTTGATATTTTGCTTATTCACCCCGAAAAGTACATTACATGCTGAAAAAGTCAATTACAAGACGTTTTAAGATGAACATAAATTATGATAAATATTAAGTTTAGGCCGCTAGGCCGCCAGGCCGCTTGGCCGCCAGGCTTCGAAAAGTTAAAAAAAATCAAAGCTAGTTCTTGTTGTTATCCCAATGAGATCGAATCCACTGCCAGTGGTGATTTGGGTATTCGCTCTACACTGACAGCGAATACCCTAATTAGATCGAATCCACTGCCAGCAGTGAGTTGGGTATTCGATCTATATTTCCGCCATTTAATGATCAGTTATCATGTTTTACCGTTCCACTCGCAATAACGAGATCTTAATATTGTTCTGCAGGCCTGAGGAAATTCAACTAAAGCGATGCAAATAAATAAAAAAAAACGTGGGGCTTGAAACCGAGTCTGGTCTCGATTTCTGATTTTTCTTTTATTTCAAATAGGTATCACTATGGTAGGCATACATATTTGCGAGGGTTGAAATTCTGGTTCCAACCATGTATGAATTGTTTGGCCAGATAAGAAAACTGTACAGATCCGAACCTCCGTAATTGCGATTATATGCAGAATATGGATTTGTCTTATTGTTAAACGTTACGTCGTCCTAAATCTCCACCATTTTATGAACAGTTTTTATGTTTTATATACCATTTTAATCGCAAGAACGAGATCTTAAAATTATTCAGCATGCCGGAAGAGATCGCACCAAAGCAATCCAGGTTAAAGCGAAAGAAGGAAGGTTTTAATCCGAGGTTGGTCTCGGTTTCTGATATATTTTTTCTTTAAAATAGGGACATATCGTAAAGATAAACATACATATTTTCGAAGGTTTAAATTCCGGTTCCAACCATGTATGGATTGTTTGGCTAGTTTAGAAGACTGTCCAGATCCGAGCCTCCGTAATTGCGATAATATGCAGAAAATGGCATTTTTTGTCTGGGTAAACATTACGTCGTCCTAAATCTCCGCCATTTCATGAACAGTTGTCATGTTTTATATACCATTTTACTCGCAATAAAGAAATCTGAAAATTATTCTACAGGACTGAAGAGACCGCACTAATTCAAACCAGGTTAAAGAAGTAGGGCTCGTATCCGAGGCTGGTCTCGGTTTCTGATATTTATTTCATGGAAAGAGTGACATATCGTAACGGTATACATACTTGTTTGTGAGGGTTTAAATTCTGGTTCCAACCATATATAGATTGTTTGTACAGCTTAGAAGACAGTACAAATCCGTGCCTCCGTAATTGCGATTATGTGCAGAATATGGATTTTTCTATTGTTAAACGTTACGTCGTCCTAAATCTCCACCGTTTTATGAACAGTTTTTATGTTTTATATACCATTTCAATCGCCAGAACGAGATCTTAAAATTATTCAGCATGCCGGAAGAGATCGCACCAAAGCAATCCTGGTTAAAGCGAAAGAAGGAGGGCTTTAATCCGAGGTTGGTCGGTTACTGGTATCTTTTGTCTTTAAAATTTGGACATATCGTAAAGGCAAACATACATATTTTCGAAGGTTTAAATTCCGGTTCCAACCATGTATAGATTGTTTGGCCAGCTTTGAAGACTGTACAGATCCGAGCCTCCGTAATTCCGGGTATATGCAGAATATGGCATTCTTTGTATAAGTAAACATTACGTCGTCCTAAATCTCCGCCAGTTGATGAACAGTTTTCATGTTTTATATACCATTTTACTCGCAACAAAAGAGATCTGAAAATTATTCTATATACCAGAGGAGACCGCAACAAAGAAATCCAGGTTAAAGCAAAAGACGTAAGGCACCAATCCGAGGCTGGTCTCGGTTTCGGATATTTATTTCATTAAAAGAGGGACATATCTTAAATGTAAACAAATATGTTTGCGAGGGTTTAAATTCTGATTCCATGTATAGATTGTTTGACAAGCTTATAAGACTGTACAGATCCGAGCCTCCGTAATTGCGGTTATATGCAGAATATGAATTTGTTCTATCGTCAAACATTACGCAGAATGCACTGCTGGACATTCAAAACATGCATAAAATCGAATTTCAAAGAATCAAGAAGGCCGCCAGGCTTCGAAAACTTAAAAAAGCAAAGCTAGTTCTTGTTGATATTTTGCTTATTCACCCCTGAAATGTGCATTACATGCTGAGAAATCGATTTCAAGACGTTTTAAGATAAACATAAAGTTTAGACCGCTAGGCCGCCAGGCCGCTAGGCCGCCAGGCTTCGAAAACTTAAAAAAAAATCAAAGATTGTTTTTGTTGATATTTTACTTAATCATCCCTGAAATGTACATTTCAAGCCGTTTTAAAGATAAACATAAATTATGATAAATATTAAGTATAGGCCGCTAGGCCGCCAGGCCGCAAGGCCGCTAGGCCGCCAGGCTTCGAAAACTTAAAAAAAATCAAAGCTAGTTTTTGTTGATATTTTACTTAATCATCCCTGAAATGTACATTGCATGCTGTAAAAATCGATTTCAAGCCGGTTTAAAGATAAACATAAATTATGATAAATATTAAGTTTCGGCCGCTAGGCCGCTAGGCCGCCAGGCTTCGAAAACTTAAAAAAAATCAAAGCTAGTTTTTGTTGATATTTTACGTAATCATCCCTGAAATGTACATTGCATGCTGTAAAAATCGATTTCAAGCCGGTTTAAAGATAAACATAAATTATGATAAATATTAAGTTTAGGCCGCTAGGCCGCCAGGCTTCGAAAACTTAAAAAAAATCAAAGCTAGTTTTTGTTGATATTTTACTTAATCATCCCTGAAATGTACATTGCATGCTGTAAAAATCGATTTCAAGTCGGTTTAAAGATAAACATAAATTATGATAAATATTAAGTTTAGGCCGCTAGGCCGCCAGGCTTCGAAAACTTAAAAAAATCAAAGCTAGTTTTTGTTGATATTTTACTTAATCATCCCTGAAATGTACATTGCATGCTGTAAAAATCGATTTCAAGCCGTTTTAAAGATAAACATAAATTATGATAAATATAAAGTTTCGGCCGCTAGGTCGCTAGGCCGCCAGGCTTCGAAAACTTAAAAAAAATCAAAGCTAGTTTTTGTTGATATTTTACTTAATCATCCTTGAAATGTACATTGCATGCTGTAAAAATCGATTTCAAGCCGTTTTACAGATAAACATAAATTATGATAAATATTAAGTTTAGGCCGCTAGGCCGCCAGGCTTCGAAAACTTAAAAAATAATCAAAGCTAGTTTTTGTTGATATTTTACTTAATCATCCCTGAAATGCACATTGCATGCTGTAAAAATCGATTTCAAGCCGTTTTACAGATAAACATAAATTATGATAAATATTAAGTTTAGGCCGCTAGGCAGCTAGGCCGCCAGGCTTCGAAAACTTAAAAAAAATCAAAGCTAGTTTTTGTTGATATTTTACGTAATCATCCCTGAAATGTACATTGCATGCTGTAAAAATCGATTTCAAGCCGTTTCAAACATAAACATAAATTATGATAAATATTAAGTTTAGGCCGCCAGGCCGCTAGGCCGCCAGGCTTCGAAAACTTAAAAAAAAATCAAAGCTAGTTTTTGTTGATATTTTACTTAATCATCCCTGAAATGTACATTGCATGCCGTAAAAATCGATTTCAAGCCGTTTTACAGATAAACATAAATTATGATAAATATTAAGTTTAGGCCGCCAGGCCGCTAGGCCGCCATGCCGCCAGGCTTCGAAAACTTAAAAAAAATCAAAGCTAGTTTTTGTTGATATTTTACGTAATCATCCCTGAAATGTACATTGCATGCTGTAAAAATCGATTTCAAGCCGTTTTAAAGATAAACATAAATTATGATAAATATTAAGTTTAGGCCGCTAGGCCGCCAGGCTTCGAAAATTTAACAATCAAACTTAGTTCTTTATCATCAACTGAAATGTAATTTACAAAGAGTACATGGAAGTGAATGTACAAATAGATTTCGAGTCGTCTCTGCAGATAAGGTAGAACTTTGATTTAAAAAATAAAAGCTAAATCATGTCGATAACTTTCTTATACACCCCTGCAATTTACATTATATCTGTAAAAATAGATTTCAATCAGTTTTTAAGATCAACGTTAATTGCGATAAATTCAGCCATCTTCACGCCGCTAGGCCGCTAACTTCACGCCGCCAGGCCACTAACTTCACGCCGCCAGGCCGCTAACTTCATGCCGCCAGGCCGCTAGGCCGCCAGGCCGCTAACTTCACGCCGCCAGGCCGCTAGGCCGCCAGGCCGCTAACTTCACGCCGCCAGGCCGCTAACTTCACACATCTACGCTTGTGTGCTTTTGCATGCAACGTTGTAGAGTTATTGGGTGGGTTAGAACTAATTCGTAAACTTACTTTCACCTGTTTGTTCAAATGAAAATCTTTCTAGGGGCAGGTTTGAAGTTGGTTTACCCTAAAACATTGTTTAACTGTTTGCCACTGACTGTTTCAAAACGGAAATACCTAAGGTATTTCGTCAATTGTTTTCTTGTGTCTTATTTTAAATTGATCATTTAAACATGCTCTCAGTTCCTCTACAGTTTGGCTATGTCTGGCGGTTGTTTCTGGCTGTGGCAATTCCTGATATGCATATTTCATTATTTTATTTTTTTCTGTAATGTTTTCCGCTGTTAAAGGCAGTGTTTTCTGTGTCTGGCCATTTCTCATGTGTATGTTTCATTTTCACATATATTTGAAAAAAAAATTAGTTGTGTCTGGATATTTCCTAACCACATGACCAGATGTTTATAATGTTCCCATTTGTAAAAGAACTTCTGGACGATGTCTGTAATTTTATTGGGATAACAATATCATCGTAAAGCTGCACAATGAATACGTTTTCACAAGATTATCAAATTTATGACGGTTTATCTGCTTGATTTGAGGTGAACTTAGTTTACACTGAGACAATCGCTGACTCCAGAATCAATTACACTAGAAGGAAAATAGATAATGCCAAAAACATGACATAAATAAACATGTTTTATAAGTACGAGACTCATTTTAGTTTTCGTTTTAGGTAATTCACCGAACGATACTTACCTTCACCCAGCAGCTAACTACTGTGAATACAGTAATCCAAGCTCTCCGACTAGCTTAGAGGTGGATGTATCAGACGACAATCTGACGCCAGTTCGTGGAGAAACTCACATGAATTTCTACCTACCGGATGTTCCAGTACGGTGCTCTAGTACTTCTCTCTCTAGACTCTAGAGTTATCTACCTGTTACCTACATTTTGTTTGACTTAGAGTTGTTTACTACAGTTTCCAGTCATCCACAATGTTTGGATTTTTTAACGTTTGTCCTGAGATAATTATTACCATGTAATTAGCAAAGTTATTTAATTAGAATTTATTTTTTGAACAGTTTTGAAGATTTACCTACATTTTAGTGGTTTAGATGATAAATACAGCTTGTCGTAATTGGTAAATTAATCGTAAACACAGTTCTTTTAAATATATCACCGGGTGTCGTTCAGCTCAAATTTTCTGTAGACAATGTATACAGATATTTCAAAGGTTCACTGGTTACAAACAACATCGGTAAGATACTGTTACTTGACTTCAAATTAGGCCTATGCTTAAGCTCACGCTTAGGCTCATGTTAAAAATTTCAATTTATGAATATTTCACCTTACTTGACGATATTCGAATAGTATAAGTTTATTCATTTTGATTAAGTTTTAGACGATTTTTACAACGCTATGTTTTATTGCCCAGGAACTACCTTCCTTTGACAATTTTTCTCCGCAACCCAGATTTTCCCGGTAATTAAAAAATACAGTTGCAGTTTAAAATCACTTTTGCAACAAGGTATTTCAGTGCCTTATTTTAAATGAGATTTATTTTATTAGCTAAATAAAATAAGCAATATCGATTTCTATATGTTATTCGTAAAAACCATTAGTAAAATAAAAAAGGTGAAATATCAGGAAACCCCACACTCACAAAACACAGCACCCCACGCAGCGAAAATGAACAAAGGAAAAGAGAGCATGTTTTTATAATATGTCAAATTCAAATAAGAAGCCACAAACAATTAACAGAAAAGAGAACCTTTGGGGTTACCACATTGGAACGGTCAGTGGCAAAACAATTTACCACTGGGGGTTTAAACCAGGTTCTAGGATGCACCAACCTCACACTTGCCCCAACAGGTTCTCATATCAACACACACGTTCCAGTTGTCTAGGTGAAATTACTCCAACCCATCTATCAGCTCGACAATGTTGCATGCAAAGTGCACAAACATATACAACAAATAAGCTAATAGCATTGCAATGCCCAAGGAGTGGGTACTAAATAATCTTACCGAGACCAAATCAGAAAGAACACGATGACAGGGATAAAAACAAATTGAGCTTCTAAGTTCTTATACACGATTTCCCCGTAAACATTCATATAACTACTTAACCCCTGCCACCGTCATGCAACCAAAGAAGTCTGAATGATGATCAACTGTAGATGGGTTAATCACCAGGCATGCATTTCTTTTTAAGTTTACAGATGGTTTTCACGAGAAATTAACTTTGCCTTTTATCTTCTAGTAAACTAAATCGCCACAAGTAAGGCCATTGAGTACCCGCCGTTTGGGCAAGTCTGAGATTGGTGCACCTGGCAATTTGTTTTTCCAAGACCATTCCAAGGCGGTAACTCCACAGGTTCTCATTTTTGTTATGTGTTAGTTCCATTCATTTTGAAATTGATAATTTCATAACCATGTTTTCTTCTCCTCTGAGATCTACTTTCGGGCTGTGTGGGTATGCTTTGTCAACTGGATGTGGCCATCCTGATATGCATGTTTTCTTTTTTCTTAATTGTAATCTGCATGTATTTTTAATCAGTCATACTGAATTTAAGTTGTTACATTTTACATATTTTAGTGATTTTTATGTGTTTTTTTTTCTCAATAATTTACAGGTGTACCAACAGATGGATGAAACATATGAAAAAGTTTTAAAAAAAATAAATACAATTTAGTTTTCAAATATAATGCATGAACCTTAAAGCCGCTAATGAAAAATAGTGCATATAAAGTCTAATACGATTGGTCAAATGTTTATAGGTGGATTCAAGCAGTCTAAAACAGATCTCGACATATTTCTTTTTTTGGCTCACAACTATACAGCTGAAATTTTTAGCGTTACATTTACATCACATTCAATTCAAAAGAAACTTAAAATTTCTTAAATATCGACAATATTTAAATTTTGTGATTTATTTTTTTTAATATTGTTTATTTAACAATTTAGCTAAAAACATTTGGCATTCAATAATATTTATTATTTTATCATCTTTTAGTTAGTAATTAATACTTATATACCATTTTCAACGAAGACTTTAGGTATTTGTTTTAGATCAGTTTTTAAATTCCTTTGACTTTAAATATTTGATTATGTCAGGGTATGAGAAATTAAGGTTGAGAAGCCCCTGAATTATATGACAGTGAGCTATTCGTTTGTCATCTGTTCATTCATGTGAGTGTCCACTGGTCTATATTAAAATTATATTTGGCTGCACCTCCCGTCAGAAAATGTAAGCTAAATTTGTCAGGAGTGTGGTCTAGGTCTCTTTAAAAAACAAATCGCGTCTCTATTTAAAATGAAAAAAATGAATGCCTGTAAAACGTTTACTGTGGACAAGTATGATAGAGTTTGGGGAAAATTTTCAGCTTTATCACTAGGCTGAGTTATGAAAGTTCACCTTTTTCTGTGACAATTTTATGCTGTCTCTCTCCCCCAACCCCCGGCCCCTTACCATCAGGCCCCCACTGAAACAGCTGCCTCATTTCTCCAATTTCCATTTGTTGGTCTTTCATATTTTTTTTATTTTTTTTTTATTTTTTTTTTCTCTTTTGTGTTAGGTTTTTTCGCTGCTTGTTTTTTTTGTTTTTATTATTAGTAAAGTATGTAGCACTTTGAAAACATCCTCTCAGACTTCCTTGTGCCTTTAGAATTTCTACTTTGTTATTAAAAATAGCCAGAAAATTCAATGATGTGAAAAAAACTAGATAAGTATGTATATGTGTAAATGTATATGTATATATGTATGTATGTGTATGTATATGTGTATGTATGTGGATATATATATGTGTGTATATGTATATGTATATGTGTGTATATGTATGTATGTGTGTGTGTATGTATGTGTATGTATATATATATATATATATGTATGTATATATATATATATATACATATTCATTTTGGTAACTACAGCCAAAATTATGCTATCATGTTAATAATTTACATGATCTGTAACATAGTAATTATGTTAACACTTTAAATGACGTGTTTATATAGTTAGGCTCATGTATACTGTAGTTGTACCTGAGTTGTGCATGTTAAGGTAGTTTAACTGTAATGCTTTCCCGCGCATAAATTTGCGATGTCGTCAAAAATCGGCTCGCTTTCGGTATATTTCTTTTTTGGTGATTACAACAATAATATACAGGATTTGCTACATGGTATTAAGTTAAAAATATACAAGATTTGTTCATTAAGATACAACTTTGATAATTTTACAGGATCTGTAACATGGTATTATGTGAATAATTTACAGATATTGTTTATTTGTAGTTGTACTTGAGTTATGCATATATGTACAAGTTTTGTACTTTCTGGTGAATAAAAATAGTTATAAAAAAAAATTTGTCAGGAGTGTGACATTATGCACATTGCAATATTCTGGCCACATAACTTTTACAAGAAAACAAGAGCATGTTTTTTCCTAGAGGTCTATGTTATGTTTTGTTAAATTGTGACAAACAGGAATGGCCTCAGTGAAACATTTTTGAGTACAATGCAGTTATATGGTTGTCAGGATTGTGACACCAGTGTGACACACTTTCTTAAAAATATGATTTTTTTATCTTTATGCGATACCACAAGTTCTAAAGTACTTACATTTGATGCTTCAACATGTATTTTAACAGAAATGCACATTTAAATAATAAGAAACAGTAATAATTGTATTTTTAACACATAAATTAAAATTCTTGTGATTTATTGAATGTTGGTCAATAAAGCTCCATAAAATTTTTCTACTGCAACATATAACTTGATTGATTTTGATCACTGTAAAGACTGTACAAACATTTGGAGCAACAAGTTTGGACTTTTTTATGAACTGAAATTCTTTACATTTTTTCACTTCACTTGCCATTTTTCAAATGCCAATATCTCAGCAACCAGTTGACTGATTTCAAAAATCTTTTCAGTTCTGTACTCAGTTTCAATAAGCAAAAAAAAAAAAAAAAAAAAAGGAAAAAAAAGAGAATTTTTATGAACTTTAATTTTTCACTATTTTTTTTTACTTTTCCAGCCATTTTATTTTAAACAGCCCATATAAGTTCATTAGTAAAAGTGTCTTTAATTGCAGTACAATAAAACAAAACAAAAAAAATCAACTGCTGATTCATGTTTCTTTTAAGAGCAGATTGATAGTAATCATTTTATCTCAAAAACAAAATCTTCTTTACCTAAATACATCTTCCTGGCTGAGCTCACCAGTACTTATTGAACATCGAGAGTTGTCGTCCGGACTACAGGTTAAATAGGTTCGAAACTTCCAAGTTATATGTTACATTGAATTTCGTAAACAGAGTTATCCGCGCAACCTTGTTTGCAACCTTTAATTGTGAATGAAAAATAAAAATGTACATATCTCAAACTTATAGGTGTATTTTGATATTTGTTGTGCACGAAACAAGTGTTTTTAGCTGTTTATTTAAAACAGGTGCAAAACTATAGATTTCGTATATGTACCACAATAGTTATTCAGAGTATTTCAATATACGTCTTCAAGAAAGAGTTTGATGTTCCAGTTCTAAAGATACGTCCAAGATGTAAGATGTATATTTGAAAGTAGAATATACACAAGTGTTACAAAGCATACGAGGGTTGTCCCAATAAATCGTTGACTTTTTGAATAAAAAGAAAACTACTAAACATATCATTAAGCAAATTTCACAGGTAGTTAAGACATCATTTGGTAACAAGTATGCTGAATTACAAAGAAAAATCTACTTAAATAAAAAAAATACTCACACTTTATTAAACCGTGATAGAGATCGGCGGCGCACGTCAAAAAGCGCCATGATTCGGAATTCAATGATTTACTTAAAACAGTTAATACATTACAAATTGCCGTTTTAGTCGCAAATTGTTAAGTTTTCCTTAATTGGTGATCATTCTGAAATCAATCCGCAAAGTTTCAAAATGTTGCCTTGATTTGTATAAGAGTAGTGCTTGTTTCGTGCTGATGAGTAAATATTAACTTCAAATGAAAATCGCGACGTTTGAAGAAGCCGCGGCGCACATTTCAATCATCCAATATTGTGATTATAGCTAATTGACGCCAAAAGACACGATTTAGGAACAAAATCAAGTTTAAAAGCATCCTCATATCTAGAGCGTTGGTATACAAAAGTGTCACAGAATTTTTTTGCATGGTGAATCGGAAATAATACTCGGAATCAGTCATCCCCCGTACTCGCCAGACCTCGCTACGGTAGACGTTGTTAACTTTCTGGCTCATAGGTCGCAAATTTGAGATCTGCGACGAGATCAGAAAGCTTGGCCTTCAACAAAAGTCTTCCAACAGAGTGTTTCATTAATTTATTTAATAGTCTGGTTATTAGACACCGCGAGTGTATCAAACATGCTTAAGATTACTTAAGGAAAGAGTAACGGTATGCTGTGTGAGCATTGTAATGACGTTGTCACGTGCGCCGCTGGTCGATAGGTCGTCTTGTTAAAATGTTTCCGATTTCTTTATGATAATCTATTTTTCTTTGATATTTCGTCTACAAGTTACCAAATGATGTCTTAATTAACTGTGAAATTTGCAAAAACATGTGATCAGTAGTTTTCTTTTTATTCAAATAGTCTATGATTTATTGGGACAACCCTCGTAGCTACCACTTTCGCCACAAATAAATCTAGCGTACTTGTAAACTGATACGTATCTACAAACTTCTTAAACCTATGCTCATCATCAGCTGTCAATATTCACACAGAAGCTGGACTAATTTTTATACTTCTTTAAAATTACCTTTGCAGTTACAAAGCAGCCATATACGGTATTTGTTTTTGTCTTTAAAATGACAAAACAGTTACAATTGAAGAGCAGTCACATCTTAGTGCTGCTTCTAAACTGATTATAACAGTTACGGTTAAAGAGAAATCATATCTTAGTGCTGCTTCTGCAGTCACATCATATAGTATAAGTGCTATTTAAGGTTCATAAATGTACTTAGACACTTAGGGCCGGAGAATTCTGCTTAAAGGGATCCCACAAAACTTTTCGTTGTGAGTTAGAAGGTATCGACGGTCTTTTCTCTTACACTTGTAGTGACGTAATCTGTACATACAACTGGATCGTCTCACCCATCTTAATCAATTTCCCGTTGTTTACTTGCTAGCTATGGCTATCTATAGCTGCGTATACTGGTCATTTCTCCAAATTAAACCTTATTCAAGGTTACTTGCAATAATACAATCATTTTGGAACGGTTTGCTGAATTGTGCTTCACACATGTGCAGAACATTTCGGCCTGCTTTCGCAGTGACCACAAAACCCCACTCAATTGAATACTCTCTCATGGTCGCAATGACACACCCGAAGTTAACGAACGCGCGTCGCCGTTTTCACGGAATCGTTAGTTAAGACTGGCGCATGTGCCAGTCTAAAAATATGAGTGTTAGCGAATGTATCATGAGACAGCCTACCCATAAATCTGTATAGAAGAAAGAACGAGAGTGTAGCAGTAACATTAACGATATCAAATATTTCAAATAAAAGAACAATAAACGAGAAAAAGAGGGGGATCACAACATGGAAACAAATGTGCCTTACAAGTGTACATACAGATGGATAAAACGTATCAAAACTGTGATGCATGACTTGGTTTATTGAAAGTAAAATTAACATAAAAATATGCTATAAAAGTGATACAAATAGTATGTTAACAATATTAAATATTTTCTTTTTTCATTTGTAAGTGAACAGTGTATGTACTATTTCCAATCATTTTCACGCTCCAACTCCTCGATCAAACGTTCAAGCTCCTCGTCTAATGACTTCTTCCCGGGTGATGGTGGCGGTGGAGGATTACCTCCTCCTGAAGGTGGTGGCGGTCGTGGTGGTGGGTTTGGATTGAACGCATTTAGGTCAAGGTCGTCATGAATCTGCTTGCATTCCTTCATCGGGTCGCTAAAAACACAAAAAATCTGTCTTTTATATTCGATTTTATAACTGTTAATTTGGTAAGGGAAATTCAGGTGTGGAGTATTACAAACATTAATGTTTATATGAGTATTTTAACCACGTCTTGCTTCATGTTATATGTTAAGAATAGCTTTACATCTGTGTAAAGTTTAACTTGTTATATAATACATTTTACACCTTTTCATATTATGGTCTTGATGGGTATAGTGTACTAGCAAGAAGCAGATCAACATAGCAACTTTATCAGAATGTGGAATATGTAATAAATTATGTAGACTTTGTTTGACATGTATGAAACAGATTCTTTAGTCTTCTTCAAATGATTTTAAATAGATGCTATGGTTTGAAACCAGTATGGACATGAGGGGGAATCGAATATCATATTTGAGGGATTCGACTCGACGATCATTGGCTTAATAGGTTTTATAACTCTATATAATTCATTTAAAATATTGTTCTGTGACTTTAATCGGTCACATCGTTAGACGTGAATTCTGGAAAGGAAACGAGACTTTATAACAACAATGAAGCAAATAATCGCCGGCATTACTTACGTAAATTTAAAAGCATTCGGGTAATTGATAGTTTCGAAGCCGTAGTTGTTGCATAGCAGCTTAGCAAACTTGTACTTCTTTATGGCATCTTGTTGTGCTGGAAATATAAATAAATCACCCAATATACATTTAAGCCAAAGACAAAGAGAATATGGCATACTTTGAATTAATTTTCAAAAAGCTTACGTCAACGCGTAGTCCATTATGGAAAAATGTCTTGTGCATGCAAACATACACATGCTCAACTATCGGGTTAAGCTATATTTGGACACTCATAAAAAAGATTTCTCGGATTTGAGCCTTAAGCCTAAATTTTGAGAAAATTTCTACATTATTAGTTTTTGAGTGTTTTGATTTTTAGACTATGATCAGCTACATGTAGATCCAATATCATAATAACACTGCAGATAAGCACCAGATTATCTCCTACTGAGCTCCGACTACAAATTTATCACACCCTCTTATGATATTTGTATGGGATGATATTAGGTATTCTAATCACTTGCATTACGGCCTAGGACCGACGAAGTTAGCACAATCACACAAAGCTCAGTTGCAGGAAAAATAGAAAACTTGAGGATGGAAAATAAACAATTAATGTTGACTGATCTGTTAAATAAGTATCAGCAATCAGTTCACCTTGATTAAATCCAGCATCTTTATGTTGGTACCAAAATCTGTCTCCAAACTTCAGTCTGTTGAACATTCGACCAATAATACACTCGAAAGTGGGACCAATTGATCCGCCAGGCAATGGATTTTCTGTTATACCCCCGATCCATAGGTCAATATCCTTCGGAGATCTGCAAGTATAAACTTTACCCTTTAACGCTGATTTAACTAACCGAGATTATTTTGTTTAAATAATGCTTTCCATTCAATTCAATATAAAATGTTTCATAAATTTAACTAAAGGTATCATGCAAAAATGAAACTGAAATAGCTTAGAATTTTAACGGGGTTATTTCTTATCATCGCTAGTAGTTTCGGACAAAACAGAGACCTCCACAGTGTAGAGCAAACTGAAATCCAGTGATCTCACCTTGATCATAAGCTTGGCAATCACTGTTAGCACAAATAAGCCATTATCATGGGTCTAGCTGCTAAGGATTCGGTACATATCGAAGGTGACATAGAAAAATAAATAAAAGAAAACTACTAAATCATTAAGTTTTGTTTCCCAAAATGTATCTTTTGTAAGAAGAGTAGGTGTAGATGTTGACAATAATCTTAAATTCCCCGCTTTTGGCGGAATTCATTTGAAAGAAAGAATATGGCATGTAGATGACAATGGAGATCTTGCAGAGAAACTGCTTGGTCATCTGTAGACCACAACAAATAACTATTGCTCCTTGTAGTTTAAATGACCGTGCAAGGTCCGATCCTCCATCTAAAATATTATACAACTGGAAAGATAGGTTATCACCTGAAAAATTCAAATACTTACTTATATCCAGCAAGTTTCAGTTTCTGGATAGCTTCGTTAGAGTGATCAACAAGTCCAGATTTTCCTTGCGCTATACTTTGCCACCTACTGTCAACCGGGGCCAGACCGCACCAGACCCTGTATTCGTTATATGGCGGAAGTCCATGATCTCTTCCTCTCTGGATGTTCAAGGAAGCCAAATCAAATGCTTCGTTATTTGCTGTGTCAAGGAATAATTTTGACCTCACTGCTTCTTCTAGTACACTGAAATAATGCAAATGCTTTTATTAAAAATGCAAGTTTTAGGCTGTGTTAAAATCATGCAGTTATTCACGTATTTTCATTTGCTTACAAAAATTATCAACACAAGACCAAAAAATAGCTGAATGAAATTTAGAAAAAGTAATTATTTTAATCAAATATCGTCATATTAAGCCATTAATTAGCCATCCTGTCTATACGTGAACATAGTACTCGAAAACCTGTATGTCGCAAAAACCTGGACTTACCGGTCAGTTTCGGGTGACGGTGTACCTTGAAGCCAAAACATCAATTCTGCAAAAGCGTTATCCATATATGTCATGTCGGGATTATTGAATGTTGTTTCTGTTGGTCTTAATGCCCCTGCTACGTCAGGCAATCCAAATGTGTTGTTTAACAGTACCATGAAATTGGAAACCCAGGTGTGGCCAACCCTAGGAAAAAATAAAAAGATACCATGATAGACCAATGAAAAGTTATTTTAGCATATGCTGATTGTGTTTGTGGATTTTCTTTACAAATATGTACCTGTTTCAAAACTATTGAAACTGTTGAATGTGTAATTTTAACATTTTTTAATTGTAATACATCGTTAGTTCGAAGTTTTGCTCCTGAAATCGTACATTTTAATATAAGTTCTGCAGCAAATAGGTAAGAATTTCGAATACATGTTATGCCATAAGAAGAAATATCGGTTCTTTGATCGTCATAACCGACCTTTTATTTAAGCAGCATTCAAATGGAGCATTGTTTCTCGTACACGCATAGTCATTTTGAATAGAGAAAACAGTTACTGCAATACATTCGGTCGATAAATACGATGCATGAATGAAAGGCAACGTTAGTTAATCACTCCTTTTGATTCCAAAAACTATATCTGAAAATCATTCAATTGCGTTAATTTTTTTAAATAAACGATTTTATTTGTTTATTTTTACTTTTGCGCGTAATGAGACTTACACGCTCTTTACAGAAAGCGACTTGAGTTTATTTCATTGAGTATGCAATCGAGCACGATAAATGCAAAACAGGAGCGTCTTTGTGTTTCCGTTGTGAAATAAAACAAAACAACGTTTAAATAATATCAAATTGCTCTTTAGAACTTGGAAGTCTCGAGACATTCAAACTTGTCCAAAACATTCAACAAAAATATCTGATTTCTTTTCTTATCTGTCTAATACTTAGTATGTTCGATCTACCTGTAGGCTATTCCAAAAGCGTTAAACACCGTAGGATTCTTTCTATCATCATACTGGTATGATCCTGATAGAAGTTGGTTATCTGAAAGTCCTTTGCTGGAGATAAATGATGGTAGAAACTCATCGTACACAATATGTTGCATAGCTGCAATCACTATTCTTCTTGTTTCCTGAAATACCTTTTCGTTGTCACCGGGGTAGAAATCTACAAGATCAAACATATACATGTACATTTATAAATAAATATTTTTATAGACATTGAACACATCGTTCTAATTTCTTGATAAAGTCAAAAAATAAATTGCCATCATGTTTCTTTGTCAACGTAAACGAAAAATGTATTACTTTGCTTTAATGCATTTTTCATTCTAAAGATTACAAAGATTACAATGGTTCATGAAACAATAACAACTATACAGTCTTAACGAATAATTTATTATGTGAAATATACAGAACAAGGAATTCCGTGTTCAGAAAAATCAGACTCCTTTTGCAACTAATAACTGTATCACAACGTAAGAAGAAAGATAATATGTTCATAACATGACCAATTGATAACAAAAATCATTCTAAACCAGAAATATCTTTAAAAAAGATAAACGGCAGTTTGTAGCTGCTATTATTCACTTCATTGATTTACGTGTAAATTAAATCATTTCATTTAGAATCCTACACGATGACTTTTTTACATTAAAATATGAATGTAAAACTACATACCACACATAATAAGGAACAGATAAATAGATTTTAATTTTGTTTTTAAATGTGAATCTTATGATTATGAAAAACTTTTTTAAATGTCTTGGCTTTATTAATACCTTAAACATAATAAAAAAAAGGTATGTATCAATTACCGAGATAATAAATAAATTGTTAGCAAAAAAAAGAGTAATAAAGAATTATAATTGTTTTCTTTATAAAATTGAAGAGAACTTCTTAGGAATATGAAACAATTCTAGAATATACCGCAACTTTCTACTCTATGACAGCTATATGCTTTAATAGCAATCATATAAAAATCATCTCCTGAAAACCGCTACGCTAACATGTTCTTCGATCTGACTTGAGTGCGATTGCTTTAATAGCGAACTCGAAGTTTTTTCGCGTAACATATTACACGTAGTTGCCAAATTGAAGACAAGTAAGCACATCGTACAATCATCAGTCGTGATAAAGAATGAATTTTATATAATAAACGTATCGTAAAGGGTTTTGATTTTGTTTATTCTTATAACATAATGTATTAGATGTATATCAATTGCTGAAAGAATAAAATATATTTAGTGAAGATTTTAAATAGCGAACTCATTGTTTTTATCGCGTAGCATATTATATGCAGCTGCTAAAAGGCAGTTCCTCTTACTTTCATTTTCATTTTGGATAGGTTGATAAAGAGTGACTGTATTGTTTTTGACAAATAAACCTAACCATTGACGACTGCTGGAGTGTGCCTCATTGCAACATCTTTCGACTTAACAGAATACCATTGCAAGATCTAAACGTCACAGCAATAATCGTTTCAAACAGAGTAAACTAATTGTTTAAAAAACCCATTGGATACCTCTCCACTCTGCTAGATGCCTCTCTGGTGTAAATAGCTACCAATCGAAATAGTTTATTTCATTTTCCCGCTGCATAATAATAGAATACGAGTATTATTTACAACACTTCAGTGGTTAATAAATAAGGTCAAAAGTGAGCTTAGACAGCTACGCCGAAAAAAATAAATGAAAAGATCGATCGTAAGATGTAATCGATTTGGAACGGCTAGTTGTAATATATAACTGGCTCTGTGGTTTTAAGCAGGTTCAAAGATACATCAAATTGTCACTCATTTTTTTTCTTCAAAAGAACACCGGCTACGCCATGATTTGATAACTGTCCATGCAACTAGTAGTGCTTCGTACTAAAACGTGCAAATATTCAACTAAAAGTTGTCTTCATCAAGACAACTTGTACTAGTTTGTTTATACGAGAACCTGTTTTGGCAAGTATGAGGTTAGCGCACCATTGGACCTTGTTTAAACGCCCAGTGGCAAAATTGTTTTCCATTGACCGTTCCAAGGCGGAAACACCTCGGGTTGTCATTTTTGTTAATTGTTTTGATGTCTTTTCTAAATTGGTCATTTCAGAAACAATGCTCTCTTTTTTCTCTCTTCTTCTTGACAGTGTAGGGAGGTTTTGTCTTCAGAATGTGACAATGCCTCATATGCATATTTCACTTTGTTGCAAAACGCATTATCGGACAAAATACATGAACTCAATTACCGGTACTTAGTTTAAAATTTATGCGCACCTTTAAGTCTTCCGGCTATTCTGTTATGTTCTAAGATAAACAAGTAGTGGTAGGTCGTGAGACTCGGGAGCTCGTTTACTCGCACATCTCCTGAAAATGTACAAGAGAAACAATGATCAAAATGAAAAAGTGAGACCGAATAACACCCACAGCAGCACAGACAAAGACGCCCGAAGATAGCTTACCAGAGGTATATGTTAGAGAAACAAAATATTTTTAAATTTAATTATAGTTGTACAGTAATTCCTGATTCATAAAGAACGAGATCGTGGTTAACAAACACGAGTAAATTCGTTATCAAAGTCTCCCAAACTGTACGTTCACCGGCTAGTTTTCAAACTAGAAGGTATTTTAAATATAAAAAAAGACTGAAGACTGTAGCTGTTGATTATCAAATAATGTTATTATTAACATGGTTGTCAAAAAGATGACAAACACTTACCAGCGGCGGTGCAATGTTGATTTGGTTCCGTTAAAATACAGTCAGCGTCGTTTCCATTTGGTGGTCTGACCCCACCCTCCGTCTTCAACTTGCCCGAATCTACGTTTACACAGCACAAAACAGTAGTTATATTTGTGCGAAAATATTTTAGGTTAAAACAAACAAAGCTTAAATAGAACATTAATGCATGTTTTCTTAATCTGTTTTTTAAAGAAAATACTGTTGTAGTTATTTAAACTTTGAATTACGGTAAAACAAACCACTGATTCTAAAATCCGTTAATTATACAGGACTTCAATTAAATATAAAACAGATATATTACTTGGATCTCGCAGCGCAGTCTGTGTTGCTTGAGAAGATCCGTACACGTTGGAAGCATCGATAAATGACGTAATGCTGTTCTTTGGTTGTCTTACTGGTGTTGGGGAGGTGACTGAAAAGAAGTATTAAATACGAATTTACATAAACAGTTATTTTTGATAAAATGTTAAGTGTAGGCCTGTATAAATAGTGCAAAAACCTCATGTCAGTCAGCGACGAGTTCATAACTCCTTCCAGTTGCAAATACAGAAGACGAACTGTTGCAAGACAACGGATGTAATACAGCGAGCTGGCTGGCAGCAATCAAGTTTGATTAGTTATAGAGGCTTGTGTATAATAAACACAATAGCATCACATCAAACATGTTAAACGGTCAAAGTCATTTGAATATCACCAATTAAGGAAAAGCTAGTAAAGCAATTTGGAAAATGTTACACGTCACGACAAAATGAAGCTGATGGTCTATGCAACCAGTGTAGACCCAGATCAGCCTGAATACCCGCGCAGTCTGACCAAGTCCTACACTGTTCTTCATTCAGTCGTAGTGCGATGGTGTGGCACAATGTATATCGGCTGTTGCACACAAGACAATTGTTACATATTCTTTACTTTAATGTAGTTACAACAGTCCCGAGTGCAACCTTCGATGTAATTATTATTTCAATGACGTCATCAACTTACAGTCTCTACAAAGTACTGGCGAAGAGCGTTTAACTGGCATGCAGTACCCAGGTGTAAAAATCTCGGAGTCCTCATTCGGGCTGGCGTTCATGATGACGTTGAAACAGTTGTCAGTGCTGAAAAAAATTATTAATAGTGTAAGGAATTGTCCTTTTTAAGGAACAATTTAAATGTTTAAGATTATAACAAGGTCTAACTTAACTTACAAAACACTCTTGTGTGTTTGTTAATTCAGCAACAGTCGCATTTATTGTCATGGAATTGATAACGGATATCTCGTTTATTGTGCTTCAATGTGTAATAACTGAAACGTCCTTCAAGACACCAATATTATATCTCAGTGCTTTATGAAAATGATTGTTTTGATTGGGATCAATGCCAGTTTCGATGTGAATTTGGAACTTCGTTGATTTCAAAAGAAAGTTAATCCATAAGGTACATACTGCTACGTATTCGTAGAAAGGACCACAACGAATGTCTGGTTAACGGCCCTTTGAACTGAGATCTATCCCCTAATATTCGTATTATCGCTAAATCCAACCTGAGAAAAAGTCTAAATGCCAAATGAAACAACAACAATTTGTATAAAAACTTACTCGTCACGGGCAGTAGATTCGCAGCAGTCGCTTATAACTGAAAAACAGAAAAAATATAAGAAAATAAATTACTATGTCGTTGTAAGCTACGAATACAGTATAGCAGTTTGGTTTCTTCGCAAAAATCGATTTTTGGTATAATCGTTAGAACTGTATGGGCCAAAAAGACCTCTTGTTAAAAATTAACTAATATTAGGTGGCGGTATTTATCTTAAAATTAAGCACAAAACTTGGAAAGACGTCTTCGATCTGTTATCTTTGATTACAGTTTTACATATTAGATGAAGAAGAACGCGAATGCACAAATTACAGGGTTTCATCGAGAGACACGTGATTGTTGTCTAAAACGATTGATTTGAATTATTTCGAAACAGAGAAAATGTGTGAATAGTCATGGGTTCGATCCGAAAATGAAACTATTAGTGAGGAGCTCGTCTTCAATAATGCCAATGACACAAGGAACCAGATGAATACATTTAAACACACTTGTTGATTTTGTGTTGATACTTTGTAGATAACCATCTATTTTTATGCATATGTACAATTTTGATGAATTACAGATTTGAAGAAAGCGCAGCGATGTCAGTGGCCGGAGAAGCATTCTTCATGGTTTGTAGATCTCCAAATTGAATTTTTAATGTCCTTGTGTTTGCATTTATTTTAATCAGTGACTCTGCCTTCTTCTTAACCAACAAGAACGTAGGCGCTTGAGCATGCACAAAAATATGGTGTAAAAAATTGACTAAGACCAATCGGCACTTTCGTCAGATTGTAGTACGTAAAATTAACAGAGTAGTTGAAAAGATCATTGATTATCAATGACTTACATATGAATGCAAATATTAAAAAATATTAATAGCCATGTGAATAATTGTGTATTTGCTTATTTTTTTTTACATCACGTTTTATCACGGGCACATATATGGGCCTATCATGTCAACTATTTTGCATGCTTTTACTTATAATTGAATTAAAGTTCTTAAATTCAATTTTATTGCAAAATATACTTTTAAAACACACCGGATTGTTCCGGAGTTAGCGTAATGTCATGGTCCAAGAACTGCCCGAACCCCATAGCATGAAGAGTGAGCTTTTCGCTGCGAGTGGTATTCACCGAGGGATTCTTGTTGATCACGTTGCTGATATCACGTGGATTGGGGAGTGGCGTTCCATCTCGACCATTTATTCGTGGTAAGCCAAGTCCATCAGCTGAAATTATAACAACTCTAGTTATATTGGTTAAACGTTTCTCCAAATTAAACTAATAGATATCCCCTTTTACTATGTATTTGAGTATTCGGATTTAAATGTGTCACTTAAGGCAGGAAGACGGATTGAAAATTCCTAGTTATTTTAAAGCGGCATTTACTTCAATTTATCCCGCTCTTGTATGAAATATTACATGTATTTGGAACTATAGGCACAAATTTGCAGCATTAGTTCGGGCTAATAAGATTTTAATTTTAATAAATTTGGTCCGCGCGACTAAAAGCGAAAGTAGGATTTCCGAAACGTAACAGAAATCGAGATCGCGCATGAAGTGGTCTCTTCGTCGTTGCTAAAAATAGCTCCATTATATTTAGCTTCTTAAAAGTTCGTTAACTATAATTTAACGATGCCATTGAAAATCCCGTCTATAAGAAAGAATTCGATCGGACCCTTTGTGTTCTGTTAGAGAGTTTATATGTTAGAGTCTATATGGACAAATATGATTTTTCAATAGTATATTCTTTCTTAAGTTTAGGGCTGGGGCTTTAAAGTTTGTAAGAACAGATAAATCTTGATTTAACTAAAATAATAGCTGAGGGGTGAACCTGTTTCTTCACCTTCGCCATTCTAGATGAGGGAGATTATTTCGTGCAAAACCACGAAATGATTATATCTGATGAGCCCTCAAGGGTGAAAGAGTTCTAGCGTGAAATTAAAAGTTTAAAATCAAACCTTATTACAATTTATTGCAAAGACTAGTTATTCAGACTTCTCCAGGGATCGGACAGGCCCGATATTTCTGTAACTTCGGTATTTCATTGCTACATGTAAAGGTATTTCAAATATGATTCGAATCAATAACTATATTGTATGTTCTGTTTTATCCTTCAGGCTATCTAGAACCGGCTTCAGCTGCTTAACATATTTTAGCCAAAATGACCCATAATGCCGACACTTAATTGAAGTAAAGGGCAACGTTTTACGGTTGCCGAAAACACATCAACGACAGTTGTAACTTAAATGAAAAATATGATTGAATAAGCTACGTTTTACGTAAGAGTTGAATTATATTTACCGTAAGCGTTTGGAAGTACCCTTTCCTGTTGCCGCCCGGCCATGCCCCATTCAGGGTGCTGTTTGTTGTTGCAAGATCCATCAGGCTTACGATATTTAAGATTAGCAAAGTCGCAGCTTTCTGGTGTTGGCATGGCAGCTACATTGCACGTATCGCCGTTAACGCGCGAGAAGATTTCTCTCACACTTTCATGCTGAAGTTCCTCCAAATTATGCTTGTTACTGTTTAAAAAATATAAATGTTAAGTTTGAACCGAAAAATATTGAAACGACACAGAATACGTTAAAAACTTCCACGATATCTTGCTTAGAAATTGTTTAAAAATTGTTTAGATCTTGTTCAAGCACTAGAACATATTTTAAACAAGGTAAATCAGTGAGCTACTGCTCACTAGTGATACACCCGCTTTAAGAAATCTGACTTTCAAAATAAAATTTGCATTTTATATATGTATAAAGGGTGTCATTTTTTTCTGAGAATAAAATATAAATATATAAATGTATATCATATCTGGCTGCTGCATGTTATAGTTGCAGAAAAGAGCGACGAAATTGTGCATGTATGCAAATCTAAGTATTCGGTTAACAGAAAGTAAATGAGCAAGGAGCATAAAATCGCTTTAGAGTACATATATGGGACTATAGGATAAAGCAATATGCAAATTATCGGTCTGCAGCACGTTACCCCCTCTTCTCTGAAGCGAGGGTATAATTACTAACATGTAACAAAGTTTTTTTTATATAAATCGTTCATCAAATTAGAAATAGCATATTTGCGCCACAACTTAACCATATAATTTAACGAGAAATAAATGGAGGATTTCGCTAAAAAAGTTTTTTTTCGCGAAAACAGATAAATTACACACGAAAGAAATTAACACGATTTTTTTCCTGATAATGCTCTAAATTGCCTCAACATAAAGATATATTATCCATGAAAATAATGGAGGATTTCACGAAAATAGATCTATTTTTTCGCGAAAACATCCATAATTTTCACGTTATTTTATGTGGTTAAGTTGTGGCACAAATATGCTACCATAATTTTTAGATAACTGGCATCTTTCGTGAAATTGTTACGCTTTCATGAAAACTTATCTGTTTTTCGTTTCACGAAATCTGATTTCGTGAAATCGTCCATTATTTTCATGCAAAAATATCTTTCGTGAAATTTTTAAGGTTTCGTGAAAAGTTATGTGTTTTCGTGAAATCCTCCATTATTTACATGAAAACTTTATCTTTATCTTGTGGCAGTTAAGAGCACTAACAGAAATAAATTCGTGTTAACATAACTTTTTTTAATCGTGAAAATATGGATGTTTTCGCGAAAAAAAAACTTTTTTTGCGAAATCCTCCATTATTTTCACGTAATTTTATGTGGTAAAGTTGTGGCACAAATATGCTTCTATAATAACCAAATACGTTCAAAATATTTATAACGCGAGCAATTCTCATGGGCAGGTGAGTTATGGCTCTTTCGGCAGAGTCACCATATGCGTTTCATTACATATCAATATAAATCATAAACTATTGCTGATAACAAGGAAGTTAAAATGTACAAACTTGCTATAACTGAGTACAATACTCACCCCTTTAGAAGAAGTCGTGTAGCCAGGATGGCATCATTCACTCTCCTGTCCGCATCGGGGTTGCTAGTAGTGCGCTTGCCATGAGCAAGAGACAGAGGACACTGTGCAGTTGAAACTAAATTGAAAATTAATTTATACTTATATAGATATGTTATTACAATAATTGATTACCAAGTAATTTAAGTTTGAATGGAATTTCAAATCGGTTTGATAATTGAAAAAAGCAATTTCACTGTTTTTAAAGATTAATCAGGTCTGTGAAGTTGGCTCTACGCCCTACGTTCTACGTCCTCCATACAAATCTATTTCTACGTTCTCCATACAACAGTCCTACGTCCTACGTTCATTTCTACTGTCGAACCAGCCCTACGTCCTACATTCATTTCTACGGTCGACACAGCCCTACGTCCTACGTTCATCCCTACAGTCGACTTAGCCCTACGTCCTACGTTCATTTCTACCGTCGACCCAGCCCTCCGTCCAACGTTCATCCCTACCGTCGAACCAGCCCTACGTCCTACATTCATTTCTACGGTCGACCCGGCCCTACGTCCTTCGTTCATCCCTACAGTCGACCCAGCCCTACGTCCTACGTTCATTTCTACCGTCGACCCAGCCCTCCGTCCAACGTTCATCCCTACCGTCGACCCAGCCCTACGTCCTACATTCATTTCTACTGTCGACCCAGCCGTACGTCCTACGTTCATCCCTACAGTCGACCCAGCCCTACGTCCTACATTCATTTCAACGGTCGACCCAGTCCTACGTCCTACGTTCATCCCTACAGTCGACCCAGCCCTACGTCCTACATTCATTTTTACTGTCGAACCAGCCCTACGTCCTACGTTCATCCCTACAGTCGACCCAGCCCTACGTCGTACATTCATTTCTACTGTCGACCCAGCCCTACGATCTACGTTCATTTCTACAGTCGACAAAATCATATGTCCATGCATTTATCCCTTTGGTCGACCCAGTCCTACGTCCTACGTTCATCCCTACCGTCGACCCAGCCCTACGTCCTACGTTCATTTCAACCTAGTCTTATCTCTTGCATTTATTTCTACGGTCGACCAAGTCCTACGTCCTACGTTAATTTCTACAGTCGACCCAGCACTCCGTCCAACGTTCATCCTTAACTTCGACCCAGCCCTACATTCTACGTTCATTTGTACAGTCGAAAAAATCATATGTCCATGCATTTATCCCTTCGGTCGACCCAGTCCTACGTCCTACGTTCATCCCTACCGTCGACCCAGCCCTACGTCCTACGTTCATTTCTACAGTAGACGTATTCTTATGTCTTGCATTCATTTCTACGGTCGACCCAGCCCTACGTCCTACGTTCATCCCTACAGTGGTGTGTAACCTAGAGAGGCATTTGTTTACTTCCGATTTATAATTTCCAGTTTTTGAAGATTTTGAAGTATCCAGAAAGAGTATCGACTATGCCAAATGAAACATGAACTTATTAAGAATTACTATATTGTCAGCACTCATTCCAGTTCGATTGTTGTATGAAGATAAAGATGTCACTTCACAAGTGTACCATTATCCGGACAATTTTATTTCGGACAGTGTCACAGTTTTGCCAATTACTTATGGGCAACATACATTTTACACAACTTTTATAAACTTAAGTACTTCAGTTTCGAAGTGCAATTCTTCATCTTCTTGCTTGATAAAGGGAAGAAATGACTTTTTACCCATTTGTTTGCTGTTGTGTGGATATATCCACCCCTGCCCAGGACCTGGTCGAGATGATGCTCCTGAACATCCCACTCAACCAGATTTTAAAGTTTTTCAGAGACGTGGATTACATTTTTTACATGTTAATGTAAGAAGTCTTTTACCAAAGTTACATGAAATTAGTGAACTAGCCAGAAAGACCAGAGCTGCATGTATTTGCTTATCAGAAACATGGTTAGATGACTCAGTTCCAGATTCAGAAATTCAGATTGACAATTTTTGCATCCAGCGTAGAGATCGGAATCGGCACGGGGGCGGCGTTTGCATATACATTCGCTCGGATTTGTCCTTCAACAGTCGACAGGATTTGAACCATGATGAGTTAGAAGCTACATGGGTGGAACTTTTTTTACCAAAAACTAAACCAATTTTATGTGGCTGTTTATACAGACCACCTACACAACAGAACTTTTATACTGTTTTAGATAACTTATGTTCTTCTACCAGTGACTTTTTAGAAAAAGAAACCTTATTGCTCGGTGATTTTAATACAGATGTGACCAATAAAAAAAGATCTTCACTTTTACAGTCTTATACATGTTTTACTGAAATGTTTCATTTTAAACAGTTAGTATGTGAGCCAACTAGAATTAGTAATACAAGTTGTACTACCATTGATTTGATTTTAGCATCAGATTGTCACAAGATATCACAGTCAGGTGTATTACATACATCCTTTAGTGATCATAGTTTGATATATTGTACTAGAAAGGTTACTAAAGTCTATGTTGGTTCTCATAAAACAGTTACATTGAGATCCCTAAAGAACTATAATAGAGAGAACTTTCAAGCTAGTCTTTTAGCAGCTGATTGGAATCCTGTTTTATTGTGTGAAAATGTGAATAATGCTTGGAACAGTTTTAAACACTTGTTTTTATCTGTAATTGACAATGTAGCACCAGTGAAACAAACCAGAATTAAGCATAGGACTGAACCATGGATGGACTCTGATATTTTTGAAGCTATGAAGGAAAGAGACAGAGCTTTTCATAAATTTAGAAATGAGAAATCTGAGGTTAATTTCGACAATTTTAAATTGCTAAGAAATAAAGTTCAGAATCTTGTTGAATGTGCTAAGAAAGAATATTTTTCAAATACAGTTGAACAGAACAAAAATGATTCTAAGTCTCTGTGGAAAACTTTGAAAAATCTTGGTTTACCTTCTAAGAAAGGTTCTTCTATGTCCAGTGGAAATGTGTGTTTAAATGTTGATGGTGAAGTTTGTTTTGAAAAGAATGTTATTGCTGAAACTTTTAATAATTTTTATACAACTGTTGCAAGTAAACTTGTTGAAAAGTTACCTGTAGGTCTTAACAAATATGGAAGGAATTTTGTTGAATCTTTTTACAGAAACAAACATATTTTCCCTGATAGTTATTCATTTTCACTAGTGTCTGAGAGTAAAGTACTTAAATATATAAATTCATTAGGCATTAATAAGGCAACTGGCTTAGATGGTATACCTTCTAGGTTTGTCAAGGATGGGTCTCTGGTTATTGTTGGTCCCCTTACCCACATCATTAATCTTTCTCTTGTACAAGGTATTGTACCAGATGACCTTAAGTCAGCAAGAGTTGTTCCCCTTTTTAAGAAGAATGATAAGTTAGCTGTTGGTAATTATAGGCCTGTCTCCATCATAGGCGCTCGGTTGTCATGATCGTCCGACAGCTTGCAACTTTTTTTCAATATTAATTTTTAGGTCGCTCATCCCATCAAAATCATGTTAGTTTTTCACTATGATAACAATATATTTTATTCCTAAACAAAAATTTCCTCAAATAACTTTCTTAATTTTTTACCTACTGATATTAAATAAACACAAGGCAGCTCACTCGCCATTTTAAGCCGCAACGGAAGTAGGCGGAGCTAGTAGTAAAAGGCTATATACGGTATTAGTCCGTACTTTTTTACTACTACGCAAGACCTAGACACCCGCGAAAATTCAAAAATGGTTACGGTTAAGAATGCGCGCGCGTTATTTACAAAAATAAGTCTGCGCATGACGTACATAGAATCAGGCGCCAAGTTTGAAAAACGGTTACGGTTTTGACCGCTGAGAAAAAACAATTAGAGGTAGACAGAAAAATAAATTTATTCTTGTTTTCATAAATAAACCTATATATGTTAATAGTCATTTTCTCTCTGTGAAAAATACACAATTATGGTACATTACCATTTATGTAGATCTTCTTCCATTTTCACAAATTTATTTTTGAACCATTTTTGAATTTTCGCGGGTGTCTAGGTCTTGCGTAGTAGTAAAAAAGTACGGACTAATACCGTATATAGCCTTTTACTACTAGCTCCGCCTACTTCCGTTGCGGCTTAAAATGGCGAGTGAGCTGTCTTGTGTTTATTTAATATCAGTAGGTAAAAAATTAAGAAAGTTATTTGAGGAAATTTTTGTTTAGGAATAAAATATATTGTTATCATAGTGAAAAACTAACATGATTTTGATGGGATGAGCGACCTAAAAATTAATATTGAAAAAAAGTTGCAAGCTGTCGGACGATCATGACAACCGAGCGCCTATGATGGAGACAGGCCTATAATTACCAACAGCTAACTTATCATTCTTCTTAAAAAGGGGAACAACTCTTGCTGACTTAAGGTCATCTGGTACAATACCTTGTACAAGAGAAAGATTAATGATGTGGGTAAGGGGACCAACAATAACCAGAGACCCATCCTTGACAAACCTAGAAGGTATACCATCTAAGCCAGTTGCCTTATTAATGCCTAATGAATTTATATATTTAAGTACTTTACTCTCAGACACTAGTGAAAATGAATAACTATCAGGAAAAATATGTTTGTTTCTGTAAAAAGATTCAACAAAATTCCTTCCATATTTGTTAAGACCTACAGGTAACTTTTCAACAAGTTTACTTGCAACAGTTGTATAAAAATTATTAAAAGTTTCAGCAATAATATTCTTTTCAAAACAAACTTCACCATCAACATTTAAACACACATTTCCACTGGACATAGAAGAACCTTTCTTAGAAGGTAAACCAAGATTTTTCAAAGTTTTCCACAGAGACTTAGAATCATTTTTGTTCTGTTCAACTGTATTTGAAAAATATTCTTTCTTAGCACATTCAACAAGATTCTGAACTTTATTTCTTAGCAATTTAAAATTGTCGAAATTAACCTCAGATTTCTCATTTCTAAATTTATGAAAAGCTCTGTCTCTTTCCTTCATAGCTTCAAAAATATCAGAGTCCATCCATGGTTCAGTCCTATGCTTAATTCTGGTTTGTTTCACTGGTGCTACATTGTCAATTACAGATAAAAACAAGTGTTTAAAACTGTTCCAAGCATTATTCACATTTTCACACAATAAAACAGGATTCCAATCAGCTGCTAAAAGACTAGCTTGAAAGTTCTCTCTATTATAGTTCTTTAGGGATCTCAATGTAACAGTTTTATGAGAACCAACATAGACTTTAGTAACCTTTCTAGTACAATATATCAAACTATGATCACTAAAGGATGTATGTAATACACCTGACTGTGATATCTTGTGACAATCTGATGCTAAAATCAAATCAATGGTAGTACAACTTGTATTACTAATTCTAGTTGGCTCACATACTAACTGTTTAAAATGAAACATTTCAGTAAAACATGTATAAGACTGTAAAAGTGAAGATCTTTTTTTATTGGTCACATCTGTATTAAAATCACCGAGCAATAAGGTTTCTTTTTCTAAAAAGTCACTGGTAGAAGAACATAAGTTATCTAAAACAGTATAAAAGTTCTGTTGTGTAGGTGGTCTGTATAAACTGCCACATAAAATTGGTTTAGTTTTTGGTAAAAAAAGTTCCACCCATGTAGCTTCTAACTCATCATGGTTCAAATCCTGTCGACTGTTGAAGGACAAATCCGAGCGAATGTATATGCAAACGCCGCCCCCGTGCCGATTCCGATCTCTACGCTGGATGCAAAAATTGTCAATCTGAATGTCTGAATCTGGAACTGAGTCATCTAACCATGTTTCTGATAAGCAAATACATGCAGCTCTGGTCTTTCTGGCTAGTTCACTAATTTCATGTAACTTTGGTAAAAGACTTCTTACATTAACATGTAAAAAATGTAATCCACGTCTCTGAAAAACTTTAAAATCTGGTTGAGTGGGATGTTCAGGAGCATCATCTGGACCAGGTCCTGGGCAGGGGTGGATATCTCCACACAACAGCAAACAAATGGGTAAAAAGTCATTTCTTCGCTTTATCAAGCAAGAAGATGAAGAATTGCACTTCGAAACTGAAGTACTTAAGTTTATAAAAGTTGTGTAAAATGTATGTTGCCCATAAGTAATTGGCAAAACTGTGACACTGTCCGAAATAAAATTGTCCGGATAATGGTACACTTGTGAAGTGACATCTTTATCTTCATACAACAATCGAACTGGAATGAGTGCTGACAATATAGTAATTCTTAATAAGTTCATGTTTCATTTGGCATAGTCGATACTCTTTCTGGATACTTCAAAATCTTCAAAAACTGGAAATTATAAATCGGAAGTAAACAAATGCCTCTCTAGGTTACACACCACTGTAGGGATGAACGTAGGACGTAGGGCTGGGTCTACCGTAGAAATGAATGCAAGACATAAGAATACGTCTACTGTAGAAATGAACGTAGGACGTAGGGCTGGGTCGACGGTAGGGATGAACGTAGGACGTAGGACTGGGTCGACCGAAGGGATAAATGCATGGACATATGATTTTGTCGACTGTACAAATGAACGTAGAATGTAGGGCTGGGTCGAAGTTAAGGATGAACGTTGGACGGAGTGCTGGGTCGACTGTAGAAATTAACGTAGGACGTAGGACTTGGTCGACCGTAGAAATAAATGCAAGAGATAAGACTAGGTTGAAATGAACGTAGGACGTAGGGCTGGGTCGACGGTAGGGATGAACGTAGGACGTAGGACTGGGTCGACCAAAGGGATAAATGCATGGACATATGATTTTGTCGACTGTAGAAATGAACGTAGATCGTAGGGCTGGGTCGACAGTAGAAATGAATGTACGACGTAGGGCTGGGTCGACTGTAGGGATGAACGTAGGACGTACGGCTGGGTCGACAGTAGAAATGAATGTAGGACGTAGGGCTGTCTCGACTGTAGGGATGAACGTAGGACGTAGGACTGGGTCGACCGTTGAAATGGATGTAGGACGTAGGGCTGGGTCGACTGTAGGGATGAACGTAGGACGTAAGGCTGGGTCGACCGTAGAAATGAATGTAGGACGTAGGGCTGGGTCGACGGTAGGGATGAACCTTGAACGGAGGGCTGGGTCGACGGTAGAATTGAACGTAGGACGTAGGGCTGGGTCGACTGTAGGGATGAACGAAGGACGTAGGGCTGGGTCGACCGTAGAAATGAATGTAGGACGTAGGGCTGGTTAGACTGTAGGGATGAACGTAGGACGTAGGGCTGGGTGGACCGTAGAAATGAATGTAGGACGTAGGGCTGGGTCGACTGTAGGGATGAACGTTGGACTTAGGGCTGGGTCGACCGTAGAAATGAATGCAAGACATAAGAATGCGTCTACTGTAGAAATGAACGTAGGACGTAGGGCTGGGTCGACAGTAGGGATGAACGTAGGGCGTAGGACTGGGTCGACCGAAGGGATAAATGCATCGACATATGATTTTGTCGACTGTAGAAATGAAAGTAGAACGTAGGGCTGGGTCGACGGTAGGGATGAAATTTGGAGGGAGTGCTGGGTCGACTGTAGAAATTAACGTAGGACGTAGGACTGGGTCGACCGTAGAAATAAATGCAAGAGATAAGACTTGGTTGAAATGAAAGTAGGACGAAGGGCTGGGTCGACGGTAGGGATGAACGTAAGACGTAGGATTGGGTCGACGAAAGGGATAAATGCATTGACATATGATTTTGTCGACTGTAGAAATGAACGTAGAACGTAGGGCTGGGTCGACAGTAGAAATGAATGTAGGACGTAGGGATGGGTCGACTGTAGGGATCAACGTAGGACGTAGGGCTGGGTCGACAGTCGAAATGAATGTAGGACGTAGGCTTGGGTCGACTGTAGGGATGAACGTAGGACGTAGGACTGTGTCGACCGTTGAAATGAATGTAGGATGGGGCGACCGTAGAAATGAATGCAAGACATAAGACTAGGTCGACTGTAGAAATGAAGGTAGGACGTAGGGCTGGGTCGACGGTAGGGATGAACGTAGGACGTAGGACTGGGTCGACCAAAGGGATAAATGCATGGACATATGATTTTGTCGACTGTAGAAATGAACGTAGAACGTAGAGGTGGGTCGACGGTAGGGATGAACGTTGGACGGAGGGCTGGGTCGATCGTAGAAATGAACATAGGACGTAGGACTGGGTCGACCGTAGAAATGAATGCAAGACATAAGACTAGGTCGACTGTAGAAATGAACGTAGGACGTAGGGCTGGGTCGACTGTAGGGATGAACGTAGGACGTAGGACTGGGTCGACCAAAGGGATAAATGCACGGACATATGATTTTGTCGACTGTAGAAATTAACGTAGAACGTAGGGCTGGGTCGACCGTATAAATGAATGTAGGACGTAGGGCTGGGTCGACTGTAGGGATGAACGTAGGACGTAGGGCTGGGTCGACAGTAGAAATGAATGTAGGACGTAGGGCTGGGTCGACGGTAGGGATGAACGTTGGACGGAGGGCTGGGTGGACGGTAGAAATGAACGTAGGACGTAGGGCTGGGTCGACTGTAGGGATGAACGTAGGACGTAGGGCTGGGTCGACCGTAGAAATGAATGCAAGACATAAGACTAGGTCGACTGTAGAAATGAACGTAGGACGTAGGGCTGGGTCGACGGTAGGGATGAACTTAGGACTGGGTCGACCAAAGTGATAAATGCACGGACATATGATTTTGTGGACTGTAGAAATGAACGTAGAACGTAGGGCTGGGTCGACCGTAGAAATGAATGTAGGACGTAGGGCTGGGTCGACTGTAGGGATGAACGTAGGACGTAGGGCTGGGTCGACAGTAGAAATGAATGTAGGACGTAGGGCTAGGTCGACGGTAGGGATGAACGTTGGACGGAGGGCTGGGTTGACGGTAGAAATGAACGTAGGACGTAGGGCTGGGTCGACTGTAAGGATGAACGTAGGGCGTAGGGCTGGGTCGACCGTAGAAATGAATGTAGGATGTAGGGCTGGTTCGACGGTAGGGATGAACGTTGGACGGAGGGCTGGGTCGACGGTAGAAATGAGCATAGGACGTAGGGCTGGGTCGACTGTAGGGATGAACGTAGGACGTAGGGCTGGGTCGACCGTAGAAATGAATGTAGGACGTAGGGCTGGTTCGACGGTAGGGATGAACGTTGGACGGAGGGCTTGGTCGACGGTAGAAATGAACGTAGGACGTAGGGCTGGGTCGACTGTAGGGATGAACGTAGGCGTAGGGCTGGGTCGACCGTAGAAATGAATGTAGGACGTAGGGCTGGTTCGACAGTAGAAATGAACGTAGGACGTAGGACTGTTGTATGGAGAACGTAGAAATAGATTTGTATGGAGGATGTAGAACGTTGGGCGTAGAGCCAACTTTACAGACCTAGATTAATGTCAGTATTAAACCGCAAAGGTATTAAACCGCAAAGTAACACACGTAGAAATAATTCTTTTCTTCAAATCAGATTTAAAACTGAAATAGTTTTGGAAATCTGAGTTTCTTCGTTAATGTGTTATGGAATCCAGCAATGTTTAGTACCAATAATTTAAAACTTCTAGCTAATTATTTGACATCGGGTGCAGGTTACATGGCACATTTTAACTGATGTATATAAAAACTACTTAATACGCAAACAAGTATTGCACAATTTTGTTTATCTTAAAATTCAAATTTTAAGCTATTTTCTTTTTTCAGCAATGTGACATTTACCTCTAAACCAATTACAATGCTTTGATTATTACGAATAATCTTACCAAGATTAACATGTTGTTTATACAGCAAAATATGATCCTCGATTTTGGATAAGTTTGTATAAAGATATGAAACTTACTTCAATATTTAATTTTGATTCATTTTGGTTTTATTGTATGTTCTTTAATTGAAATTAGTTTTGATCAAAATCGAATAAATGAACAATGGTAATAAAACCTTGTATACTTGTTAAAACTGCAAAGTTTAGCAACATTTTAACCTTTATGTACTGGGTTTTAATTTTATTTACATCGAATTTAAATAATTTCCTTTTATAAATACGCTACCTTTTCTTTGATATAGATTCAGATCTAGTTTGAGCAGATTTATCTCCCTTGCAATCATAAAGGCTTCAGTGACGTCATCCTCGGTAGGAAGAGAAGATCGGCAACCTGGTACTATCGCAAGCAATAACGACAGGACAAAACCTGTGACCTAACAGAATATACAGAAACAAGTTAGGAAAAGTAAGAATAAAAAGAAAATCTACTGTAACAGTTCTTTTGATCAAATTTGGAACGGCATTTAGTGTTTGAATGGAAAAAAAACTAAAGTGCCTTAAATCTGACCACGGTTACAGCTATGAAAAATAATAAACATTAACACACATGTTAACAGACTGGATTCTCTTTATTTTAATAATTTCACTTTCAGTCAAGCAAAGTTTTAGGCCAATGTAAATAAACCGTTAAACATCTTAAAGGTATGTTGGATCACAATGTTTAATTCGACATTCGATTAGATATTATCAAACGCTGCATTTTATATTACGTAATGTTATATTATGTTATAAAAGCTATTTCAGTGTCTTTGTTATATCTGAACTATTTAGGTATTTACGATAACTATTTAGGTATTGACGATAACTATATATTCCCTTAAGGTACTTTTACATTTCGTCATAAAGAAAACAACTTCTATTAATCTATAATGGTTGAAATTATTTTTGAGCCAATTGCCATGCTGTATTTTTCAAATATTTCGAACCTTAATTCTCATAATGTTACGCGTCGGAAATTTGTTTATTATAGGACAATTTGCTCGCGATTATTGTTCGAACGTTTAATGACGAACATGTATTGTTCGCTTACGATCTTTTAAAGCGTGGAAGTAGGCGTGACTACCAAAGAGAGAGGTAAAGGAAATCATTTAAATATTGATTTGAGCGTTGACTTTTTGGCTGATGATCGACTTCTTAAAATGTTTAACCCTTTACTCCATAGACACGTCTGTTATCACATAGGGACCAGTGTAGATCCAGATCAGCAATAAAATCGATGCCATCTGATCTGGAGTTCGTTGTTGTTGTTTTTTGTCAGAAATAACTTAGTGAGTCTAAAAGCGGACAGTGTAGATCATGATCGGAATGCACAGATGTGTCGGCTGATCTGGATATTAACTGTTTTGTCAAGAGATAAAAGATGTATCTATGGAGTAAAGGGTTAAATATACAATAACCTATACTTACAAAAAATAATTCAAGCGTCGCAAACAGTGTATTCATCAGATATAGTCCATTAATCAATCACTGTTACATTTTAACAAGCAATTTACAACCTTGGTGTGAACCCTATGAAATTTAAATATATTTACATTTACGTATATCTTGATTTATTTAAGTAAAGAATATGGTAAATATACTCAACGATGAAGCCTTCTTTAAAATTACACTACAATTAGACGCTCTTCTTCAGAAATCAGGTATCTTCTTAGATAAAACTTTGCAATATCTGCAAAGCTGTGTGTTTAAAGAATTTTTTGAATAATTATATTCAATATTGGTGTTCTATAATGTCGATGGTTGGAAACTGTATTGGATTTTGTACTGTTATATTGACCTAATGAATGATTAAACGAATGGAAAATGAATGAAAGATGGATGAGTTACGTCCTTGATACTCCGTTTTGGGTAGTAAAAGATATTGTAAAAGAATCCCGAAACTCTAGAATGACCAAACACGAGAAATACTGACGCACAATACTCTGAAAAGTGCATTCAATAATCGATTTGTATGATTTTATTTTTCTATCATCGACGGCAAACTTCTGATTGGATTACATGTCGGTAAAAATAAGTTTTGAAAGCAAGTGGGGTTACCATAAAAAAGTTGCCGGAAAATGTTACGTATAAAATCTCTCTTCAGTTGTCATTGCACTGTCATCGGTAAAAATTAGAAATATCAAAATCTCTGTTACGGCAAAATGCAGTCATATTTAAAGAAATTTCTTTTATGAATGCAATCTTTTATAAAGAATTTTCTATTATGAAGATAGAACTCAGCATTTAATTGTGCAAAGTTACATTGAACGGCTTTTTGCCTTTAAAGAGATTTTTATTATTTTCTTTTTTATCGATGAACGTGCAATAATGACTGTAGGCGACGTTAATTGTACTTTTATTTATAGATTATAGAACGACGTAAATGGTCCTTGTAGAGACCTTATCCTGCGTTTTAAGAGATTTGAGAGGCCTGACTTTAATAACTTTAACCATAATATCAGAACATTTTTGTAGCTTCATAATATTTTAGTTTTGGTCAAAATTTAAACCTTTGTTTTCAGCGATAAATGCGTTGCTATAAAACAAACTGGGACATCAAACGGAGTCATAAGCGTTAGCTTATGATGTGCGTTACTCAACAGAGTGCAATAATTTGCAGAAAAAACTACATTTAGATAAAAATGTGTATCCCTGCCATTAAAAAGGGCTAGTCAATCACTGTTAAGAAAAGCTTGATGTTGCAAAAAATTAAAAATTAACTGAACATCATTTAAAAATTCTTAAAAAGCTAATTTTTGTTCAAGAAAACATAGACTTTTTTAATGTGTATGTCTTAAATTATGAATGTATTATACTGCAAAAAAGTAGAAATAAGTTATAACGTACCCACAACATCGAAAATGTTCCAACCTTTTTATGCAATTGCTTAAATGCTCGAGTGGTTAACATTATCATGTTCAATCAATAAAACACAGTGCACAAACAGACTTACCTTCATCGTTTTCGAAAGAATATCATCAAACGTCTCTTTACGTTATATCAAATGGAACGCAGGTAATATATATATGGGCTAACCATAGTTGAGTGCACCCAATAATTTGACACCAATTTGAAGTTCAGCCGTGACAAGAACACCCGCGCAATATCACAATACCCATGTTTACTTTTCATTGTATGATGTCTAAATTAATACAACTATTGAAAGATCTACATAATGTAATTGCATTATAGCAAGTGTATTTGGTAAGTTCCAAAATAAACACGACCTATCGCACATCTTATTTGAAAGGAATCAATTTTATATCATTTTCTCTGTATATAAATAATTTGATTTATAATACAAATTCGTTTTTTTTTAGATTACAAAAAGCAGCATCTTTAGTCTAAGAGAAACTCAATGGTCCGAAAGAGAATCTCTGAATTAGATGCTTATCTCGGATGGTTTCTATACTTAAGCAATTAGAAACGCAACTTCTTTAAACACGAACTATATTTTGTGTTTGAAAAAGTTGCGTTTCTAAATGTTTAACTTTAAGATAATACACTTAAAGAAATTAGCAACGCAACTTCTTTAACCACAAAAAAACTCGTATATTTTGTGTTTTGAAAAGTTGCGTTTCTAATTGTAACTATATAATAATATAATTAAAGAAGTTACAAACGCAAGTTCTTTAAACACGAAATCTATTTGTTTTAAAAGTTGCGCTTCTTATTTCTAGAAGTATACTTGTATTTGAAGAAACCTGTTGTGAGCCCACATTCTCCGCATAAAAGCTCCTCCAGTTTTGAGCCAGTCGATAAATATTCCGCAAAAACCTTCTTACCTAGATCAGCAACAATCAAACATCATCATCATCATCATCATCATTATCATCATCATCATCAACAACAACAGCGTGTACAGTTCCACAACGTTCTTCCCAAAACAAGTTGTGGTGTAACATATAGAATTTTTGGGAAAAAAACGAGGTGCTAGCTTAGGACCTCAAATGTCCAAAAGCTCATCTTAAGTCCAAAATGCCAAAATGAACCCCTTTGACATCCGCACCTGGATTTGCCCCTGTTATAGATCGAGACGCATACGAAGTAAAATGTTACAGCTATAGAACGTCAAATCAGTACGGCATTCATACTGCATCGCGTTCTTTATGTATTTCCAGCGATTCCAAACTTTTTCGATTGTCACGTGGCGGTAGATAACATCACTTGAAATGACGTCAACACTATAGATTTTCAAAGACCTATCGATTCAATTGATCATTAGATAATTATTCTTTACAGTTGAAAAAAAATTAACAATACTTATATAATATTTGTCTATTTTAAATAAAATCACAAAGTTTATCATTATAACTGTTCGCTCGATAATATCATTGTCACTAAATAGATTTGTTACAATCTAATAGCTTAGTGAAAATTGCCCTGTAGACACGTTTAATTTCACAAATCCTGTAACAACTTATGATATTATCTAATCGAAAGGTTCTCAAACGAGCTTGTGAAAAAAGTATTTACAAAAACAATGAACTTAAACCATCTGGCAACCATTGCCTCCCATTTTATGAAAACGCCATAGGAATTTGCAACATGCACTATTTGTTAAAAATTTACAGAAGCACAGTTTGAATTTTAAGCAGTTTTCTCTTATTATTGAGAAGAGGTCTTTCTTATTGTTAAGCCGTTTTATTGTTTAAAGTTAAGTTCTCATATTGTTTATCAGTGTTCTCTTATTGTTTGCCAGAGTTATCTTATTGTTTATCAGAGATTTTTTTATCAGAGTGCTCTTACTGTTTATCTGTGTTCGCTTATTTTTATCAAAGTTCTCTTATTGTTGATCGGAGATCTATTATTTGTTTATCAGAGTTTTATTATTATTAATACGAGTTCTCTTTTTTTGATAAGAGTTCTCTTATTGTTTATCAGAGTTCTCTTACCGGTATTGTTTAACAGTTCTCTGCAAGTTATTGTTTATCAAAGTTCTATTAGTATTTGTAAAAGTTCTCTCATTGTTCATCAGAGGTTTTATTTATTATTTATCAGAGTTTTCTTATGTTTACCAGAGATCTCTAATTGCTTATCGGAGTTTTCTTATTGTGTGTCAGAGTTATCTTATTATTTATAAAAGTTCTCTTATTGTTTTTCAGTGTTCTATTATATTTGTATCAGAGTTCTCTTAATGTTTATCAGAGTTTCTTATTGTTTTGCTCTATTATTTTTATTATTGAGATTTCTGTTTTGCCTAGCCGATTTCTCTTATTGTAAAGCAGGTTACTCATATTATTTTTATGCAAAGTTCATTTATTGTTAAGAGTTCTCTTATTCTTTAGCAGAGTTATTTATTTAGCAGAGTTTTCTTTTTGTTTAGAAGAGTTCTCTTACAGTTATTCATTATTATTTTTCGTTCGTAAGATTTCTCTTTTTTATAAACGAATCTGTTTGTTGTCGGTCATCCTGATGACCGACGTACTATAATCGACCAAACTTGAGATCTTTAGCCTGAACACCGGTTAACAGTGACTCACGGTCCAGAACGGATAATTTAGACTATGCCACCTGTTTCTAAGACGCATGCAAAAGAATAGTGTAGAGGCTGATGTTTGATTTCTTGATATATAGAGAAGACGTTTACCGGAAAAAAAACATTAATGTAGATAATCATGTCTCTTGTATACTTAATTTATTGTCGGTCATCCTGATGACCGACATATTATAATGGACCAAACTTGAACTTTGAAGGGTAACACAGGTTAACAGCGGCACCGGACGTGGTCACTTTAGGCAAAGCCGCCCGTCTAAAGCTTGAGAATGCTATTCCATTCCCCCTATTTGCAAGAAAAGTCTTCTAAATGTTGATGAAACATTATTTGGATGTTGTAGTAACATCAAATCAGAAATTGAGCTGATCTATAACGACATGTTAAATTATATAAACATACGTGTGTTGTATTTTCTACAGAGTGTAGAAATAATGTTATGCGTCTTTTTTTAGAAAGTCACGTGATGCAAACCTTCATAGCAAAATATTATTTGCTTATAGGTTAAACTGATACTTTATTTGAATCAAACAACTGTTCAGGATGATCCCATAATTGGGGCGCGTCACGGGAAAAGGTACCTTCGGACAGTTAACGTCAATTATTGAAATGACGTCATAAAGTTAAGCAAACGACATAACTTATAATGCATTTCGCGGTAAAAAATGTCATTTTCTTGTCAAAATGAGTAACAAAATAACATTTTAGTTATAAGATATTGATTTATAGTTTTAAATTCTTTCTAAATTTAGTAAAAACAAAAATATCACGAAAAATGACCGAAGGTACCTTTTCCCATGACGTGCCCCAATTATAATATGAAATAGATTCGATCCGTTATATTGATTTGGTTGGTCAAAAGCAAGACATCGTTTATGTTTTTCTTAGAGACTAATGAATATCCGACTTTGGCGGGAAAGGCTGTCTGTAAACAAAAGTTTACCAAAAGCTAGTCGGTCATTAGCTAACACTTTTAACTAAAAATGTATTCCAAAATCTAGAGTTTATGTTCAACAACAAAATTTTGTCACTGTCTCAGGGTGGGGGGAATGAGCAGCCTGACAGGGACTCGAATTATTATATTTACTATTCTGATCGTCAACAATTTCGTTAGAATGCTGAACTTCAACATGTAATAGTGTTGGTTCTCGCACATTTTCCTGTTTTTGTTTGTTTTAATGATGTCAATTTCAGTGTATGCCATGTTAGATGAAATAATGCGGGTTTAAAAAAAACTCATGTCCATGCGTTGACTTTGAAAATTGATGAAAACTTCTACCCATCTGTTAACATAAAAAAAATTTCTTGTGGTATAAGTCTCCAAACATACGGTCGTGAAATAGTAGAGGCTTATAGCAAACGAGGAGATGTTTTAAAAAAGCATTTAGGAGGAAACGGATGCCCAGAACTTTGCTTAATTGTCAAAATATTGTTTTTTAAAGAGAGATTTTGCTTTTTGCGCTTTCCAGTGCAAATGTTGTGAATGTCCTCAGAAGTTAACGGAAGTTAAGCGAATGAGAGGTGACCATTGTTTATAGTAAAAACAAAAGGTCAGCGATTTTGCAATTTGTTTGCGATTTCCAGTGCAATTTCGGTGAATGTTCTCAGAAGTAACCTAGGTTAAGCGAATGTGACATGACCATTGTTTAAAGTAAACATAGGAGATCAGCATGGGCAATATTTTTATCTAATATCACAAGCGTAGTCAACGGGGCGGCGGTACGCTAAAGGACAGTCATCAATACGATCAATTAGCTGCGACAGAGATAAACGACTAGGATGGCCACAGGAGGTTAATTGCACTTTATGATTACACGTTCAGCGTGGTAGCATCAATCATGATTTTGTTTATTGAACTTGTCTAATATCAATTTATAGGATAAATGGCGACACATTACATCAGTAACAAGTTCTTCGTTAGTCTAGTTTGTTGAAAAATCATTTCAATCCGTAATTACAAATGTAGTTATCAGCTAATCAACCTCATAATTTTGCATTTCACGAGCGCACTATTAGAATGTTATAACCCGAGCTGCGAGAGTTTAAACCTAGTTGGTTTGATGACTACCTATCTCTTCATTAGTTATGAACATTACATTTTATCTTTTATTCGCAATTTCTTATTCACAGGGACATTTATATATTATGCTCTTTCTCAAAGATTTGCATAAAAGTGCCTAGTTTTGAGCTTGTTGTGCAAAAACTGCCATGTTTTTAGATCTATCTATTTCCCTGTCCTTTTGATATCCAAGTTGGAGCACTAATTACGATGCGGTATTTTATGTTTTTTAAATGCTTAAAAGTATTAAACTGCCTCAATGAAACCGAGCCTGCAATATTTTCACATTTTTCGTCTTCGGTGGTTTTCAAAGTGACCTTTTCATCTATTTTAAGAAAAAAACTTAAACGACTGTTTTAAAATAGAAACCTGGTTATCATTCTATACGTGCATCTGTATTTTTATCATTTAAACTTTAACTATTTACTGTATGTTACAAAACTTCCGCCGCCATAATATTCAAAACTTGCCCTTGAATATATGCATTATTAACGAAATACGAAATGATTTATTTTGATTCCCATATTCCCTCTCAAAACCGCATCTATCCATGTGTTCTCTTCTTGGGATCTATAGTGAACGGTTGGACTCGTCGCAGTTGCAATCCAAATTGAGTTTAACTTGTAAAAGATTTCCGGGGATACCCCTGACCCCAATGTCTGCTTCCCCATACACATGCTATATAACGGATCTAAGGTCGGTCTTGGGATACTAAACAACATTATTTTGACAAGTACAGTAAGGTAGACAACACAAGCACTATCATTTCTATGTAAGGGTGATCTACTAGAATATACTCCAAGCAATGCAAAACCAGCCTTTAGAATAGATAAATAGTTGTGAAGAATTTTGAGAACAGTGGCATAACGACAATTTCTTTGATGATAGATTTATTTAAATACAAATAGTGCTTATTGAGTTTCTGTAATAGTTTCAGAGAAAATCGTTCAAACAAAAACAAACGATATGAGCAGCATAAAGCTTAACTGAAAATAATAAATGCATCAGCATCCTAATTTATTGTTTACTGTCTTCTAATGCTCGTCAACTTCAAGTTTGACGAGATCTGCTGACCCAAAAACTACACTTTATGAATGTTGGTAATGAATACTGAATATTGTAGCATGGCTTTTATGCTCAATGTACAAATAAGCATCTACTGTGGAAAGTTCTATGGTACCTTTTTGAGCATTCGACGCGTTAATGTAACATATTCATCCGATTCGCTGGTGCTTAAACAACGTAATTATTTCTACACGTCCTGAATAAAATAATAAATTACGTCTACTAGAGACATGATTATTTATATTAATGCCCTTTGCCGGTACACGTCTGCTGCATGTTTCAATAAATCAAACATCAGCCGTTCAACTTTGTTTGCATACTTTTAAGTAACAGCATTGTACAATGTATATATGTTCTCTGGTTTATGTTTTGTACATACAGAGAAATGTAAATGGAAATAAACTTGAAACTTGAAACATGAACTAAATTCACAAATAGTTTGTCCGATACAATCTGACATTGATCGACAGAAAACTGGCCATATCATTGACTTACACTGGTCCAAAAGTAAATACAAGTACGAATACATACCTACTCATTCTATTAATTTATTTGCTTATGACCGACTAGCTTTTTGGAAAGCTAAAACTTGTTCTAATTGTTAATCAATTTACTCGTACTGGTTTAAAGCAGAATTAACTTGAAATTTCTTAAACGTTATTTCTATGTTAATCCATCTGTATTTAAATTTCATGAACTATTGACTTCATCCAATAAGAATGAGATTGTTAGTCTTTGTAAATATATGAAGAAGCTTTTGCTGTACGAAATTCAATTATACAGGGAAACCTGTCTTAGCAGCCCCTGTGAATAGCAACCAGCTGTCTTAAACAGCCAGTTAGAATATGACCTTAACTGACATTTTGTTCTAAATTTTTAATGTATTAAACAGCCACCTGTCTTCAGCAGCCACTTTTTGTCACTCCCTTGGGTGGCCGCTAAAGACAGGTTTGACCGTAAATGAATTGTTTTGATTCTTAATTTAAGTGTTTATGTTTCTCACTACCTGTGATAACCAAGTAATATTAGAAAACTTGCTTATCCCCAAGACATTAACATTTAGATTATATATATCAACTGCTGCTACGTTGTAAAATAGAATCTATGTATGTTTAGACACGTGACATGAACATATTTATATCTATGTATGTGTTTAGACGATGTGCTGATGTAAAGTATTAATAAAATGTCTGTTCTGTTCTGTTCTGTTTAAAGCAGAATTACCTTATTGTTAAGTAAAAAGAAAAAAATCTCTTTTTGTGAATAGTTAAGCAGATTCTTATATTTTTATGCTGAGTTATCTAATTGTTAAGTGTTTAATATATTTCTGTATTTTTAAGCAGATTTCTGATATTGTTTAACCCTTTTTTTTATTGTGAAATTAATTACTCTTATAAATTGTTGTTTTGTACAAGGATAAATAATTTCTTTGGAATAATCAGTTAAGCAATGTCTTTTAAAAGTGTAGGGTTTGTAAATAAATAGTCACCCTAGTGTAAAAAATATAAGTGCCATTGAAATAAGAAGGCGTTATACTTTTTGCACCAATGTGACAAAACATAGTTTAAATGCAATTTATTATGCGATTGAAATGTTGACATTTTAACAAAAACTGAATGGACGATATTTTTTTTTTCGATTCTATGTAGACTGATTGTAAACCAAACTTTAAAAACGATTCATACAGGTAAAATAACCAGACAGATCATTTTTCAGCAACTATCTTACGTGTCATAACATCGAAATTGTAATAAATTGTAGTGACTCTAATACTCCATCCACTTTTGATTCATAAGAAACATAACAGGTTTAACGTTTACATATCTATTAAACACCCTCGGGCATTGAATAATCATGTATATACAATCGCAACTGACTGAAAAATAAAACGAATTGTATCTTATTACTGTTGGATCTGGCAGTAGACAATAGAAAACCATAGTAATTCAAACAGAAGTTCATTTGAAATGTCACGAAAATAAAAGTCATCAGCATTTAGTCAACCGATCCCGGAACCTGCTGCAAATAAAACCCATAGCGTTATTGGCCAGGTATTACATGAACCAAATTTTTCGGCCTAACAGTTTGATTTCATACCATTGACTAAATTTAGAGACCGAGAGTCTCTAAGTATATTTTGTTCAGTTCCACTATAGGCTTTGTCTTCTCGTTTAAAGAAAATCTCATTTTTGATCAGGGTTCCATATGCCGGTGTAACGTGGTAAAGCGACACCCATAGAATAATGACCCCCCGGTCATTATTTTATATAAAATAATGACCCCTTTCTATAAAATACTGACTCCCCTTATAAAATAATGACCCCCCGATTTTATCTGTAAAATATTGACCCCCACCTAGCCTATTACTAACAAACTCTATATCGATTCAAGTCACTGTCGTGTTTCTATGGCTTTTATATTTGTTGTTGTTGTTGTTGTTTCTACTGGAGCCGCTGCATGCTGCTGCTGCTGCTGCTGCTGCTGCGTCTACATCTATTGAAATGAAATTTAAAATTGCTTTCATTTGAATTTCATTTGAATTATCATCATTGTATTACAATAAACATAAGTCGCTTTAACGTAGCTGTATAAGCTTCAACTTCAACATGTTCAAAGACAACATTTTTCTACTTCATCTGACGTTAGATAGATCAGGGGGCTGTACAACTAGGGCGAGACATGTTCAATGCTAGATATAGCTGCACTGAACTGCTCTGGGGTAGGGAGGAGGGCAACAGTAGGTGGTAGGTTGTTCCAATTGTATACAGTCCTAGGGAAGAAAGAAAATTTATAATATCTGAGATTGCTGTAAATTAACCTGTAACTCAGATCTTTTGCATGCATTGCTTATCCTTTTTGTGCTAAATGACTTCTAAAACCACTTTTCGAATGGTCGTGAAAAGGGACAGAATAATATTTTTAAGTTATTTCATCATTGCTAGTTCCACTAGTTACAATGTGTGGGACGTTTAATCACTATACAACTTTGATGACTACGAAAATGATTCAAACCACTAACAAACATGCACTTACAGTGATTCTGCTTGTATAATTAATAGATATTTGGTTTCAGTCGCAGAGCGGTTTATGTAGTTGACTCCTAATCCAGTTGCCCAGATTCGATTCCCAGGCGAGGACGCTATCGAAGTATGTTACATCAGATCAGGATTAGACGAGTTCTGGTAAGAAGCCTAGAGATACTAGATTGAAATCCAGCCACCCTCGCCGCCTGAAAACTAGCTAGTTCTGTGATTATAAATATTTTTTGATGATTAATATTCAAACAGGCCGTAAATTGCAAAAATTAGTTGCGTATCTTGTTGATGGAACGTTCCTATGCAGTCCAGCGCCTGTGTTTTAAATGATAAACTGAGCGTCGCACAGTATGTATGCCTTTCACCCATACACGACCCTGGTAGGCATCGAACTCACAACGGTGAGGGGCAAGTGATTCTCGGTCGGAGACCTTAACCATTTTTTCTTTCCACACAAATAGGCATCGGTAGTGGTAATCCCTGAAGCTTGGATCAATTCCGTCTAACTGCGGTCAAAAAACCTGCACGTATGGACGCATGCACGGACGGGTGTCATTACTCCTCCGATGCCTATCGATGGAGATAATTAAGTGTACCATAGAGGTTTGGGTCGGGGGTCCTTATTCTATAGGGGGTCACATTTCTACGTGAGGGGTCATTTTTCTACGTGTGAGGAGTCATAATATTATGACCCCCCAGTCATAATATTATGACCGCGGAGTCAATATTTTATAAAAAAATAATGATCGGGGGGTCATTATTCTATGGGGTCACTTTACAACGTTACACCGGAATTTCGGATTGAAGGTTTCAAAAATTACCGTCAAATGCTCGCCGTATGTTAGGAATTTAATTGATATTGTAAATAACATGCATAGTATAACATTGCGCTCATCCTGGGACACGTTGGTTTGGGCAGTTATTTGAATTAATAGTACAGTCAATGAAAATTCTCAATCAAATCGAACCTCAATAATTAGAATATTTTGTTATGTTCGTTTCTGATTATCTAATTAATGTTAACAATATAAGAAAATTAGTGTAGAGGTCATGATATCTGAACCGTTAGATCAAAAGATCTGTTATGTGATAACTTATCCGCAAAGCATCAGTATCAAACAATGATGATATATCGTCTCAGGCGGTCACATAATTCGGTTTTCAAGTTGCCTCAAGCCCATTTGTTTGAATAGAATAACCAGTTTAAAAAGTAGGACTTGTATAGTAAGTTAATGATAACTAGAAGGTCACGTGACAGACAAGAATTACGATTGCTTATCAGAAAACTGCCAATGCTAATGTTTTCATTAAAAGGCGATTTTAATTATCTAACTGCTTTAATGTTTTATTATTATTATTATTATTATTATTATTATTATTATTATTATTATTATTATGTTTATTATTATTATTTATTATTATCATTATTATTATGTTTACTGAGTTTATTATTATTATTAGTAGTAGTAGTAGTAGTAGTAGTAGTAGTAGTAGTAGTAGTAGTAGTAGTAGTAGTTGGAATAGTAGTAGTAGTAGTAGTAGTAGTAGTAGTAGTAGTAGTAGTAGTAGTAGTAGTAGTAGTATGTTTTTTGTTATTAGTATATTTATCATTATTATTATTATTATTATTATTATTATTATTATTATTATTATTATGTTTATTATTATTATGTTTAGTATAATGTTTAGTATTATTTTTATTTTACGCAGGGTCTATAGTAAAAGACTATGATATACGACAGCACTTTTGACGTAAATACATGTGACATTCCTGCATAGCGAAAAGATAGATATATTTATTTCGGCATCGGAATCATACAATGGTATATATATAAATATGAACAATATAAAATAGTTGCTATCAAAAATAACAATTAGAAGCAGAGATAACCATGGAATGCTTCAAATACCAAGGATAATGCAAGAAAGTACAAGCACTTATTTCCATTGGGGTCCTTTGTATTGCTTTGCATGACTCAGAGAAGCCAACTCATAAAAAACAATAATAAAAATAAATAAGTATCTTTTTGGCAATATCAAACTTTCACAGTGAGTATGGAATACATTATTAAGTAAAAAAAATATACTCTTCAAATTTAAGTAATAACTGTATCAGCAGAATTCTCCTTGGCCAAAATAAGTAAATAAAAGAAAAATAAAGTCATAAATATTTTTGCTAAAAATTTAAAACTTCTACTATAAACTTCTACTATAAACTTCTATAAACTTCTACTATAAACTTCTACTATAAACTTCTACTATAAACTTACTTTTACGGTAAGAAATCTTTGAAGGAAACTTTTAAATTATTTAGCTGTTTTTTAGTTATTAAAATGACGGTAAGTTGTTCTAATGTTTGGACGCTTAAAAACAGAATGATTTTGAGCCGGAGCCATTTACATTAGGGAAACCATATCCGCATTTATTGCTTAACCTGGTATTGAAGCTATGGACTGAGTCGTGAGAAACAAAAAAATCATCCATGTAACTGGGAGCCAAATTGTTCCTGACCATAAAAAAACGACATAACATTAAATAGTGAACCCTTTTCTCAACGGATAACCTAGAAAGATGATTAAAATGATCTTTACCTACGCGGGTTCCAGCATTCAGATTTAGTACAAATCTGATCAGTTTATTGTAATAGGTTTATAGCTTATTTTTTAAACTTTGAGATAAGCCATTATACCAGACTAAGCAGGCATAATCTTAGTAACATTGTACTAAAGCAAGCTTTTCGTATATTCCAAAAGAAACTCTTGACGGTAAAATAATTTAAAGGCGGTATCCTCAAAGGTTCTCCTCTTCGTTAATTGTTTGTAACGTCCTATTTGAATTGACATACTTAAAAAAATCATGCGCTCTCTCTCTCTCTCTCTCTCTCTCTCTTGTTTTTCGCTGCGTGGGAGGCTGTGTTTTGTGAGTGTGGCGATTCCTGGCATGCATGTATTACTTTTTTTAGACTTTCATTTGCTGTCTTAATAACAGTATCGGCCATAGAGGCTAATGATAAATGCTGATCTAGAGTAACCCAACATATATTTTAACTGATATTGTAGGTTGAATGGAGGTGCCATTACAATTATTGTCAAGAATGGACTTAGACTACGTTTATGCTTTGACCCGAAAACAATGGACTACAGAAGACGTACAATAAACTTTTCTTACACTGAAACATGTCTTGTTCAAATTACTTCTTAATCATTTTGTAAGTACATTTATTATAACAAGTCTTCTTTATCGATTATGACTGAACGATAATAAAAACATGATGAAAACATGTAGTATATACTAGCTTCGTTTCATGTTTGGTGATCAGTCAAACAGTAGGGGTCTACAGTCTCTTCACTACTGGCCACATGTGTTTAATGTAATGGTCGTTTTAAACATTTTAAACTGACATTACTGCTGCTTTTTAGCTCACCTGAGCACTTGTGCTCATGGTGAGCTTTTAGGATCGCCCTGTGTCCGTCGTGCGTCGTGCGTCGTCAATTTTTGCTTTAAACAACATCTCCTCTTAAACCCCTGTGCCAAAGTTGATGAAACTTGCCACGGATGTTCCTTGCATGAAGCTCTTCCAAAGTTGTTCAAAGAAATCAATTCCATGCAGAACTCTGGTTGCCATGGCAACCGAAAGGAAAAACTTTAAAAATCTTCTTGTCTGAAACCACAAGGCTTAGAGCTTAGATATTTGGCATTTAGCACCCTCTAGTTGAACTCTACAAAGATTGTTCAAATTATTTCCCTGGGGTCAAAATTGGCCCCGCCCCAGGGGTAACTTCATTTTATATAGACTTATATAGGAAAAACTTTAAAAATCTTCTTGTCTGAAACCACAAGGCCTAGAGCTTAGATATTTGGCATTTAGCATCCTCTAGTGGAACTCTACAAAGATTGTTCAAATTATTTCCCTGGGGTCAAAGTTGTCCCCGCCCCAGGGGTCACTTCATTTTACATAGACTTATATAGGAAAAACTTTAAAAATCTTCTTGTCTCAAACCATAAGGCCTAGAGCTTAGATATTTGGCATTTAGCACCCTCTAGTGGAACTCTACAAAGATTGTTCAAATTATTTCCCTGGGGTCAAAATTGGCCCCGCCCCAGAGATCAATTCATTTTATATAGACTTATATATGAAAAACTTTAAAAATCTTCTTGTCTGAAACCACAAGGCCTAGAGCTTAGATATTTGGCATTTAGCACCCTCTAGTGGAACTCTACAAAGATTGTTCAAATTATTTCCCTGGGGTCAAAATTGGCCCCGCCCAAGGGGTCACTTCATTTTACATAGACTTATATAGGAAAAACTTTAAAAATCTTCTTGTCTGAAACCACAAGGCCTAGAGCTTAGATATTTGGCATTTAGCACCCTCTAGTGGAACTCTACAAAGATTGTTCAAATTATTTCCCTGGGGTCAAAATTGGCCCCGCCCCAGGGGTCACTTCATTTTACATAGACTTATATAGGAAATCTTTAAAAAGCTTCTTCTCACAAACCACAATGCGTACAGCTTAGATATTTTGTAAGTAGCATTGTCTAATGGATGTCTACTAAATTTGTTCAAATTATGTCCCCTGGGCCAAAATCTGCCACGCCCTAGGGTTCTCTTGGTTTACATATAGGTATATAGGAAAAAACATGAAAAATCATTTTTCTCCAAAACTATTAGGACAAGATCTTAGATATTTGGTGCTGAGTATTGTGTAGAGACCCTTTATCAACTTTGTTTAAAAGTTGGCCCTGGGGTCAAAATTGTCTCTGCCCCGGGGGCCCTTTATATGTGAAAAAGGCAAACTTTAAAAATCTTTCTACTTGAAACCTCAATGCCTAAAGCTTAGATATTTGGTATGTAGCATTGTCTAGTGGATGTCTACCAAGTCTGTTCAAATTATGTCCCCTGGGCCGAAATTGGCGACACCCCAGGGTTCTCTTAGTTTACATTGATTTATATAGGAAAACATGAAAAATCATTATTCTCCGAAACTAATAGGACTAGACCTTAGATATTTGGTGTTGAGGATTGTGGAGAGACCCTTTACCAACATTGTTTAAATGTTGGCGCTGGGGTCAATATTGGCCCTGCCACGGGGGCCCTTAATATGTACAAAAGGCAATTTTAAATAATCTTCTTACTGGAAACCTCAATGCCTTAAGCTTAGATATTTGGTATGTAGCATTGTCTAGTGGATATCTACCAAGTTTGTTCAAATTATGTCCCCTAGGCCAAAATTGGCCACGCCCCAGGGTTCTCTTAGTTTACATTGATTTATATAGGAAAACATAAATAATCATTTTTCTCTGAAACTAATGCGACTAGACCTTAGATATTTCGTGTTTAGTATTGTGAAGAGACCCTTTACCAGCATTATTTAAATGTAGGCCCTGGGGTAAAGCTGAGAGTACTTTTGTACTCAGGTGAGCGCTATAGGGCCATCATGGCCCTCTTGTTTAATTAAATGTTTAGTTTAGTCTGCTTATTTTAAATTTTAAACTGTGATTTCAAAGTTTATACTGACACTTCTGTTCTTTTTTCTATTTATGTCTTTAGTTCAATGTGCTTATTTTAATGATTAAACTGACTGACATAACTGTTTCTTTACATTTATGTGTTTGCTTTATAGAACATAACAAAACAGAGCAAAATAAAATTGTGCGATGATACACATAGTTTCCTATGACATTAACCGTTTTTCGTTATATAAAATAGTCAAATATTCAGACATTCCAAAAGTGTAATTGTGGTGAAAATATCTAGTGTTTAATTTTTTCTATTAGTGATTTTAATTTGTAGAAAATAATCATTGAGGTGTTGCCGAAATATTTTTATTAATATGGTCAGACGTCTAATAACAGTAATTACACAACAATGATTTAATACCGAATGATTTAGGCCAACATCGCATTATTCCACTGATGTACGGTACATCTTGTTAAGTAAAATATTATTAGAAATATGAACCGGTATGTGATAATCTGCACTTATCTTTTATTATATAGAGGATAAAGAAGACCGCTGCTGACGCATAGAAGCCGTTTACAAAGTCTAAGTTGGATCCTTTCTTAGTCTGTTGATCCCCAGACTTCACATGCATAATAATGTATCGAACCGACAAATGCGCTAAACAACCGAAGCGCATTGTATTTATCGATAACTCTTTGTTATCACGTGTATGACCTTTTAGAGCTTTGCTTTCAACTTTAATGTATACTCTCAGGTCGTATGACAACATGATTTACTTAAAATATTAATATTCAGTTAAAGAAGGGTACAAAAACACATAAACATACAAAGAGCAAATATACACAATAGAAATAATGATAAACATGAAAAACAATGCTCTACATAACACACTCTTATTGAAATCTGCATGTAATATTTCTAATAAAATACGAAGAGTCTTGTAATCAGGGTTGCTTTTACTATTCACAATTAACAACTGATTTAATTTATAGATATTAAGCATAGTTATATACTCTGTGTTAATTTGGGGCATCCAGTTGTATAATTCGTTTAAAATACATCTTTGAGTTTTTGATGAACAGAACAAGTATACATTTAGAGTTAGGGAAAATGTGTTGACAATACATTTTGATTTCCATATGAGTATAATGTGTTTTGAACGTATTAAGCATTCATTGTGGCGCGAACGTATGTATTGATAAAGTTATCGTAGTAATAAGGTATACACATATATATCTGATAGTTTCCTGTCGGTTGATGTTATCAATTTTGACGAAAATGATATAATCCTAGTTTTATATCAATTGAGAGATTTGCATAATACCTGTTTTCCATATACCATTTAATTTGGTGTCGAACTCTTCATTTTTCATCTATTTCATAATAAAAATATTTTTTGAATAAACTTAAATTGAACTAAATCTATTTCACCAAGATCTCCGAAACCCCAAATTTAGCAGCCATATAACAAAATAATTTTACTAACCTTGCAAATAAATAAATTTGTAAGTCTATAGGTATAGATATTTTGACTTTTTAATTAAGCTTTGCATAGCTTTTGTTGTTTGCTTTGTAATTTCCTTGCTTTTCCTTCTATTATATCACTTTGCTAGCTACATAATTGAAGTTATCATTTACTCCAAGTTGTTCAGAAGACATCATATACTTTGTTCAGACACAGTTTTGCCAAGTCTTATTTTCACTGTCGTGTAACAACTACCCTATACCAAATGCTAAGTGCCCTGTGGCGACCAAACAAGCAAGGGAAAATGAATGTGTTTTAGTATTTCCAATTTGTAAACATAATGTTCTGTATAGACAGGTAAACTTGATTCGGTAATTGAATGTCTCCTTTGAGGCTAATGTGTTCGTTTGACACTGTAATTGATAGAAATAATAAACAAGGCGTCATGCTATTATCCTGGGTGAAGGCAGAACAGGAAATCAACAACAATATGTTTTAATCGCATTTTCTCAAAATTATAATTGTTCCATATAATAGTTACATGAAAAGATAGGCAATTAAAGGCGCTTCAAAAGGATATCCCATATCGTGGAAAAGAATAGCTGTCAAACAATAAATTATCAAAAACTGTCGCCGTTCCACTTCACTGAGTACCCGCCCTTTGGCTTTGCAATGCTATTAGCTCCTTATGTTTTATATGTTTGTGTGCTTTTGCATGCAGCATTGTTGAGCTGATGGGTGGGTTGGAGTCATTTCACCAAGACAACTTGTACTTGTGTGTTGTTATGAGAACCTGTTGGGACAAGTGTTAGGTTGGTGCACCCTAGAACCTGGTTTAGACCCCTAGTGGCAATTTGATTTGCCACTGACCGTTTCAAGGCGGTAACCCCTCGGGTTCTCATTTTTGTTAATTGTTTGCGGTGTTTGTTTTTAAAACTGATCATTTTATTAACCATGCTCTCTCTCTCTCTCTCTCTCTCTCTCTCTCTCTCTTTCTCTCTCTCTCTCTCTCTCTCCTTCTTCTTCTTGACTGTATGGGGAGGCTGTTTTTCTGAATGTGGTAATTCCTGATATGCATATTTCACCTTTTTTCAATTTTGAAAAAGCCATAAAGGTTATTTATTTCTATCAATTACTGTGTCAAACGGACACGTTTGCCTTAAAGGAAACATTCAATCACTAAATCAACAATCTTTATCATCATATGATCCATATTTAGCTTACTATACCGAACACGTTCACAAATTGGAACAAATAAAACGCATACCTGTTTTCTTGCTTATTTGGTTAATTTTGAAACTGCCACGGGGTACTTAACATTTGGTACAGGGCAGCTGTTACACGACAATGATGTTATTCTGTTTTTACCTTTGCAAAGTAAATCAAAATAAACAAGTTTGTCTAAAATAGAAAGGTAATAGTATTTAGCTTCTTAAATAGTTGTAAATGTCACAAATAAAATTTATTATGATACGAACCATTAACAACAGAACTAGAAAACTTTAATCTAGATGCAAAACAAGATTAAATAAATCATGGTCAATTAATGTACCTGACGTTCACACTGGCTTTGATGAACGTGATTCAATGATTAAACTTAGTTTAAAATGTACTTTTAATATAGTTTCTGATATTTCCCCAAGCGCTGTTTTATACCAATGTAAACATCCATTTGCACACAAGTATACACTATTGTACGGGTTTCTATTATTGTAATTACACACGAAAAGGATTGAATTCGCTACAAGTGTGTCTGAAGTCAGACAACACAAACAAAAGTAATAAAAGTTACCGGTATATTGTAACGTCACTAAAATAAACACGAACAAGTCGGTGTGTCCGAATTTTTCATCTTAAATAAGGTAAACAGGATGTAGAGAAATGATAAACACATCATAATAGCATATGCGTGGTTGGGATATATCTACGTATTATTGATGTATAAATAAAAACGAATTGAATATTCAGATAACTGGGAAACTTGAAATTAATAACATATCTTCTTTAAACAGGAGCGAATAAATCATTAACATAACTGTATTATGCCTGTAAAATCACCAATTAAACAACGATAAGATATTTTGCATAAATTATTTTGAAAATCATGATCGATTCATGCCAACGTTCCTAAACAACCATAGGAACGTCCTAGCCGACGTTAATATGTAAAAGTAGACATAATTCCTTATTTAGTCCTTATTACTTCAAATCTGAAAGCAGTATTTTTACTGTGTTTTAGGTCTAATAACTAAGTCTTGTTTTTAAATAAAAGTGTAAACTATTTATTATCAGCTTAACGCGTGATTAATTCTCAGATCAACAAAATTTCTAACTGGTTCAAGGTTAACTTGTATGAAAATGAATCAGCAGTAACTCGCGATTTGGAGATATCGGCGAGAGAGGTGTTTCTTACGCCTTGTGGCCTTGGTATTTGAATTTATTTTAAAGTCGCAAACTAAACATTGCTCAACAAGTGATAGCGGTAAAAGCTCAACTATTTCAATAACTTCTTGAAAATATATAAAAATATAAGCGCCTTTATATTGAAATGGACCGAAACATTCGCGGGCCGTGTGCCTCTGATGGTTGGCGACTTCTGACAATTGTTGGTTCGAGCCATTGCAATAAAACCGTTCGTTTTCAATGGCCCTTGCATAAGCAATAAGAGGCGATTTTAAGGTACCCTCGCGTGTAAACGTGTATGCGGGAACTTTTCCAGGGTTCGTTGACATCGTTGAGGTGAGAACATAGCCGGAATTTGCGAGTTCTACACTGTCCGGAACCCATGAATCCCCGAGTCTTTCACTAGGCTACACAGCGAACAATGGCAGAATCCGAAAACGCTATACATACGTTAGTTGGTGCTTGTACTTCCACCCAAGATATAAGAGCCGTTGTATTGCTATGTACCGAAACTCCCGCGGGTCATATTTCTCTGATGGGGGGACCTCAGAAAATGGTTGGTTCGAGCCACTGCAATAAAATGGATTGTAAAACAGTTAGGTTTCAATAGAACTTACATAAGGCAATTGAGGCGCGACTTTAAGTTACCCTCACGTGTTAACGTGTATGCGGGGTAGCTTTGAACATTTCAGGGTTTGTAGTGATCGTTGAGCTCGTTGCCGGAATTTCAGAGCTCTACACTGTCCGGAACTCATAAATCCTCGCGTCTTTCACACTAGACTACATAGCGAAAAATGAGTCCGACCACGTTTTACATGTAAGAATATCAATTTCAATCAAGACACACACTATATATCCATAAAAAGAAACAAACAAAAACAATTTATAAGTTAAATGCAGATGCATTGATAATTCCAAAAAGTACAATTACAGTTTCGATAACTCTCTTACCAGGTAATTTTCAACCAGTATGTTTAGTTATTCGATTCACAAATTGATGGCAATAACTTTTAAGTTTATTATCAGTACTCGTTACTTATTTGTTAAACGCATCAGTAAATTAATAAGAAAGTCTTCAAACAAGATAATCATTCTACATCGCGATGAATATTACATCTACAGTTAATCGCCGGTGGCAAGACTTTGAGATTTTTTTAAAGGTTTCTGCGAATAATGTTGAAAGAACTTTATATTGAGTTCGATCACAATTGAACTCCTGCCATCCCATCTTGTTCCAAGATGATAAAACTACAGACCGGTTTCAAATCTGAAGCATCTAATTGACGTTTAATAGAAACTGTGTATTGCATATGGATATCAGTTCCAACGTGATCCAGGACCATATTTGCTTAATCTATGCAATATTTATTGAACGCGCTGATGCATCTTTTTCAGCATATCCTGAGCAAATACCGTGGCTCAGTATGATTGTGATGCAAATGATCAAACTTGAGGTATTACACCGTATTTCGCATAATCTATTGTAACCCTTCCCACCCAGAACATTGCGCTCAAGATGGCGTCTTACCGGGTGAAAAGTGTTTTGCATAAAATGTGTTGAACCGCGTAGGTAGTAATTTGCATATATCGTGCTTTTAAAATGTGCCGCTTGGAAAGTATTTCTCAAATGCTGTGTTTAAAACTGACCGCATAAGTCGTAATTAGCTTGAACTTAATTTTACAACTGAAAAGCTTGGCATATATTGAGGTTAGTTATGGTATGCATTCAACAAGTTTGACGACGCATTTTTGCACATAATACCGCATCGTGCTCAAACACAAGAGAGACAACTATAACATCATTACAAAATGATTAAGGTAGCATTACCTCTTATGGTATACGTGAAAATTGTATGAGTTATACAGGTTGTAGACGCAATCATTTTGTTTTGTCACAGTGCTAAAACTGAACGCATGTACGCATAAATCATCCATGATGACGTAACTTCTAGGATATTACCCAGTAGAATCAGATGCATTCTGTTTGTACAATTTTACATGTAGCACCATGGCTTCAGAAATGTTTATCTAAACAGTCCCTAACATTTTTAAAACTGAAGCGAACGATGATATGCAATTCGCTTCTTGTTTTAAATTTAATTAAAAAAAAAGATGAGGCGAATTGGAAACTTTGACAAACACCGAACATTACAGATAAGAAAATATTGCAGGATCGGTTTGATTGAGCCTGTTCATGGGCAGCAAAGGAACTGCGTATTAATGCTAAGCTGCCTTGCACCGGATTGAGGCATCTCAACTATTTATTACAATTGCAATGAAATCTATATGTTTTTTTATAAAACTGACAGTAAATATTTATAGCTAACCTGAACACAAAATTAATTCAATGTTATTTTTCTGATCATGTTTTGTCCTACAGTCTAGTGTACTGTATAATATTCTACCTAAATCTGGATTTTTACTCAGGTTTCAGTCTCAGAGGCTAGAACCAAGTTTAAGTGTTAAGCTTAAACTGTGTTGAAAAGAGCTTAATGAAGTTCATGTAATAAACTATAAATAAGGAGAATGTTACTGCTCTACTTTCTTGCCCGGGCGATTATTAATCGGAAAGTTATCCATTATATCCCATCCAATCGAACCGATAATCGATTGGGGCAAATTGTATCCGATTTCCATCCCTAGTCTTCATAAGATAGGGTAAAACGTTAAAAAGAACTAAACGCCATTGGAATTTTACTAAAAAATATTTTTTCCGCAACCCGATTGACAAAACTAATGGCTTTTTAATAGAGTAGAATTAAAAATTATCAAATGTTGTCCATGCATGGGTTTTGATCTCCGCCGCAGAGCGACAACTATGTCTTTGAACCACATTCCAAGGAGTAGGACTGGTTCAGTATAAGACAGCAATAGTTGTATCTTTAACACAACGATATTACTATTTCATACATTATATTTAATGCTGTTACTTCTTTGTGTGCACCGTTTAAACTGAAAAAGGTTATTTATTTATTAATATGCTTCAAACCTCAGTATAAACTCAAGGCGTTGTTGTATTTGAAAGTTGCTAAAATAAGACAGTTAAATTCATCTTTTGCAATAATCATTTAAACTTTAAATGACGTAACATCTTGTTTACGCTTAGCTATATAAAAACTTGCAACCCCAAGCCATAATTATCACCAAAACGATGGAGGAACAACTTAAAGTTATGTGCACTAACAACACTATTTTAATGATTGATATTTTGTCAAAATGTGTACTGTTTATTTGTGTAGATATGTAGTTATGATTAAACGATGGTTTGGTGGTGGTATGCGAACAAATGGGAATTTCTCGTTACTACTACATTTATAGTAGTTTGTAAACGTGTAACCATAATGCCGATGCTGCCTGCATCGGCACTCAAACCTTCTCTGAAAAAAAAAGTTTTAAAATAATGTATTATTTTCTGCAAATAAAAGTCAGTCTTTGTGACCATAATATAATTTATAGACCATATCATTATTTACAAAGAAACCAACATGTTTTAGACGCGAATAAAGTTTGAGCACCACTAATTTCATTTTCTATAGCTTTTCAAAACAAATATAATTTAAAATACTGAAATCTCTTTTTGACCATTCTTATCATTTTAAATCAAAATTGCTGTTACTAGGTCAAATAAATGCAGTAATGTTAATATGTTATGAGATAAGAGATCGACTTAATGTTGTAATTTGAACTGTAGACTCTGTTTACAATCCGACCTGTAAGGTAATATCTGCAATTATATTTCTTTTCTGTTTGTACTTTTATGATTTATGATAACTTCTTTTTTTAATAACTTAGTACTTGTGTTGATGCTGATTATTCAAAACTACGTATTTACGTTTGAAAAGAAGAGTTATGTTGATATTTTCAATGATGCATGGCGGCGTCAGTATCTACATGAAAAAATTCTTCTATCCTGCTCTTCTTTTTTAAATAACATAGTACTTGTGTTAAGGTTGATTCACAACAACGTAGTGTTAATGATTCACAACGTTTGAAAAAAATAATTATGTTGATATTTGCAATGACGCAAGGTGGCGTCAGTATATACATGAGGAAATTCTGCCATTTTGAAAATATGAGAATTCGAAAAGTCAAGTGTTGGTTTGGTGTACGCTAGAACTTGGTTAAACCCCATATGGCAAAATGGTGTAAAACCAACAAATAAACTATAGTTAGCATGACATGTTTAAAAAGGCTGTCAATCACTTTTCATAAGGGTTAAGTTACATGTTTTGGAAGTTTAGTCTTTGTTTCTAGCACAAAAAGTGTAGGCCACAAATCAATTAACAGAGATTTACCATGGATTTTGAAACCGGTGCTCTTTTTATCAATTTCATTTTTATACATAATGTCAGCTTAAAATCAATACCTAATTCATTATTCGGTGTGCCATGAGCGCGACGCCTAAATTTGTGCTTACTTTAGGAATTTAACCGCAAGGTGACAATGCATGCATGCCTAACGAATATAATATCAATACTGCCTGCTTTCGGTATTCGATCCCATTCCTACCAATAAATGAAAAAGCAAACAATGAATATCCTAATGACATGGTTCCAAACAAATTTAAGCTTTTGTTTGCTTGTGAATAATAAAATATTGCCTTTCTCTTTCTTACGATTGTTGTAATTACATGAAAATCATTCTCGCGCCAACTTGATGCCATGCATCAATTGTTTTTGTATTTCTTGTTTTCTTGTTTGTATTTTTAAGCATGAATAGGTTATCAGTGTTTCATTAAAAGCGTATAATTACTAGCCATGTCCTTTTCAGGCCATACTAGCCACCTAATGCCCCCCGCCCCCCCCCCCCGCCCCCCCCCCCCAAAAAAAAAGCTATAAATGGAGACTTATTATTGCCAGCCTTTGTCTGAGCAGGAATATCCGGTTAAAATTTGTGTTCACGGGTCATATGCTTATAACAAATGTAGAAAAATGTTGTTCGATACATTGTTCCCAGATTAAAATAATCAAAAATAATATTTCAATGATTAAATTTCTACCACCGTATATTCTCCCGCGTGTTGACGGAAAATGCGGCTAAAATGAGAAATTATGCCTTATGGTTAATCATTCATGAACATTAATTGCGTAAAATATCTTAAATAAAATGTTATAAATACATGTAAGACATCAATCCACTTTTTGAGCTTAAATATGCATATTTAAGTCTAAATGCCATTTTATATGGCATTTTATGGCTAAAACAGACAGGCATGCAGAGAGGAAAGATTCCCTAAAATATATTTACATCCTGACACTAACACTACGAAACACCACAAACATTATATTTAATACTAACATAAATTTTATGATACTGACAAACACAAGTTTTCTTATTTTTAAAGAACTTTCAATTATGACAGCAGAAATTATAGTTTTATTCCTTTGTCACCTCTTTACGCGACCGAGAAATTCAAGGTCCAATACACTTTTACACATATCTCATTTTGTATGGATATGCTAGACAAAAGGCCACAACATATTGTTGTCAGGATCAAATTACACATGTGGGTTATTCAAACTAAGTTTTGTGCTTTTTAGTTTTTGTGTATTTAATATTAAAAGAATTTTAGCGAACTTTAACTAGTTTATTTTTGCTTTACCGATTCAACTTTTCTTAACATATGCAAACTAAAGATGCGTTAAGAACATTTATTTCTAAAACAAAATATTAAAATGCGTTCTGATATTTATTTTCAGAGCTTGTTGTAAATATTACGGGTTTCTCAATGAAATAAAGATTCAAGAAATTGTGAATGCAGTTTTAAATTCTTTATAGTTTTCAGCCAAAGTGGACATGAGGGTCTTTCTTGTGACAGGAGTTACCTCAATGCTGCTGATGATGACAGCGAACTCATCTCGTAAGTAGACGCCTGTTAACATTTTGCATAACTTGCAGACTGATATTATTTCATTTTTATTTTTGAATAGTATTTATTTAGTGTTAACAAAATAAAACATCGATATAAGCACGTTGACGTTCCAAGTTATGAAACCACTTAGTCAAAATCTACATCACTATCCGGAATATAATTTAACACGGATATTTCTTCTTTATATGTACAAGAGGGTATACTAACAACGCACCTTTATTTATAAAAATAGATCACCGTTGTTGAGCATGATCAATATAATTTTTAAATTATGAAATTATGAAATTAAAACAACTTAAGTCATAAATCTTACATCGTTGCATTAAATTAACTACAAGCTCGTGGGTTGGTTGTTCTTTTTTGTTGAAGTTGGCGTTTGTTTGTTGTTCATATTTTGTTTAGATACATGTACGAGAGACAATTATATCGCCCTGAAAAGTTAAAATTACGTATTATCTGATTACAGTTCTAGATTTTATGCAAGCATATACTTCTCCGTACAATCAAACCGAGCTTTCATCTATTTCAATATTGTTACGTCAATCTGTTTTAGCCATAAACTGTTAGCATGTTTTTCTACCTATGAATATAGTGTTGTCGAGAGCCGTAGGCGTCGCTATTGACCCTTGTGCAAGTCATCCTTGCCATAACGGTGGCCACTGTCACGTTGGTCATGATCATAACACTTACACATGTGAATGTGTAAACGGTTGGGGAGGGCCACACTGCAGTAATGGTGAGTTTCGTTCGGATTTCAGTATAAACACAGTAATAGTTATGTCAGTTGCAGTGCTGTATCTGAGCAAGAAAGGCTTCATTAATAACATAATTGGACCTGGTTCATTGTCATGGACAATTTTTTATGTTTTGTAAACGAAACAGTCACAAATATCGGTCAGAATTGAGTGTTCTTGACTTTTGTTTGGATTTCAGTGTTAACATAATAACTCTATCAAATGAACTGTATGTAAGAATGCCATACACTTTGAATGTCTGTTTCTAAACATGCTAATATTTCTAAAAACAACAAATAAAGTATTATGATGCAGATTTTCCATTATTTTGTACTTCAGCATAATAAATTATTTGGTGTTAAATACACAAATTCAAATTATAACATGTTTAGTATCAAAATGTTCTTTATTTTAAAAGCAATACATATGTGATACTTGAAATGTAAAATAAGAAAATTAATACTAATTTATTGTACAAAATACAAATTTTGTTAATTGTTGAAAAGGGAAACTTCATATTACTCTGTCTTAATTTTAAGTAAAGTAAATTGAGAACCTGAAGCCAGACTTGTTGATTAATATCTGATTAATAATTATTTTATTTCCTTTGAATTGTAAGGACCTGTCACCTGATATCAGTCTGAAGCTCTTATCACCTTTTGTTTAATGTGCTTTAGGTCTTACTTTTCTTAATCTGTCAAAATCTCAATTGTTAAGTTGTAAATGTCAATTTTTGAAAAAGGTATATAAACAGAATTTTCTAGGATAACATTACCAAAAACTTTGTGAATCAAGGAACTAAAAATTTGTGACTAAATTAAATAATACTTTGTGGAAACTTTGTGAACGGTTAATAGGACTTTGTGAACTTTAAAATTAAAAAGGGAAATTGAGCTAGAAATCTTAAGACATTACTTTGTGAATCAAAACTTGTACTTTGAAAATTGTTATTGTGGATTTATTTTATAAACCGCAAATAAAAGCTTAGAAACCTTAAAAGACTTTGTGTAGAACAACTACTTTGTGTACAACAACAATAAACTCATGTAACACCAGCCTGTCAAATAAGCGCTCACCGCAGAAGAAGAGAATAACAACGCAAAAGTCGTTTACAACAAAAAAAAACGCTTCATAATAAAAGCATGTTCGAATGTTTCGACTCACAATATGAGAATAGGCCGGTGGCCAGGCAAGATGTTTGCTCCCCCCTTGGGGAATTTTGTGGACATAATTTTTCTGAAAGCCTGTTATGTCCTGGATATTTTGCAGTTTGTTTTCATTCTGGCGAGTGGGGCATAAGGGTGTTACGGAGGTTTTAATATGTTACCCCTAAAATTTGTAGAAAAATTATATGGATTTTGAACCTTTAATTCTGCTCTATTCCAGCTACGATTTAATAAAACTTATATTTTTATATAAGGATGATGTGTTCTCTGTTGATTGATGTAGTTTTCATTTCAAAATTTGTGTACTAACGTAACATATTTAATGTATAACATAAACAAACCTAAAAAGATGAATTTTAAGTCAGAAACTTACCTGTAGGATTTTTATTTGTTTAGGGAATAATACATGTTTTTGAAAGCTGCATGATCAAACAATATAAAACAGTGTGTTTTTCATAAAAATCACACTGGCAAATGTAATAAATTTACCATAATCTTATATGTTACCATATCGCTAATTCAAACATAATATTCATGTTTTGGGATAAACAAGCACAAAATAAAGAGGTTAATTAAATTATAGAGCTTTATAAATGTAAGTGTTCCTTTAACTTGCATGACTTCAATTTTTCAACATACATAACATATGTTACTCATAGAAATAAGGTTGTTTTTCTTGTCTTTATTCATCCCTTGAATGATGCTAGCTGATATCCATTTGAAAAAAAATGAAATATGCATATCAGGAATGGCCACATCCAGCATACACAGCCAAAAAGTAGAGAGGAAAAGAGAGCATGGTATTACAAAAATCAGTTTCAAACTGGACGCCACAAACAAATAACGGAAGTGAGAACCGGAGGGGTTACCGCCTTGGAACGGTCAGTGGCAAAACAAATTGCCACTGGAGGTTTAAACTAGGTTCTAGGGTGCACCAACCTCACACTTGCCCCAACAGGTTCTCGTATCACAAAACAAGTACAAATTGTCTTGGTGAAATAACTCCAACCCATCCATCAGCTCAAGTAATTAATTATGTGTGCTCAGTTTAATGCTCTGATGTTTGTTAGCCCTGTACTGTACAGATTTCTAATAACATTGAAAGTATTTTTAACTAATATTACTGATTGAATGAAGTAATTTCCTTAAAACTGATATGGGCTCTTTCAAAAAAAATGGCTGGAAAAGTGAAAAATAGTGAAAAATTAAAGTTCGTTCAAATTCCAAACTTGTTATTCTGAATGTTTTGCTTATTGAAACTGAGTACAAAACTGAAAGATTTTTGAAATCCGTCAACTGGTTGCTGAGATAATGTCATTTGAAAAATGGCAAGTGAAGTGAAAAAATGTAAAGAATTTAAGTTCATAAAAAGTACAAACTGGTTGGTCCATATGTTTGTACAGTCTTTTCAGTGATCAAAATCAATCAAGTTATACCCATATGTGGCAGAATAAAAAATTTATGGAGGTTTATTGACCTATATTAAATAAATCAAAGAATTTTAATTTATGTGCTTAAAATACAAGCATTGCTGTTTCTTATTATTTAAATGTGTATTTCTGTTAAAATACATGTTGAAGCATCAAATATAAGTGCTTTAGAACTTGTGGTATCGCATAACGATATAAAATTAATATTGTTAAAAAAGTGTGTCACACTCCTGACAACCACATAAGTGCAGTGTACTCAAAAATCTTTCACTAAGGCCATTCCTGTTTGTCACAATTTAACAAAACATGACATAGACATCTAGGAAAAAAACATGCTCTTGTTTTCATGTAAAGGATATGTTGACAGAACATTGCAATATGTGCATAATGTCACACTCCTGACAAATTTAGCTGACATTCCCTGAAGGGAGCTGCAGACAAATATAATTTCAATAGAGGTGATAATATGATAATTATTGCATCTAGAAACATGAAACTTAATTATACACAAAACATTTCTTATGTACTATTAATCTTAAAAGTCATATAAATTTATAAAGCAAAGAGGTATTGATTTTCTTGAGGCATTTTCTAATCTACCTAGCTTGACTTAATAGCATAAATTTTGATTACTTTAAGTATAATATGCCTAATTTTATCATTATTTGATGCCTAATAAATGCACCTTTAACTAAAACAACACTAAAACTTATCTTTACTCAAGCTTTTTGTAAAATAATGGTCTGAACAAATGTGATTTTGAAAAGTGTCACACTTTTTTGTCACACTCCTGACATTTTTTGCCCTATATATAGAATATTGTTTTAACGGATGGTGCTATTTTGATGAAACTTTACAAATCTTTAAAGGACATGATGAGACACTTCTGCAAAGTAGGAAAATGGAAGTAACTGTTTGTTGTACATTTTTATAAAAGGAAAACCCAAACCAGCCATTTTTTTTGAAACAGCCCATATCGTTGTACAAAGAACAGAACACATTTATCACAACTATGCAATTATTTTAGTTTAAACTATGAAATAATTATAGTATATAGTTTATAGTGTATACTCTGTAATATTATGTGGTTAAAATGTTAAAGTGGTTAAACTTGTCCATGTTCAACCTTCAAAATCTCCGAAACATACAATTCTGAAGTTACAATATTGACAAAGTACAATGCATTTATAACATATTAGAGGGAAATTCTAAAAAAAAAACATTTTTTAAATTGGTTCTGAAAATGAAAAGACAAGATATAAAAATATTGTTTTAGAAATTGTTACAAACAAAACAAATTAATTATATGTTACCTACTTATTAAATTAACATTTATAGAAAGATGCCTTAAAATAAAGAAAGAAAATTCTGAACTTTGTTATATTGATTAGCAAAGAGTCATTCATAATATGAATATGAACTTTCTATGAACTATATTTACTAAAAACAGAGTTGAAAGCATCAGTTATGCTATTTTAGAGCAATAATAATGATGTTACCGTTAAATAAAAAGTGAAATACGCATATCAAAAATCGCCACACTCACAATAAAACAAAATAAAACAGGTGAAATAAGAAAATTAATTGTATTTAATGAAGCATTATTTTTCCCATTGTTTAACGAAAGCTTAAGAATTCCGTAAGATCTTTGTAGAATTATGGTAATTTTCCTTAAGACAAATAATTGTTAAAGAAAAAACTTCCTAATGTGAAAGACAATCTGTGTAATGAGGTGATGGTAAGCTAATATACAGGTTAACTTTGAGTAATATACGATAATTTCATTTAGGTAAAAATTTTCTTACTTACGATAGTGTTGTATAACGCTCATGCAGTTTCAATGTTTTACAAATTCTACACCGAACCTTAATATTTTAGAGAATAAAACTACTTTTAAAACTACTTTTAAAAACATTTCTAACCTCAGATTATTGAATCAGCTAATTCGTGTGAAGTTTAAATTAAGTAGATTTTAAATTGGTTATAGATCAACTTTAACATAATATATATTATGTAAAGATATTTATCAAAATAAATTAATTGTTTGCAGTTTCTAGCTTTCCTTTTCTTATTATATTTGCAGAGTCAGATTATTAAAGTAAAAATCGGTAACATATGTTCAGATGACGAAAGACATAAATAGAACTATAAAATGCTAAAAACATGTTATTTTTTATTCTTTCTTGTCTTCTTTTTGTAAGAACAATTTAATGTTATCTGTTTTAATCGAGATCTGGACTTAGCTTTAGGCTGGGTGCAACAACCCACAATTAGTTGTCACTGAGCCATATTGATAGGTTTATTGTTTATTTGATAGGATTTTTTTAAAGACGACCATCTACATCATACACATTTATTACAAGACATATTGAGCAGTCCACAGATCATTAACCTCTAAATATTAACAATATGTTAATTAAAAATGCATTACTGTTTAATATCACCAGCAACAATACAATTACATTTTGTAACATAATTCTTATATATTACATATTTTAATACAGGATATATAAATTGCAGACAGTTGTTAACCGATATACTGGATTAAGATACTGATATATTTAAACAAAACTGGCACTGATTTGTTTACTGTTTTATCACTGCAACAATCATATAACCTCATCTTACTTATTGCTATAAGTGGCTAAGCATCACTTATAGTTAATTTTAAAGGAGACGTATATGTTGCTTATCGTTGAATAAAATAAATAAAAAAAATCAAATGATAGATATACGAACCATGAATAAAGCAAATATTTTAAAAAGAAAATTCTTGGTAACACTTATAGCTTATCAAAAGCAAATTATTTAATAGCTTTTTATTACTATCTTAAATTTCATAATTCCTTAATCAGTTTTCTTTGAGAACAATTGATTAAATTTATCACTAGAATCATTATTTCTTATGCATAATATGGTAACTTGAAAAAAAGAAATTTATCTTAAAATGTCTCCTTTACTACCTAAGAGCAGGCTGATTTGTGCTGGTTACTTAAAATGCAGTATTGTCGCAATTTATTATAAAGAAAGGTATGAAATTTATATCGCTATTGTGCAGTAACTAAATACTTTCTTATGGGTAACATATTTAAAGATGTAGATTTATGATATGGTTTTTATTTTTAAAATGATATTAAGCTAAATAATCTTCAAAACTCAGGAAGATGTGTATTTAAACTAAAACAATTACACCAAAACTTCAAATTTATTAACCTTAGGCATATGTATATAATATAACATATTACTAAATGCACATACTGCTATGGTTACGGATATTGACAAAATGCTAAAACAAAGTTTACCGTTTAATCACACAATATGTCTTTAGAGTTTATTTCTTTATAATTTTTTTATTTATAGAGTATGTCTTTGTTTGTCATCTTTGAGATGTTGTGTTGCATTTTATTTAGATAGTTTGATTTTTGATATTTCCAAATTTATGTATTTATTCACATACTTTAAACAAGAAGTGCGTCTTAATGTGACTTTATTACATTTAAATACTATATTCTTAAAAATATTAATAAATTAAACAAATCGAACAGAAATTAGTTGCTAATGCAAGTAAGAAATGTTTCGTACAACTTTTCAAACTAGGTTTCATTATTAAGTAACATATCTTTATGACTATTTATAGACCAATACCTAACGTTGCAGATGTTTATTGCATTAAAATTAAGGAAAGCATCTTCCTGATGTATAAAAAAAGTTTTGTTTCAGAAATTTTATAATTGCAAAATATTTCTCAATAACATACAATTTTCTCAAAGGTCACATATTCAAACAGGCGTTACGGTAAAACGCCCCACTCGCCAGAATGCAAACAAATTGCAAAATGCGTAGAATGGTATATGCTTTCAGAAAAACATACCCTTCGAAATTCCCCTATGGGGGGAGGGGGTCTATGGGCAGCTCAAGTTCTAGAAGACATATCTTAAAGAAATTAGAAATCTTAGCAAATGAATCTTAACCCGTATAACAAAAAGTAAAGAAACTCTGAAAGTTTGCACATTTTTTTAAATATCAAATACTTTCAGATCTTTATCCCATATATTCCGGTTTATAAACAAAAGCATTACCTTCGAGATCTTATTTTGTCTGTTTAAATTCAAATTAATTTAAACTCTATGGGATGATGTTCTGCGTCGCGAGTTTTCTGTCATATGATTTGTGGCGTCCGGAAGTCTTTATTTTCATTTACAATACCATGGTTTTATTACATAATCACAAAAAATCAATTCACAAACAATCTTAAAATATCGGGCATCATTATATCTAAATCACAATGTTAAATGTAAAGCTTCCTTGTTACGGAAAAGTTGAGGCATTGTTCCGTTCGTCATTGATATGTCATAAACAAAAGAGAAAAGTTATCAAAATATCTCAAACGGCACAATGCAGTTCAACCAAACTTTGCATAAACCAATGTTATTAATATATGTTTAATTTACATACGCTAAGAAAAAATAGAACAGTAAAGAAAAAAAGGCCTTAAAATCACCTTAATTCTATTTACAATTTATCACACAAAAATCGAAGCAAAACTTAAACGTCAATTTTAATGTATGGAGGGTAATGAGTTACATATGACATAAAAAGTAAACATGTTGATTTCTTTCTTTATAATTGTAAGTTCTTTTCAAGGACCTTAGATATCATTGTCAGTATTATTCCACTCATGTTGGGATATGAATTGTTGTTCTGTGCTGCTTCCTTTTTGTTATAAATTGCAAATGTTATGGATTTTTAAGTTTTTTCTCTACTGTTCCAACTTTTCTTAATGTATGTAATATAATCATACACTTATATCATTTATTTGAGCAAAGTTTGATGGAAATGTATTGTGCCGTTTGAGAGATGCTAATTTGTTCTTTATGGTCAATGGCAAAGCAATGACTAACGGAGCAAAACCTTAATACGTTTATAACATTAGCAAGGTTATATCAAAAAGATGTTAGGGAAGTTATGTATAGTACATGGATCATAAATCAAAGTGCATTCCAATCTATTTTGGCCATAAATTGTATGATTATTTACATATGTAAACAGGTGTAGGTGCTCAGGATCCTTGTCAAAGTCATCCTTGCCATAACGGTGGCCACTGTCACGTTGGTCATGATCATAACACTTACACATGTGAATGTGTAAACGGTTGGGAAGGACCACACTGCAGTATTGGTGAGTTTCGTTTGGATTTTAGTATAAACGTAATAGTTATGTCAGTTGCAGTTGTGTATCTTAGCAAGAAAGGTTTCATAAATTACAAAATTGGACCTGGTTCATTCGCATGGACAATTTTTATGTTTTGTAAACGAAAAAGTCACTAATTCCGGTGAGTGTGCTTGAATTTTGATTGGATTTCAGTGTAAACATGATAATTCTATCAAATGAACTGTATGTAAGAATGCCATACACTTTGAATGTCTGTTTCTGAAAAATGCTAATACGGAATCGACCCTACGATTTCGACGCGCAAAATCGTGTCAATTCCGATTACGGTATTGCACATGAGCAAAAAGCAGTACCTCGAGACTTTGATACGTTGTCTTCCAGTTTGCAAAGAAGGCTTTCTGATTGGACAATCAGATTGCAATAGTCCAGATGGCTTGCTTCCGCCATTTTGTTTCTCGATTAACATTTTCAGAAGTTCATATTCCATATGTTAGATAACAATTAAGATTAAATTCGCCAAACAATTAAGGTAAATAAGTTTCTACATTGATTAAAACCTAATATTGTCACAGAGTTAGGGTCTAACAGTAGACTCCACCGTAGCGATGGGTATTACGGTAGTTGTTCGGTTTGGGTTAATAATAAATAATACAGTGTGACAAAGTGACATTAACACCGGTTTCCCCAGCATGCTAAACATTGGAAATTTACGAAGTTTTTTATGTTTTACTGCAATTATCAACACGAACAGTAAGTTTAACATTGCAGTTTTGATAATAATATCGATTGTTTTCGTTTTCATTTGGTGTCGGAAAGCGATTAAGTATTGCGTTGAATTAACTCTGGATACTGTAGACTGGACAGATCTGGTCAAATGAAATCTGACCAGCTAACGGCATTGAAGATGTGTATTCTAGAACCCAAGGTTCTCAGATATAGCATACAGCGTCTCTGCCAATATAAGTTGAAATTTGAGGCATGGTAAAGCCGTGTTTACCAAATGCTATCTGAATAATGCTTCATTTACAACAAATAATTTATAAAAAACATTACGTTTCATTAAAAAATGAGGTATAGTGTAAAATGATTTAAATAGGAAGCACGGCGAAGCCGTGTTTACAACTAAATATTTATTTCAAATTTTAGGAATAATTGTTTTGTCAAACAAGTAACTGTTACAAGTTCAAATGTGTTGCATGGTGAAGCCGTGTTGACCATTAAGGGCTTGCCACACTCCTCCCAATCATGTTCATCGATAAAAAGAAAATTATCAAAATCTCAATAATGGCAAAATGCCGTTAAATGAAACTTTGCACAAATGAATGTTACTAATGTATCTTGATTTTGCATACGGTAAGACACGTTAGAATAGTAAAGAAAACAGGCTAGACCTTAAAGTTCCTCAACATTCTATTTACATAAATTCACAAAAACTAAGCGATACAAAACATAACTTTTAAATTCCCACGTGAGTGCAATGTTACTGACAAGAAAATGTTGTGTACTTTGTAAAAAAATCTTTCAACTACTAAAAGAGAAATCAGTGATTCTTATCCGTTTACGCGACCAGGAAGCGACCAGAAAATTGAAGGTCAAACAACCTTCTTTGGGGTTGTCTCGGTTAGCTCAATTGGTTGCGTCGCAGAAAGTGCATGGCTAGGCGCTGTCGCCGTTACGGGTTCGCTTCCAGCTAGAGGCACTATCATTTGAAATTCACAGTAACGCTATTTGTGCAGTGTGGCGGCCATAAAAAGTCTCCCCGTACATATAGTCAGTACTGTTATCAGTAAAATAACCCGTTACCGATGTCATGCAGTGATTGTTACATATATCAGGGCTATCCGATCAACCTTTTTTGGGGTTGTCCCGGTTAGCTCAATTGGTTGCGTCGCAGGAATTGCATGGCTTGGCGCTGTCGCCGTGACGGTACGGGTTCGCTCCCAGCTAGAGGCACTATCATTTGAAATTCACAGTAGCGCTTTTTGTGCAGTGTGGCGGTCGTAAAAAGTCTCCCCGTACATATAGTCAGTACTGTTATCAGTAAAATTACCCGTTACCGATGTCATGCAGTGATTGTTACGTATATCAGGGCTATCCGATCAACCTTTTTTGGGGTTGTCCCGGTTAGCTCAATTGGTTGCGTCGCAGGAATTGCATGGCTAGGCGCTGTCGCCGTGAAGGTACGGGTTCTCTCCCAGCTAGAGGCACTATCATTTGAAATTCACAGTAGCGCTATTTGTGCAGTGTGGCGGCCGGAAAAGTCTCCCCGTACATATAGTCAGTACTGTTATCAGTAAAATAACCCGTTACCGATGTCATGCAGTGATTGCTACGTATATCAGGGCTATCCGATCAACCTTTTGGGGGGTTCTCCCGGTTAGCTCAATTGGTTGCGTCGCAGAAATTGCATGGCTAGCTTCTGTCGCCGTGACGGTACGGGTTCGCTTCCTGCTATTGGCACTATCATTTGAAATTCACAGTAGCGCTATTTGTGCAGTGTGGCGGCCGTAAAAAGTCTCCCCGTACATATAGTCAGTACTGTTATCAGTAAATTAACCCGTTACCGATGTCATGCAGTGATTGTTACGTATATCAGGGCTATCCGATCAACCTTTTTGGGGGTTGTCCCGGTTAGCTCAATTGGTTGCGTCGCAGGAATTGCATGGCTAGGCGCTGTCGATGTGACGGTACGGGTTCGCTCCCAGCTAGAGGCACTATCATTACTAATATATCGTAAAGTTTACATATGTTAGTCACGAGGACACAATAAATTGTTGTCAGTATTATATTACTCATGTGGGTATTTAAAATAATGTTTTGTGTTGTTTAGTTTTTGTGAATTTATGTAAATAGAAGTTGAGTGAAATTTTAGATCTCGCTATTTTTCTTTACTGTTCTAACGTGTCTTACCATCTGCAAAATAAAGATATATTAATAACATACATATGTGCAAAGTTTCATTTAACGGCAAGTTGGCGTCCAATAGTTTGTGTAGAGCTTTTGTATACATGCCTGGGTCCAGATGTTTGAGTGTAAAAATTATCTCATAATCGCTCAATAAGAAAATAATTTAGTCATTGGAAAGTATATTCATGAATTGGGCAAATAATATTGTTTATAAAATTTGTTTTTTTTGTAATTTGTATTTCAGTTTGAAGTAATCATATGAAAGATGCGTGACAAAAATCTGGTTCAAAGAGCATGAAACTGGAATGGGAGAAAAATTAGACTACTGGAGAGGTAATTTTTTTTTTAATTTACCCTTAATAAAACATTACAAACACTCAAACAGCGCAGAATATGCCCTTCTTTTACATGGCTATCATGGTATGGTGTACCATAATCTCTTGCATGTTCACACACTGTCACCTAAAAATGCCAAATTTTTGGAAGACACAGAATCAAACACCGCAAAGTTTCTCTGTGGACCATATTGAACATACATGATAGGTCCCTGTGGTAACTTATTAAATCCTTTATTTAGTGGGTTAATCTCATAATCTTGTTCAGTTGTTGTTGTTTTTTTAAATAAAGACAATGCTGTTTTAGTTTTCACAGTTAATAACTTAACCTACTTAATGGACACACCTTTTTAACCACATGGTCAGCCCATGTAAATCCAGATCAGATGGCAGAGATGTAGATTCAGAGATCAACTGGCGCATCTTTCTGTGGTCTTTAAAATGTGATAACACTCTGGTTTTATGGTAATCTTGTGTAGAAAAAAAAGAAGTAATGAAATCTTTCATCATTACCATCTTCCTTTTATGTGATTTTTATAAAAAAAGACCCTACATGTAATAAATAAATTATGGCAACAGTATGAATTGTTCACTGTTAACTGCAACAGCAATTAAGGTACATTTTCATAAGCCACAAAAGGTACTGTGTAACTGACTTACTAGTTATCAGAGAAGATTTAAAATAAAACATTTATTTTCAGAGATGTGTATGACCAAGCTTATGGAGGCTATAGAGTTGATACTTATGCAGAATTGGAAGACAGCTATGGCACAGAAAATGACCATTACCATAGTAGACAGATACAAGGTTTGCATACATTTTCTTTATTTCCATGTATTATAGCTGCATGAATATAAGTAAGTATGTTAGTTTTTTTATTTTACTTCATGAATACACCCTTTATCACATTAGTGACCAATGTATATCCAGTTCAGCAGGCTAATCTGATCAGGATCTACAGTTTAAGTTTAGATTCATGAGGTTATTTATGACCAAGAAGTAACCAGTTTAGATCCAGATCAGACACAAAAAATGTTCGGCTGACGTGGAACTATACTGTTGTCCATGTGATATAAGGAGTCTCCATTGAGTAAGTTAAGTCAGGATACCTGAAGTAATTATCAGAGCATACACAATCGATGTATTTGACAAATTTTATTTTTGTGACTAAATATTGTAAATTAGTTTTGACTGTCAACAAATAAATTTATAAAAGCCATAAGATATAAAATTATTTTTGAAAAATTAATTGGCTGTTGAATTTAATATTTCAGGAAAACAGCTTAACATGGAATGCTGTGGGGAAATCAGTTTAACTGTTCTAGACAGTAGAGGGAGCATACAGCCTTAATATATGTTACTTCCACCACTAATTCCTGCAATAGAAGCTGCTGCTTGGGAAGTTGATGTCAATGGACAAGAAAAAGAATTGTATATACAATTATACTGTGTGATTGTGATATCAAATAATACAATAACGTTTTGATGTAGACCTCATTGACGAACAATAACTGAACAACACCATCATTATAATTTGGTTATGAATATAATTTGCTGTTAAATGGAACCATAGAAAATAGGAATAGACTTCTTCAGCATTTGCTTTTCTGTTCATGGACTAATTTGAATGTTTCATTCTATTCGGATAATAAATTGCTATATACTGTCACTCATAGTATTATCTTAAGTCCTCAGACCCAAAAGTATGTTTGTTGATTTCAAGCTTGAATATTCAAAGAACATGATAAGCTTTGCTACTTGCTCTGTCATTGGTGTCATCATATTCCAAGTCAGAATTTTAGGTGTTGTGGAATGATGTTTTACAATCTACCTTGTTAACCAGATTTTTATGAGTCTATATTTCTAATATCAGCTGTCAGCCTTGCATTTTGATCACATTTTGGTGCTGTTTAACTAAGAGTTTACATCCAAATTGGTGTATTCAACTTACAGGACTTTTCCAAACTTCACAGAAACATTCACCTCATTAAGATATAGTGTTGCATCTTACAACCTTGACCAGTTTGGGTTAAAAAGTAAAACAAATGATGACTTGTTTCTTTGTTTCACTGTTAAACATACGAAAACATACGATATCCTTCACTTTTGATTCGTCGATTCCGAGAGAGGCATTGCCTTAGTTGATATTATTTCTAAAAAGAACCAACAAACAAAGCCATGTTCGAATATTTCGCACAATATGGGAGGACATATCTTAAAGAATTTATCAAAGTTAGCAAAGGAATCTTAACTCATATAACAAAAAGTAAAGAAACTCTGATAGTTTGCACATATTTTTAATATTAAACACTTCCAGATCGTTATCCCATATATTCCGGTTTATAAATAAAAGGATGACCTTCGAGATCTTATTTTGTCAGTTTAAATTATAATTAATTTAAACACTATGGGATGTTGGTCTGTGTAGCGAGTTTTCTGTCATACTAGTATGATGTGTGGCGTACGGAAGTCTTTATTTTTATTTACAATACCATGTTTTTATAACATGATCACAAAAAATCAATTCACAAACAATCTTGAAATCTCGGGGGATCATTATATCTAAATCTCAATGTTCAATGCAAAGCTCCTTTGTTAGGGTAAAGTTAAGGCATTGTTCTGTTATATATAGTACATGGATTATAAATCAAAGTGCATTCCAATCTATTTTGGCCATAAATTGTATGATTATTTACATATGTAAACAGGTGTAGGTGTTCAGGATCCTTGTCAAAGTCATCCTTGCCATAACGGTGGCCACTGTCACGTTGGTCATGATCATAACACTTACACATGCGAATGTGTAAACGGTTGGGAAGGACCTGACTGCCGTATTTCGTAGCTTCGTTCGGATTTCAGTATAAACGTAATAGTTATGCCATTTGCAGTTTTGTATCTTAGCAAGAAAGGTTTCATAAATAACATAATTGGACCTGGTCAATTGTCGTGGAACATTTTTGAGTTTTTAACGAAAAAGTCATTAAAATTTCGGAAAGAATTGAGGGTTCGTGACTTTTGATTGGATTTCAGTATAAACATAATAACTCGATCAATTATAGCATGTAAGAATACCATATACGTTGAATGTCTGTTTTAAACAATTACTTATATATATTTCTAAAAAATAAACGAACAAATAATAAAGTCGAGTTCGAATATTTCGACGCACAATATGATTCTCACATATCTTAAAGAAATTAGCAACGGAATCTAAACTCGATGACAAAAAAGTAAAGGAACTCTAAAATTGTCCACATATTATAATATAAACCACTTTCAGATTGTTATCCTATATAATCCGGTTTATAAAGAAAAAGCATGACCTTCTAGATCTGTTTTTATCAGTTTAAATTCAAATTAATTTAAACTCTGTCGGAAGTAATGAAGATATGCATAATTATTTAGTTTGAATTGACCAAATAGTTTTATGTGGAAAAAATAGTAGGGGTTTTTCTGAGAGGCTAATTTATTGTATCAATTGTTTTGTACGATCGACCTAGTAATCAGGTTCAGAGTTTAATTAACTTCTTTGATAAACTTTGATTATACTTTTATAATTTTGCAATATTTATGCAATGGTTTTTAGTTCTTGTAGAGTTTGTTGAAATTTTCAGGAATTGCTACTGCTTCCTCCAGCAACGAATGTCCACCTTGTAATAATTTAGGAACGTGCACAGTCGACATTTATGGCAAGGTTCACTGTCATTGTTTGAAAGGTTGGCATGGACACGACTGCAGTCAAGGTTCTTGTTTTGTTTTTGTTTAGTTTTTTCAAATTAAATCCATTGCTTACTAGGTTTTTGTTTGGTAGAGTAGGTAAAGATTTAATTTGGGTAAATATACATTTATGAACAATAGAGGCTGAAGTGTAATTGATTACAAGTGGAAATAATCCTAAAAGAACAATACAAACACTTTAGTAAATGTTTTGTTTTGTTTTGTTTTTTTTCATTTTGAATGGGAGTAAGGGCCACGTCTCCAACAATTTACCAGAATAATTTGCTAATAACAACAAACTCAAATAGATTTTCTTTTCAATTCTTATGTATCCTTTATCTTAATGTGAATGAAATCTGTGGTGATTATTGTCACTTATATAATACAATCATTCCTTCTGTATCTTTACACATTGTTTTATAATATACTATTCTTCGGGGAGGGCTGTCATTAACATTGTAAGAACTTGTTGCCCGACCCGTTTGCTTATTGTTTTGTTTTCGAAATCGTATTTTTGCTGTGTTTGTAATTGATTGTATATGCAATAAAATATGTTTAAACTAAACTCAAATAGATAGAGAAGAAAGTAGCCCTGGGACCAGAAGCACACTTGGTTCTCTTCTTATTAATTATATTGCGAAAGGCGACAACTTTACTGCTCACCAGAGACTATGTCTTTGAAAAAGTAAAGAAATCACAGTTTAAGAAGTATTCCGAACAAATTGAAGAACTTGTCAAAGTCAATACACACAACTTCCCACAGATTCCAGAATTTCAAAGCAAACTTCCTCAAGCAGACGTACAATACCAGGAGCCGTGACTTTTGAATCTTGTTTGTTTTCTTCCTGAAAATAATCAGAAAACAAAGCAGCACAACGCAACAAGAAAATCAAACAAGATACAGTGTTGATAAATATTTTACTAAACTTGACCTCAAGGGTGTGGTGAGCGGGATTACAAAATATTCAACAAACAATAACTTAAAATCTATAAATTTTCCAATTGATTAAATAACTTCAAAACTATAAATTTTCCAATTGATTAAATATATTTTTCATATGAACATATTTAATCAAAGTTTGTATGGAAAATAGAACATAAGGAAACATTTCTTTATAAACTGAAGGAAAATTCTTTCACCGAAAATTTAACATGTTTGTCTGAGATGATATTAAATGCCACCGTGAATCGTGATATAGACGATTGCTTAAAAAAGAGTTTGAAAAAAATGTTACGAATGTTGCTTCGCCATTATTTGAGAAAACAGATACAGGTAAGTCTAATAATACTGTAAAAACTGAATGCAATGAGCCATGGTATAAAGAAGAATGTTATGGAAATTAGCTTATTTTAAATAAAATTCTTAACAAGTGAAGAACAAATAAAAATGATATCAATAGGATGAAGTTATCAAAAGCTAGGTCTGAATACACGAAAACATTAAGAAAATGTAGATATAATTTTGATAAGGATAAAACTAATAAATTAGTATATGCGAGACTTAATAATGCCCATTTATACTGGAATTTACTGAAGGAAAGCTTTGGTGTAAAGAATACAAACCAACCACTTTCTACTTTTCAACGATATTTTAAAGCTGCAAAAAAAAAACCCCACACGACAACTTTTTTTTAATTTAGATGAAGATATATTACATTTTAATAAAAGATATGAAAAAACATGAGTTTAAAGTCATGTTTCATGAATTCAATGAGCCCATATCGTTTGATAAAATTAAAAGTGCAATAAAACAATTACAGACTAATAAATCTGGGGGCCCAGAGTTTTTTTTATAACCGGCGGAGAAATATTTTTGCCAATCTAACATCAACTTTTTAACATGATTTTGCTAAAGGCTATTTTTCTGAAAGGTGGTCAGACGGTTATGTGATTCCCCTACATAAAAAGGAAGCACTAGCAATGTACATAATTATCATGTATCATTATCATTATCAGACTCTCTAAAGATGTTTAGGAAAACTTTTCATGCGAATTTGCGAATTTTGAATAATAGACTTAATGACTGGTCAGAGAAGTATAGTGTTTATGTCGAAGCACATACGGGGGGGGGAGGCAAAATATGAGCACAAGCGATGATTGTCAGAGATTATTTGTGGTTTAAATTAATAAAACTGGGTTTAAGGGGAAATATATAAGATATCATTTAATCCATATATGAGTCTGTTAAGGCAAGAGTAAAGTATTGTAATACAATTAGTAATGAATACACACGTATGCTTGGAGTTCGTAAGGGAGAATGTTTATCTCCCTTTTTATTTTCAATATTCATCAATGACTTAGAAGATATCTTAATTCAGAGTGGTATACCAGGAATAGATGTTTATATGTTTAAAATGTTCTTATTACTATATGCAGATGATATCGTAATTTTTGCTAACTCAGCCGATGAATTACAAAGAAGTTTATTTATCTTGAATGATTATTTCAACACCTGGAAACTTAGAGTTAATACATCAAAAAGAAAAGTAATGGTATTTCGTAGGGGCTGAGTTTTACCAAGAAATTAAGAATTCTTCTACGATGGTCAATTATTAGAAATAGTAAGCAAATCACGTATTTTGGAGTTGTCTTTACTTCTTGTGGTTCCTTGAATACAGCTCAAAACACAATATCAGGTCAAGTACAGAAAGCAATTTTCAAATTGAGTAATTATTGCAGTGAAGTATGTGGTCTTGCTAATGGAATGTCAATAGAAAATGTTCATTTACAGTTTTGCAAAAAAAAATTACTTGGGGTAAAGAAGACTACTCAGAATGATTTTATATATGGTGAATTGGTAAGAATTTCTTTTAAAACAAAACACAGTTTTAACATAATCAAGTATTGGTGTAAACTTTTAACAATGGTCAGAAAGAAATATGCCTATATTATCTATAGAACTATGAAAAACGATCTTGACAATTATCCAACAAAACAAACTGGTGCTCTCAGATAAATAATTTGCTGTCATATTTGGGTTTTTACGAAGTGTGCTTGCACCAAAACGTTCAAAATAATGATTTATTTATGGCTTCCGTACAAAATTGGCATGACCGTTTAAATACATGTACATCGTCAAGAGCGCTATTTTATAAGAACATAGCATCATTCAAATTTCAGCTTTATCTAGAAATGCTTACAATTAAAAAGTATTGTCTTATGTATTGAAACCGGCAGGTGGTCCAGACCTGCAAGTACTCCAGTGAATGAACGAATTTGTACTCTTTGCAACACTATTAAAGATGAGTTTTACTTTGTACTAGAATGTCCTCTATATGAAACATTGAGAAATCAATATATACCAATTAAATACAGAGTAAGGCCTATCATGTTTAAATGTTAGAATTAATAAAATCAGAGCAAAAGTTAGTCATACAGAAACTAGCTACTTAAATCTTCAAATCATTTTGTCTTAGAAACCAAACTCTTTATAACACTTAATTACGCTGGTATTCCGACTTCATGGAAGGTTAATATCGCCTTTACAGTTTTTTTCTAATGTTTTGTATTTTATAATCAGCTAACTTTAATGTAACTTTATCCGGTGAAGTGCTATTATTACTATTATTAATTAAAAACCAGTATCAAAACATGTTAAAGCAGCTGCTTATTTGTAAAATGCTAACCTTCCGATTTTCGCAACGCAGTTTAATTGTCACCGAAACACAATAAATAACTTGCCTCAACGTTTCGTTCAAACTAACAGCGTTGGGGACCGCGCCCGACCAGGCAGGCCGCGCGTAACGACGGCACGTCAAGACCGCTATATGACGCTGACGCATTTACGTCAGCGGTTCAAAACTGCAACAAGCACGGCATTAGAGAATGGCATCTCTAGGCAGACGGTATTATACCGTTTGCGGGCGAACGCAAACTCCATTCGTCCTAGGAGACCGTATGAAGGACAGATTATCAACCAGAGAAATCGAAACATTCGACGTCTATGAGCCCAACTTCACTTACGCTGGACGTGTGCCCATTGGGCCAGAGTTCTTTTTAGCGACGAATCTCGCTTTAATCTCAGCATTACTGACGGCAGAGTCCGTGTATTCCGAGGATAGAGATTCGCCGGTATAATGGGTGGTAGGAAGACAGATCTGGTAGTTATTCGTGGTAATTTGAATGCCCAAAGCTATATTGATAAACTTCTGCATCCTGTTGTTGTCCCTTTCCTTCGCCAAAATCCATGTATGCTAACGCATGATAATGCTCGACCACATACTGCTCGAGTTACTGCAAATTATCTGGCACGGCATGGCGTTAACGTGCTGCCATTGGCAGCATGTTCTCCAGACATGTACCCAATAGAGCAACTCTGGGGCTTGCTTGGGCGGAGAGCAAGGCTGAATCATGCTATCAACAACATCCGTGACTTGACAGATGCCCTTATTCATGAATGGAACGCTATTTCAAATAACGTGGTCCAACGTTACGTCAGGTTGATGAGGTCACAAATTATCGCTGTGCTGCGCAGAAGAGGTGGCCATACTCGATAGTAAACAATTTACGGAACAAAATGAATTAATGTAAAGTAATAAACGTGGATAAACAATCACACATTTCAAAAGAAACACAATTGTTAATTTTACGTTTGACCCCTATGTCATTTAGGCTAAAAATTCTCACGATGCAAAGTGATAAACGTTTTCAAATCATGTTCATCCTGAAGGCAATAAAAATCCTCAATTTTGATACCAAAGTCATCTTTATTTTGTAAACGATATACATAAAAAATATTGTAAAACCCCGGTACACAGTTTCTTTTTGGTGTCGGTATATAATTATGTTTATCATGACTGGAATAACGCATGTTTCGTATTTTTCTAAACTATTTTATTTCGTCTTGAGTTGTTTATCTCTCATCATTTTTTTATTTGTTGTTTTGTTCTCTAATTTCTTTTGTTTTGCGTTTCCTTTTAATATTCTATGACACTATGTAAATTACATGTACGTCCAAACTTTGGCTAACCGTACTTTCGTTATGTCATTTCTGAATAATATTATTTCCAAATAACAAAACTTATTATTCAAATTTTGTAACATCTATAGTATTGTTTTGAGTAATAATAGTATTGTATTAAAACAACCTTTTTCAACGTTTAATATTATTTTTCTTTACACATTTTGTTAATGTATGCATGTATTCTGTAATATGTAATTGGTAATGTACTTTTGTATTTAATTGCATACTGTTCGCCATGTAATCATTTGTCATATGCCATCATGGGCTTTACGGCCTATTTGGATTTAATAAAATCTATCATTTTTATCTGTCCTCAGGGCCGTTAAGGGCCGTCCACAGTCCCCATTGCATGTGCATCGATAAAAAAGAAATCTCTCACGATTTCTCGGCAAAATGCCGCTCATTTTATGGACTTTTAGGTGTAGCTTTTTTTAAAGTTCTATCCTTTCTTTACACATGTATATGAAGATACAATAATAACGATTATTTGGGCAAAGTTTTATTGAACTGCATTTCGCCGTTAAAAAGATTTTGATATTTTTATTTTTTTTACCAATGACAAGTGCAATAAAAACTGACGACGGCCCTTAAAATGTAAACAACATATCACGCAAATTATAAATTTCACTTTTGTGTTAAATTTCAAGTTTTTGTTTTAAAATTATACGATCCGCTAACTAAAATGCTATTGCTGGACACACTGTACCCATAAGTCATCAATGATTGAATCCCATTATTACACTGGAGAAAAAAACAACACTTAACACATCGATTTTTACTCAATTAACAGCCGTTGAGAGCTGTATTGGTTACCCGTGTCATAACGGCGGAATCTGTGAAGCGTTAGATTTACACCATTTTACTTGCCACTGTTTATCTGGATGGACTGGAAATGACTGCAGTCTAGGTAACTGTTATAAAATTATTTGAGCGGTTTGTATTTATAAAATGTAAATGTTTTCTGTTGAGTTCTTCTTTAACATATTTTTATTATTAAACATATATATATATATTTCCACACTTTAGACTAAAGCTTGATGTAATGATTGCAATAAATCGGAGACATTGAAAACGCTGCTTTTTTATGACCATAAGACATACTTTTGCCGAAAAAAACATATACTGCGATTTGTCCATTGAAGGGACGAGCAAGACGAAAAACCAATGTAATGATCGGCGTGTACTAATTGTCGCTCATCCTGATGACCGACATATTATAATCGACCAAACTTGAGCTTTCTACCTGAACACCGGTTAACAGTGATGTAAAGCAAAGATACCGTTCCAGACGGAACGGATAATTTAGATAATTAGACTCTTACTCAGTCGTTATTTATGGATAGACTTACTCAATCGTTATCTATAAAAACCTAGAGGCCTCTTATTGGCTGTTGAAGAACGTCACATTTGGAGTCTGTACCTATTCTTAAATCCTCTCTCCAGCTTCTTATCAGCTAGGCTTATTACTCATAAAGATATTTCCGACAACGAACAATAAACATATACATGTACATGGATTTTGTCTAGTAAATATACACTGTATATGATAAACAAAAGATGTACAGCTTATAAATTTATTAAACCAAAGCAAATAAAATGTGTAGAGAACACTGAACAGAGATTAGATACTTATTTTGCTGACAACGAATCTACGAACTTGTGCAGCATTTTGTGAAACTCGGGGATCACAGCTATCCCAGGGAATGTTTTAAATGGTTTAGCTAGCTCTTTATGGATACATCCGTAGGTACTTTCTTGATAATTTTGCTTAACTGTTTTGAATGTAAAAATTATCTTTGGAACACCAGAACACACAGTTTTGCAGAAATCTTAAATCGGGTAATGAAACTGAAAATAGTAGACACTACAAGTTTAAGCTTTACTTAGTTGTAATTTGGTTTTGAATCAACAAAATAATCTTTGGAACATGCGAACACACATACTTCTGCAGAAGTATCAAATCATCGTGTCATGCAACTGTCAATAATTGACAATACAAAATTTTGCTTTCCAAAAAGCTAGTCGGCCATTAGCATAACCTTTTAACAAAGACGGCGCTGTAGCGCATACTTTTGAAATAAATGCGTTAGGTTGTTATTCGAAGTCATGAGACATACTAAATGAATACCAACATTCTTATGATATTTTTCTAGATCAGAAAGAACAATTTTATCATACCTGTGAGTCCCTGACAGACTGTTCACGTTTTTCTCTCCCACCCTATGACTGTGAAAAACTTTGTTTTTAACATATTCTGTAGCTTTTGATATATATTTACAGCTTGATAATCGTTGCTTTCTGACACTTTCTGACACAAAAATATTGTTTGACAAACTTTTCTATTTTGGTTTACTTCCAGAGAAATTATTAATTTGTTAGCAAATAGGGTTAGATTTATCACCAGGTTAAATACATCTCATTCGAAAGAGGAAATACCTATAAGTAAACTTACATTTTTGTATGGCATCCAATAGAAGTGGCTTAAAATTCAAACTTTTCTGCCGTTTTGTTAAAGGGTTGAGCTAATGACCGACTAGCTTTTTGGAAAGCTAAAACTTGTTTTGAAGTTACGATTCACAAAAATCGACAATATCATAGTATAACAACGTTAAGTGATGTGATTCTTCAAGTTTATAAGTAAACACATACTTAAAAATGAAACAAAAAAAACGTGTATTTCCATTTTTTTATATATTGAAATTCAATAAAGTGTTAACCTTTTGTAAAGTGAAACTAGTTACCTTGCGAAAGAGAAACATTTGATGTATTTATTCAAATATGCACTAACAATGACACCGTTTGCGCACGTGTTTGTGCATTTCTTTGTTATTTCTTTGGTCACTTCGTTGTATACATCAGCTTCACTGGAGGAGCACTCAACACTTTAATTTTTATATGATAAACCATAATATGAATCACTTATAAGTAATTTTTAAAATGTAAAGTGTTATATAAATAAAAGATTAGCTGGTTAACTGGTTAACTACCGCTTTTTGACATTAAGTTAAGGAAAGGCAACGTAATGTTTGATCACCAGCATATATATATTGTATTCTTATAGTGCGTACCGTGTATGAAACAATATGGAATCATGATGCCGGCATTCTAAACACAAAATTTAAACGAAGTAGCCTATTTCTTTTTATGAACAAACTATAGCAATTTAAAATAAAATGGTTAATTGATTACATTAAAATTAAACATTTAAAATTAAATACATTTTATTATATGGTTATATGAAAAATTATAACAGTAGCTTCTATGCAATATGCATGTTCGCATTTTTCGAGTTGGGTATATAAACAATGTGGTTTACATACGCAACGAGAAATAATACGAACCTACAGACTGCATACTGTCATAATGTTCCTTTTACTACATACCCCTCTCGCTCAAAACAAATTTAAATAAACTAAACAACAAAATTTTAGTCAACAACTTGGTTTAAATAATAGAAGAATTAAAAATAGTACGGATGACAGTTGTCAGTGTGTTATGGAATGGACTGTTAGCCACTGTGAGATAGGTACATTAAAATTTTAAGAAATGTGAACATAACTAAATGAAATTTGATTGTTACTATAAGGCTGAAATTTCTTTTCTTTAAAAGCTCAATGTTGAACTTTATATACTAAGTATCGTGAATTAGAACTAAATACATCGGTTTGTTCATCTTAATTCAATTACCACTTATTTTATTTCATAAGTTGACCACTTCTTATGTTCTGCAAACATATATATTTCAAACACATATTAAATGAATAATAATGTACAATTTTTGTTTATACTTTCTGAAGGATGATTCATATTGAAAAGATAAATTCCGTTTTTGCGCTTTCCAACATCTAGACGTAGACGAATGCGCCCTAGGCCACCCTTGCGAAAACGGCGGTATATGTACAAACACACCTGGACATTACAGCTGCCAGTGTACAAGCGGATGGTCCGGGGATCATTGTCAAACAGGTTAGGCCTTTCATGTTAAATATTTTACAGAATGAAAATTGATATATGTTCTCTCGGTTTTTAATATTTATTCTACGCAGTGTTGGAAGTAATATGCTCAATCGAACCGAGCCTTCAATATTTACATATGTGTCTTGTTCGGTAGCTTTCAAATTCATTTTTAAGAATCTATGATAGGACAAATATTTACTTGTCTACATAACATTATAGATATAAGATGTGATCAGCGGGAATAGTTATGTTGAAATTATTAAGTTGATAATAAACTTACTAAAGCGTTATTTAAAATCATTACAACATTTTAATAATATCGTCATGAAAAAACGTTGGTCTTTTAACTTTTGTTTAATATGTAATAAGTTGTGTTATTTGCACATAACTGGACAGTTGATAAAGCAGGAGGTTAAGGTCATCTTTCGTTCCAGGGCGGTAATCCCAAGGGTTCTCTTTTTCGTTAATTCTTTGTCGTGTCTTATTTGAATTGACATACTTATAACAACATGCTCATTTTTCTGTCTTCTTCGCTGCGTGGTGGGGGTGGGGGGGGGGGGGGGCTGTGTTTCCTGATATGCATGTTTCACTTTTTTAAAACAATGATGAGATAGATATTTTTATATAATATCTCAAACAGATTTTTTGAATATTAAATCTAGTGTATGGCATGTGCAGAAAAAGTCATCTGATGCAAAGAAATAAGATTCTATTACTTAAAGATCGTTTTTTGTAAATTACCTCCCTTTTCATTAAAGAAAAGAACAAAATCTAACTCCTAATTTGCCACAACCACTTTTTTTTTCATCTTAAATTTTTTTTAGATAATGCACCGACTAATTCCAAAATAAACATATTGGCGATCAAATGTCACCGGATATTTTCATTCTATGGCACCATTAATTAGAGGTAATGGTTGATGTAATGTACTTGATGAAAGATAGAAAATGGAATTACTGCTTTTTCATCGGGCATGATTTTGCCATGACTATATAGCATGTATAATGCGATAAGTTTCTAGCGGAAGGAACGGGCAAGATGATAAACTATTGGAACACATTCATATTGTTGTTATCGCATGAAAGATATTTTGAATGAATACCTCAATTAAAACTTTCAACGAACAAAAAGTACATGTGCGTGTGTTCGAGTGTGTGCAGTAATTTATTATTCCTTTTTGTGCTTCCTTGTATACATCAGTTTAAGTAGAAGACCATACAACATTTGATTTGACACAAATATTACAATACAACAAAATTAGCATAATATAAATCACTTTATAAATCAGTTTTTTTTAAATATACAGCGAAGTGTTATATCTTAAAAGCGATTACGTAGGTAACTAAACCGGTCATGAGCTTCTAGAAATTCAGTGAAGAATAAGTTAGGCAAGATCTAATAATTTAAAGTGTCCTGTTTTATGAAAAATTTGTAGAATGTGTAGTAATTTAAAATCAAACAGTATAATTGATTTATTACATTAACACTTAGACTGTCTGTATTAATCGTTAATAAAGTTCTTTCCTTTTCTATTAGCTGTATGTCAGAACAATACATTCTAGTTTATGAAACATAAAATGTTTATGCGCATAATTTGTGTTCTGATATACAAAGCAGTCATCACATATTAAAAAATAGACGTATAACGTAATCGTTACCTTTTATACGTAAACGAGTATTCTACGAACAACCCTTGCCAACACGGAGGAACGTGTATCAACACACCATTCATCATGTCTTAAATAAAGGCATTTTAAATCAAGCATGTTCGTTATATTTTAGACGTAAACGAGTGTTCTGTGAACAACCCTTGCCAACACGGAGGAACATGTATCAACACACCATTCATCATGTCTTAAATATAGGCGTTTTAATTAAAACATGTTCGTCACATTTTAGACGTAAACAAGTGTTCAGTGAACAACCCTTGTCAACACGGAGGAACATGTATCAACACACCATTCATCATGTCTTAAATATAGGCGTTTTAAATAAAGCATATTCTTTACATTTTAGACGTAAACGAGTGTTCGGTGAACAACCCTTGCCAACACGGAGGAACATGTATCAACACACCATTAACCATGTCTTAAATATAGGCGTTTTAAATAAAGCATATTCGTTACATTTTAGACGTAGACGAGTGTTCTGTGAACAACCCTTGCCAACACGGAGGAACATGTATCAACACACCATTCATCATGTCTTAAATATAGGCGTTTAAAATAAAGCATATTCGTTACATGTTAGACGTAAACGAGTGTTCTGTGAACAACCTTTGCCAACACGGAGGAAAATGTATCAACACACCATTCATCATGTCTTAAATATAGGCGTTTTAAATAAAGCATGTTCGTTCCATTTTAGACGTAAACTAGTATTCTACGAAAAACCCTTGCCAACACGGAGGAACATGTATCAACACACCATTAACCATGTCTTAAATATACGCGTTTTAAATAAAGCATGTTCGTTACATTTTAGACGTAAACGAGTATTCTACGAACAACCCTTGCCAACACGGAGGAACATGTATCAACTCACCATTAACCATGTCTTAAATATAGGCGATTTTAATAAATCATATTCGTTACATTTTAGACGTAAACGAATGTTCTGTGAACAACCCTTGCCAACACGGAGGAATGTGTATCAACACACCAGGGAATTACAACTGTCAATGTGTAAGCGGATGGTCAGGGAATAATTGCCAAACAGGTTTGTATCTTCTTATACTCTTTGATATGCTCTCGTTTCCTCTCTACGTTTTGGCTGCGTGGGGAGTGTGCTTTTTCTGGTTGTGGCAACTTCTGATATGCATATTTATTTTTTTTCAAGTACAAGGATGACACCATTGACGCTTATCTTAAGCATATTGCTACTAGTAAATCACCTTGACCAACCTAGTACGCTTCGCGAACAGCTCGGCCAAAATGGGATCTGAGCAACCCAAAAAAGAATACCCTCTGGATCTTCTCCTGCTTGTTGAAGGCAAAATGTTTAAGTATGTCAAACTCTGTTATGCAATGTTCACCAACACAACAAACTACCGCTCACCAAATAAATAAAGCATATTCGTTACATTTTAGACGTAATCGAGTATTCTACGAACAACCCTTGCCAACACGGAGGAACATGTATCAACACATTATTAACCATGTCTTAAATATGACCGCTTTAAATAAAGCATATTCGTTACATTTTAGACGTAAACGAGTATTCAACGAACAACCATTGCCAACACGGAGGAAAATGAATCAACACACCATTAACCATGTCTTAAATATAGGCATTTTAAATAAAGCATATTCGTTACATTTTAGACGTAAACGAGTGTTCTGTGAACAAGCCTTGCCAACACGGAGGAACGTGTATCAACACACCATTCATCAAGTCTTAAATATAGGCGTTTTAAATAAATCATGTTCGTTACATTTTAGACGTAAACGAGTGTTCTGTGAACAACCCTTGCCAACACGGAGGAACATGTATCAACACACCATTCATCATGTCTTAAATATAGGCGTTTTAAATAAAGCATGTTCGTTACATTTTAGACGTAAACGAGTATTCTACGAAAAACCCTTGCCAACACGGAGGAACATGTATCAACACACCATTAACCATGTCTTAAATATAGGCGTTTTAAATAAAGCATATTCGTTACATTTTAGACGTAGACGAGTGTTCTGTGAACAACCCTTGCCAACATGGAGGAACGTGTATCGACACACCATTCATCATGATTGTCTTTAATATAGGCGTTTCAAATTAAGCATATTCGTTACATTTTAGACGTAAACGAGTGTTCGGTGAACAACCCTTGCCAACACGGAGGAATGTGTATCAACACACCAGGGAATTACAACTGTCAATGTGCAAGCGGATGGTCAGGGAATAATTGCCAAACAGGTTTGTATCTTCTTATACTCTTTGATATGCTCTCGTTTCCTCTCTACGTTTTGCCTGCGTGGGGAGTGTGTTTTTTCTGGTTGTGGCAACTTCTGATATGCATATTAATTTTTTTTTTCAAGTACAAGGATGAAAACATTGACGCTTATTTTAAGCATATTGCTACTAGTAAATCACCTTAGCTAACCTAGTACGCTTCGCGAACAGCTCGGCCAAAAGGGGATTTGAGCAACCCAAAAGAATACCCTCTGGATCTGCTCCTGCTTGTTGAAGGCAAAATGTTTAAGTATGTCAAACTCTGTTATGCAATGTTCACCAACAAAACAAACTACCGCTCACCAAATAAATAAAGTCTATGCGTTACATTTTAGACGTAAACGAGTATTCTACGAACAACCCTTGCCAACACGGAGGAACATGTGTCAACACACCATGAACCATGTCTTAAATATAGGCGTTTTAATAAAGCATATTCGTTACATTTTAGACGTAAACGAGTGTTCTGTGAACAACCCTTGCCAACATGGAGGAACGTGTATCAACACACCATTCATCATGTCTTAAATATAGGCGTTTTAATAAAGCATATTCGTTACATTTTAGACGTATACGAGTGTTCTGTGAACAACCCTTGCCAACACACACACACACACACACGCACGCACGCACGCACGCACACACACACACACACGCACACACACACGGAGTAACGTGTATCAACACACCATTCATCATGTCTTAAATATAGGCGTTTTAAATAAAGCATTAAGTTGCATGTTAGACGTAAACGAGTGTTCTACGAACAACCCTTGCCAACACGGAGGAACATATCAACACACCTTTCAACATGTCTTAAATATAGGCGTTTTAAATAAAGCATGTTCGTTACATTTTAGACACAAACGAGTGTTCGGTGAACAACCCTTGCCAACACGGAGGAACATGTGTCAACACACCATTAACCATGTCTTAAATATAGGCGTTTTAAATAAAGCATATTCGTTACATTTTAGACGTAAACGAGTGTTCTACGAACAACCCTTGCCAACACGGAGGAACATGTATCAACACACCATTCATCATGTCTTAAATATAGGCGTTTTAAATAAAGCATATTCGTGACATTTTAGACGTAAACGAGTGTTCGGTGAACAACCCTTGCCAACACGGAGGAACACACACCATTCATCATGTCTTAAATATAGGCGTTTCAAATAAAGCATGTTCGTTACATTTTAGACGTAAACGAGTGTTCGGTGAACAACCCTTGCCAACACGGAGGAATGTGTATCAACACACCAGGGAATTACAACTGTCAATGTGCAAGCGGATGGTCAGGGAATAATTGCCAAACAGGTTTGGATCTTCTTATACTCTTTGATACGCTCTTTTCCTCTACATTTTGGCTGCGTGGGGAGTGTGGTTTTTTTCTGGTTGTGGCAACTTCTGATATGCATATTTGATTTTTTTCAAGTACAAGGATGAAACCATTGACGCTTATTTTAAGCATATTGCTACTAGTAAATCACCTTGGCTAACCTAGTACGCTTCGCGAACAGCTCGGCCAAAAGGGGATTTGAGCAACCCAAAAGGATACCCTCTGGATCTGCTCCTGCTTGTTGAAGGCAAAATGTTTAAGTATGTCAAACTCTGTTATGCAATGTTCACCAACACAAGAAACTACCGCTCAAGTAAATGTGACGAAACAGTTAAATATTTCGACAACCAAAGTATATTTTAATACCAGCATCGAATGCAATGCCGTGATACGCAGCGTAGCAAAATCATGTGCCAGTGTACGATGCGTGGCCTTTCATTTTTTTTGCAAGAAGAAAGTAAAATTTAGATAAAACACACACAAATTTTACACTGCATTGTCCTCCAATGCAGACAATTTTTATGCCGTCATAATTCTTTACTAGACTTCCGTTTAGATCAAGAAATTACCTTTGAACAGGAAATTTACAACATTTGCAGCAAAGACAGGTCCATTTCCACGGATTATTGAGCAAACTACTTTATTCTGGACACAACAAAGACTAGAATCATAAAGTGTCATGACTTGACAGCCGTTCAGGCCTATTGGTTCGAGTATTATTTAAAAATCTAGCCCAAAACTCTGCGATTTTCTTACCTTACCCATAAAAACCTCCTACACTGACACCGGTTATGCCGGATAAAAGCGTTGGATATGCAGTGGTCACGGCGTAGTGCCGTTCGCGAAGCGTACCAGGTTAGCCAGGGTGTAAATACAATCGCAAAATGCCTTTTACAATTATATTTGATTCAGTAACGATATTGGTGGATAAAACATTTAAACATAAAATTTAAAAAATAGATAATAGCGGATAAGATCACCGCTGTATCATTACAAAACTAAGAATTTGAAAGTTATTTTGAGGTTTTTAGCTTCATAGCTACAGGTTGCAATTATAGCTTTCAGGTGGTAGAGAATGCAGAGCCGGTGTCGGTAGATTCTCCTTACATGTTGCTGATGATGAGTTATGTGATTTTGTGTGTGTTCCGTTCCTTGATTAAACGCTAAATAGTTGAGTTGTAATGGAAATTTCAAAAATAGATGATGAAAAAACAACAACACCGAATACGATAAATACCGAAATTTAAGAGTTTATGAAGGTTTATAGGGGAAATCTTGTTTAAGAACCACTGACAATGCTCTTTCTGATTCTTTTGTCCCTGTCATGGAGTTCTGACTTATATGACTGCAGGTGCTCTGGTCTTAGTAAATTCATTTATTATCCACCTTGTTGCTTGACAAAACTTCTTATGTTTTATATGTTTGTTTTGTACTTGTTTGTTATTATACTGCGGTAATTACATATTTGCGGTGTTTGGTGTCTTTCAGAGTGCCCTATTTATCTATTTTTATAAAGTATACTGAACCACAAAAGAAACTTTCGCAAAGTATGTGCCAGTTGTTCAAGGTTACCACTTAGATGTACACACATATATACATGTAGTAGCTTGTAAAACTCGTTGTGTTTGCAAAATCATCGACGATTTCATCGACGACTGGCCCTCAAAAAGTCCGGATTTGAACCCAATTGAACATCTTTGGGATAATCTGGATAGACGCGTACGTCGACGTCCGAACCCTCCAAACAACGTCAACGACCTTCGAGCAGCATTGCTTTAAGGAATAAATTTCGTGTTTGATAAGTTCACCGAGTCTTGAACGTCATTCGGACTCCACACACTTTAACCAGCCCTAATGACGTTCAAGACTCGGTGAACTTATCAAACACGAAATTTATTCCTTATATTTACACCTCATTTTATCATTTTGTTTCTAAATTTAATATAAAATATATACTTGTTACTAATTTCGAAATGTTGTTTAAAACATTTCTTACCCCGGGTTTGGCATTTGGACTGGTCCGCCTATTTACTCAAATAAAAAAAATCATACTACGACCAAAAATAGTTCCATGTTTATTGAACACATTCATCCGTTTTTTCAAACATTTACAGAAAAACCTAATATTTCACAACAAACATCAAATTTGTATCACAGCAAGTACTATCTATGCGAGTAAATGATAGTCTAAGTAAAAACCGTTATTTTGGCGGGAAGTTAGAAAAGGCTAATGCGTTATTTTTAACCAATGATAATTCTAGAAAATGGAACGTGCTTATTGATGATGTCATATAAGTAAACGTGTTTACTTCCGGTTTGAGGGGTATAAAAGCAACTAAAAATAAAAATAATCTAAAAATAGCAACATTCCAGGAAGAGCTATCTAAAATTAGCAACAATTATAAAAATAGCGGGGATTTCATGACGTCACCAGGGCATTCCTTTACCATTGCGCGGTGATAAGGCTAACGGTGTTCATTGAAGATTGACCTTCACTCGTCCGGTAAAGGATATTGAAGCAGTGGAAATAAAGGTGTAAATATTGAAGAATGGAATATTATTATACTGCAAAGAAATTTGCTTAAATTTGATTGGATAATTTGACGTTGATGTATATCCGTATTTACGGCTCGGCCGTAGATATGAACGCACGTGCCTTAATTTCCCCCTCTGGACTCCCACCTTTTGTTGTCGTCCGCCATTTTGTTTTGAATTTCCGGAAAAATGCATAACTTGAAGCCTATCTTGTAAATTATAAAGCGGTATGTTAAGGGATTACTAAAGATGTTACAGAAAATATTTGTGTTATGTTTTTAACGTTGAAAACGATCAGATTATTCTCAAATTTTGTAAATAAATATCAAATCGATAATCCATTCATTTCTATATAAGTGACGTCATGCAGGTAAATTAATGACGTCAGACATGTAATTATTGAGTTTCTCAGAGGGGAATAAAGCCGTTCGGCATTAAATAAGCGAAATAAATGAAAAATTGATATTTTCTAGTTATTTTTGTCTGAAAAAGTCTTTGCAGTATAATAAAACAATTATTTGGTTCCTTGAAAGGGTATGTGAGGATATATTGCCGGTCTGGGTGTCATATTATCCCTCGCCTGCGGCTCGGGTAATATGACACCCAGACCGGCAATATATCCTCACATTACCTGTCAAGAAACCAAATAACTATATAATATTCCACAGGCTGACATTAACAAACTTGTGATCTCAATGCGACGTCGTTGTCAGGCAGTCGGCATCGCACACGGCGGTCACACACGCTACTGATTGTTAACTTTAGAAACGACCCCTACCTTATTTTTATTTTAAATTCAACAATCAATCTGATCCTTTCGTCCAAAATGACGATTTTAAAAGAACCACAATAGATTATTTTACAAAAATGTAAGCTTTCAGCCAAAAGGATTGAAACTGTACTAACATATCTGCAATCAAACTTGGCGAAAGTTTCTTTTTTGGTTCAGTATATAACAAGAAAAATTTTGATGCAAGGCATCAAAGTCGGCGGGAGAAGGATTTTCATGTAATTACAACAATGTAATCACACTGCTCTGACGAAATCTAAATGACTGAGATTGTTACGTTCTATTACTACAAAAATCAGAACATACGCAGTGAAACAGTCAACATCCCGATAGTACGGGCTTCTGTCGTTTCCAAAAATCGTCACATGAAAAAAATCAAAGCATTGAAAGGGCTGCAAGCCAGCGGAGCGTAAACATAATCAAAATAAAACAAACACATAATGTTCAATGTAACAGGAATTTCAGTTTTATTCCAGGTATGAAGATTTATAATAACTAAACAGAATGAAGAAACTCCTATAGAAGACATGTTATGTGCTTGCAACATTGTGGGTTGCCTATGTTGAATGACATATAGATATGTGATATAAGTTAAATTGCAGTAAAATTTTCACTGTAAATAAACAAAACAACAAAAAAAAGAACAAAAAAGAAGCTGTGTTTTGACAACACATATGCCCCGGTAGCGAAGTTTGTCATGATACAAATTTAAAATGATAGCACAATGTTAAAACAGCAAGAAATCACAAATTAGTTCTAAATAATGGAAAAAAAGAACTTTCTTGTGCCAGAACCTGAGCATAAAAAGAATTTTACATGAAAATCAATTAATGTAACATATTTATAATCTAAGATTATAATGTACAGATTATTCATGACAAAATTGGGAAAGTTACAGAATTTTATGTAATTAATGCTTAGGCATTATTACAAACACTGATGATGCAAGTATTTGGAGGGTGGGCATTTATTAGAGGCACATGATTGAAATTGAGAAATATCAAACATGCTGAAACAGATAAACCATTCTCTAAGTACAAAATGGGAAGATAACCTCAGAAATAAGGTAGCTGGAGTTATTTAACTTGTCAGGGTCATGACCTGTGCACTGTTAAGTAAGTGTGTTAAATTCATTTTACTGTTTTTTGCAGACAATGAGAAATATCCAACTTTTAGAAACAGGTTAACCATTTATCTCTTAGAATAAAATGGGGAGATAACCCCAGGAATAAGCCAGCCAGAAATATGTAACTTGTAAGCGTCATAAACTATGCACTGTTAAGTGAGTGTGAGAACTTTCATGACAATGCCCTTAGTAGAAATTGAGAAATATCCATCTTGCCGAAACAGGTTAACCATTTACCTCCAAGTACAAAACGGGGAGATAATCCCGGAAAAAAAGGTACACAGAGTTATGTTTCTTGCCAATGCTCTTTGTAGAAATTGAGGGGGGATTGCATAAAAATACCAGTAACTCAGATACAACAATCATTGAAAATTATCCAATTCAATAGTTGCTAGAAATGGGAATATTCAACAAAATAAAACTGGTCAAAATTTTGACAAAAGTAATTTTTGGGGAACTGTTTAAATAAACGAGAAAGGGGACATTAAAAGCAATTGAACAGGACAAATACAAAAACATTACAGGATACATGTATGTTTGATCGAGCAATACCAGGATCAAAATACATCACTGCCCAGAATGCCTAGCCCTGGGCTTATGCAACTCAATATTTACACAAGTACCAATTTTGATGATAATTTTATATTCATGCTTTACAGCAACACATCACAACTTAAAGCAATGCCATTAGCCTTATAAATGTCATTTAGTAAATGAAAGAGGCACAACAAATTTTTTGTGTTAGTCATATAGTATGGAAATTGTTGGGTTAGCAAAATTGTATTTATTTCATATATTATTATAGCTTATTTCTTTACCTTGTACTATGTCTCTTGATTATTTCCACTTTCAACGTAAATACACATAGACCCCGTGAAAGGCTATTTGATCTTGGTTTCATGTATAACAATGTGTCGGAGGGAGCCAGAGTTATGTTAATGTAACCATATTTTAAGGAAGTGTCCAACCTTATAAATCAGATAAAGGGGCTCTTTATATTCATTTCATTAGCTAAAGCCTTTAACAGACACCCTTTCCCCACTGTTATCTGTCAACTCTATTTAGACCCTTTTAATGCATGCACCACATTTATCTGATCTATATATACACTCTTTGAATCTTGACCAGGAAGTACATGTACCTAAAAGATCTAAACATTAACAGACTCTGATTAGCCAAACTGATATGCATGTTGATATGGTCTAACCTTGTCAGTTGTCACACATAGAATAAAAGCTGCATTGAAAGAGTAGACAAAAACATGGAATAATTGAGTTTTGCACAGAAAATCCATTTCTAACTTCAACCCTTAACTCTATACATACACCTTTATGGCATAGGCAAACAGTGTAGATCTAGATCACCCTGCATCTCTTTGCTGTTTAGTCAGAATCTGCACTATTCACTTTCAGATTCATAAAGTTATTTCTGAACAAGACATGACCAATGTAGATCTGATCAGATGGCACAAATGTTCAGTCTGATCTGGATCTACACTAGAAACACATGCAATGAAAGGCACATTTATATAGCAGAAAGGTGCTCTTGATAAATAATTTTTAGTTTTACCCCTTAGAATGACATGAACAATCTTTCTTAGTGAATATTATCATCTTCAACTAAAATTTTAGAAATTACTCTACATGTACATCATAAAGCTATTACAGTTACTATAACTAAGTTAATGCATATAATATATATATATATATAATTATTCCTTCCTGTACGAAATTTTGAACAGGAATCCGGCCGTAATTGGACCGTACTTTGAGAAGTACGGCTGGAATCAAGACGTAACATAAAATTACGTTCCTAACAATCTTTCTGGCGGTAAAGTTACGGCTGGACTTTCTGCATTTTACAGCTGGAAAAATCAACCATTATCCCTACCAGACGTAAAATTTTAACTTAGAATTTGAAAAAATCCGGCTGGACTTCTTATAAAGTTACGGCCGTAATTTCTTAGAAGGAAAATAATCATGTGACTGAATTTTGCCCAATGAAATCATTTCATGTTTGAAAATTTGAGGGAAGTGAGAGAAACAAAGGATTTTCAGAAAATCAGTTTTCTGGTAAATAAAGCTAGATTTCATAGTTATGTTTTATTAATTTTATGTGTACAGTAAGGAAATATACTTGATGTTAAAATGAAACAGGATTTTTTGCATACTAAATGAGGATTTTCAGACATTTCAGGTATTTTTCATTAGCTTTCAGTTATGCAGATCTCACATGTTGAACATTATGTTTAAACACTATACATGTACTAAAGATTGTGTTACATTCTTCATGTGTAATTCCAAATCTTAAACACTGGTTAAGGTTGGTTTAAAAAAGAAGTTAGTGAGTTTAAGCATTTAAAATCCTTTAGCAGCTTTTATATTAAGGTTTTGTAAAACTTGTTAAACACATTATTGTTTAATACTTTTTCTGTTTTGTGGATTCCTATTTCACCACTGCAAAATATCTTCCCAAAACTGTTTAAGTCTTAAATGATTAATTTGTTTTGATAGATTTACATTAACATCATCAGATGATCTATTCAAATCTCTTACCTAAATAAATGTCCCACACATTTTTCCCCAGAAGTTAACTTAATTTCAGTAAATTAGGTCTAATGAAGTTTCTTTAAACATTGTATGGGTAATGCTATCAAATTGTATGGATTTAAAGAAATTTTACTTCGCAGGTCCTACCCCTTTTGAAAAGTATAACTGTTACACTCCCAGGAGCATACAGTAAGGTTGTCAATGTACATAATGATAGACTGTACATTTCTAATGTATCATAAGCTTTTGAAGACTGTATATTTCTTATATATCAGAAGCCTTGAACAATATTAATGTTAGTCATATTTTGTTATTAAACTTGTCAGTTTTGTATGACAGATACTTCTTTCTCAGTGCATAATCTTGGGTCTAAAGATGTATTTTTAATTCAATCTTATGTCTTCAAAATGAATCCTACTTTGCTTGAAAAAAACTGAACTTGTGTAATTGAAATGTAACATGTAACTCAGAATCTGACCTAATAAAACCTCAAAATTTTAATAGCCGTACTTTAAAGTACGGCTGTAATGTGAATCATTACGTTTACCATATATGAACAATTCCAGCCGTACTTTTAATAAAGTACGGCAGGAAAAGTTTAAGTCATTACTGCTTATTTGCATATTACAGCCGTACTTTCCATCAATCCCGGCTGGAAAAGCTGAAAATATTACTGCTCATTTAAATATTTAATATTTCGGGCTTTTTTCCGGCTGGACTCCGGCCGTACTCCGGCTGGACTAGCAAACTCATTGCTTATAAGGATATCACGTAATTCTATTCAAGTACGGCTGGAATTTACATGCAAAGTACGTTTCATTTACGGCTGGAACTTTTCGTACAGGTAGTTTGTCATCAGAAATATTAATGTTCTTTCAATGCCATTTAGTTAACAAATTATTTTATTAGAAGTTATTATTTAGGGATATCAAAAGATGCAGATTCTTGCATTTTGATACAAGCATATTTGAACTTTTTCACTTTTGACCCCTGGCTAAGTTTAATATGTTCTTTTAAATGTGTTTTTTATTCACAAATTTATCACATCTAATGAGCCAGCGACTGTTCTTTGCTCGTGAAAAGTCTCTTCAGAGGTGCATGGATTTCGGATTTCAATAGCTTTTGAAAACCAGGGATTGTTTGTCCCTGTTGAGAGTTTTTAATGGGTCATAATCAAATAGTTGCAAGTTATATCTTGTGTTCAACTTGAACTTAACTACTTGTAAAAGTGCTTTAACTTCATTTAAAAATATGTTCAGTGGTCTAATAAGTATTGATTTTATAATTAAAATGCAATAGACAAACTATTTATCTTTATTCTTGCATTATTCGACCATGATTCCTTCATCAAAAGAACCCAAGCTCAAAATCAGGAACGGTCAAATGTAGAAAAAAACTAATTTGCTTGCATCAAAATGCAAGGATCTGCATCTATTGAAATCCCTGAGGCAGGAAAATTAAGTCTGACATGGTTAATTTTCAAGTTTAATCCAAACTGATCGTCATCATTTTTTCCTGTTGTTGTGATAATTACCTGGCAAAAACTAGCCCAACTAATAGAGTTCTTTCACATTGTTACCTCCCCTTAGCGCTCTCTAAAATTGAAGAGCATATTTAGTCGATAAATGCACGCGAGGGGGCATCGTTTACTATTGTTAATATGACTAAGTGATTATAAAATTAAGAAAATGTTGATTAATCATTTCAAATTTATAAATAAGTAAGTTCAGACAAACAACGAAGAATAAAAAAAACGTTATGACCATTTACAAGCACATCAAGAAAGTTTATGCGCATTTTAAACATTGTTTATCGCGGTATTTTCAGGACGCGAGTATCCAACGGATTTGTTTGGGTTTTTTTTGAAAATACACACGTGAATTGTGTTTACTAAATATAAATCTGTATAATTGACAATTCAGACGAACATTATCGGACATTTTACCGTTTTACGGCATGTTTTTTGTAACGCTATAATTTATAGTGGAATGAGACATAATTATATTCTTATGTAGCTCGTCGGCGACTAGGTTGATATGTGTTTTGCGTGTTTTGCTTTTGAGAAAAAATATTACGTATTTACAAAATAGGATGATTCCAGCTACAACCCGAGAAATCGTTAAATTGATCGAACCAAACGAATATTGCCGGACGGCGGGCCAACCAAAACCTATTTTAAAAATTCCAGAGAGATTTGTTGTTGTTTTTTTAATAAAAACTATTTTGATGTTGAAGTTCGTTATTGCTGTCGCTGAAGGTTTTGAAATATAAAATTTTCATTTCTGTTTAAAATCAAAATGACCATGGACCAAAACAAATGAACGGGACTGCGATATTCAGGTCCGAGTTTAGTTTTATGACACTTAGCTGTTGTGTACATGTATGCCCGAGGCAGCGTGTCACTATCACGTAATCTCTCAATAAACAGGAAATTGTGGAGCCGTAACCAAGACCAAGTTTCTTTATATTAATTAATATAATTGTAAAACCCATTCTAAATTCAGTTAAATTTATGTTTCATTAATTATCCTTTTGAATATTTTTAAATCCTGAGATTTTGCCTGAAAATCCTTAGATCCGGAGAAGAACCTTACGGTCCGGAGATTTCAGATAAAATCCTGAGATTTTGAAGGTCTGCGGACATTTTATCTTCTTTCTACATCATTCCCGTAACACGTAGATATTCATGAAATGCGACTTAAACTAATGTCTATTGACTATGGCTGACGATTTTATATAAAAAAAGATGTTTATAATAACATGAATAACTTAATAAGCTTAACGGGCGTTGAATACAACGACGATACATTGCTGAATTCATCCGTTTACCTCCAATTTAGAGAGATCATGTAACATAAAATATATTTCTTCAAGTAAACGCATTTTGTCAGAAAAACTTGATACGCTTATATATGTGTCTGTGGAAAATATACAGTAACGTGTAATCCACAATGTATTTGTTTTCATATAAGACTTCCCGATTCAAAGTGGCAACCACGTCTTTGATTGTTTTACGCTTTCAAAGTCACAGTCAAATCTTGCCGACCAGACGTTTTAAGCCTATTATATTCGGAAATTCTAAAACTCGAATTTATTATGCTTTATCATAATTATTATTATAATTTATCATTGGCTTTAAGACAACACCGTGATCATTCTGTTAGCAATGACACAGTTAAATGCCCCCTCACTTGTCGGTTTAGGATAAAACCAATATTTTCCGCACCTAACGTGGCGTACGACGCATGCGCACAACAATGTGAAAGACCTCTATTGTGCGCAATAGAAGAGCTTTTCTATATATATGATTGTCGCTCTTCGCGAACAGGCAACGAAAATGTCCGTATGATAATGGGTCTGTTCCTTCAGTCGAATTATTGAGACTAGGCAAAAACTAGATAATTTAAAAATTAAAAATACCAGTTTCTTTAATCCATGTTTGAAGTGGTCATATTTAAAAAAACAAATATCATTGAGACTTAGGAAGCTAAACTGACACGATTTAAAAACGCAAAAAGTACTTTAACAGAGGATATATTCCACAAAGCCAATGTATAACCATGTATAACTGTGTTCTTAACTAGTGTAGACATAACAGAAAAGAAAATAACCTTTTAAGTCTTGAGTTTTGCTTGGACTGACGTCTCATTGTGCCTTAATGCACGTTGAGTCAAATGCGCAGGACGACGACAGTGAATCCCACGTTCTCTCAGGCGATTTATCACTGTGTCACGATGTATTGACCGTCCACGATTACCAACCATGGCATTTGCAGTAGACTGAGCCGTCGCAAATCTGTTGCGTAAGTGACGTTGCCGTATATAATTGTCTTGACGTACACTTGTTACACGTGGCTGACCGGGGCGTGGGCGGTCTGCAGTTGTTCCAGTAGCATTTACACGTGTCACTAACCTTGTAATCGTCGAGTCGGCGACATTAAACCGTCTAGCTACCTCTGTTTGCGTAGCCCCGCCGGCCAAAAGCCCCAAAGCTTGGTTCCGTTGTGCAAAAGTAAGCCTCAACATTTTGCAAACGAAAACTATCCGTAGTTTGTGTTTGATTTTCAGAGAGTAAATCAATGTGCCAGTTTACACACAAAAAATCGCATTGATTTTCCGCGTGGTTTAAGTGCACGAGACGCACGTGCATTTTGTGAAGGGCGGCTCAAATGCCCGAGAGGTTTACATTTGGCACGACAAAATTGGTGGGGCGTGAAGGGTATACATTGTATCATTTATGTCTCCAAATATGGTGCCGATCGAGGCTGCAGGAACAGAATAGCTGATGAAAATGCCTTTTGCGTTTTTAAATCGTGTCAGTGTAGTTTAAGCTATTCTAGTAAAAAAAACAACTATTTACCTTGTTAAGACTTGTAAACCTGGACGGTGTTTAACTGCCAGTGTGATACAGAACTTTGTTTTCCAAAGTGCTTGAAGTGTCTATCTTTAGTAAGACTACATCCTCACTCACCAGAAAATGTAAACAATAATCAGATGAGTTTCCATGCAGCTGGTTTTATACAAATCATTATATGCAAAATATGCCAAACTGTTTTAGTAAAGTTGATTGCACATTTATGCATACAATGACTGCACATACGCAATATATGGGAAAGTTTTAAACAGTTAAAACGCTTATGCCATGACCTTTCGAAATCACTGTAATAAATTTTTTGTCCATGTCTGTGTTTATTTGTAATCCTTTCAGGATTTCACGTACTATCTGTCATGTTAATTCCACTCAAGAAAAACTCATTTTGCATCATTTTCATAACTTTCACAATTTAAATTCGCACAAAACATTAGAAATTTGTTCTAACGAAAGCGTCTGTGTTAAGTAACAATGTCAAACCCGTAAAACAATCGACGCGGTATATAACAAACATTAACAAACAGACCATTGCACGATTAAAAAAGCAACGTACCATAATTTTATAGTATAATTAAGTTTTGTCCCGAAAAACAATCTCACGAATTATGTTCCACAAGATCACACATAGGTATAAACACAGTGCAAAGGTCAACATCCCTGACCGATTATACGGAAACTACGTCTTGCAATGTACAATTTAAACAATGGATGACCAGTATCGCAATTGTACATTTATTCACACCTTTGTTTCCGAACAAAACTCTCACGAATTATGTTCCACAACTTCCAACAGGTACATCTACAGTGCCACAATCAACATCCCTGACCGATTATACGGAAGGACCGGCTACCGTTGTTTTCAAAAAATAGTCACGTGCTCAGGAGAACTTATTATTTTAAAATTTAAGAACATTTTTTTAAAAATCCTACATAGCGATGTCAATCAGTTCCTATGATACAATTCGTTAACCATTTGTTAATACGTTTTTTGCACAACAACTCTCATTAAAAAAGCAACATATGCATATCAGGAATCGCCACACTCAAAAAACACAGCCTCCCCACGCAGCGAAAAAGAAGAGAGGAAGATAGAGAGAGCGCATGTTTTATATATGTATGTCAATTCAAATAGGACGCCACAAACAATTAATAAACAAGAGAACCTTTGGGGATACCGCCTTGGAACGGTCAGTGGCAAAACAAATTGCCACTGGGGGTTTAAACCAGGTTCTAGGGTGCACCAACCTCACACTTGCCCCAACAGGTTCTCATATCACAAAACAAATACACGTTGTCTTGGTGAAACATCTCCAACCCACTTATTGGCTCAACAATGTTGAATGCAAAAGCACACAAACATATAAAATTTAAGTTAAACGTAATAAAATTTAAGTTAAACGTAATATAGCCTTCCTGGTCCTTGTCTTTGTTTACGAATACTACGCCCTTCCCTACCCACATTCTTAGTCCACTCGGTCAAGTGTACAGTTTAAAGATGGATGGTTTCAATATCCCACCCAATTTAGTTTTAGGATATATTTCCTGCTTTTTAAATTTGCCTTTGGTGTTGTCTAAAATGCAGGATTTCTTTTCTTAGATCCCCTGTTCAAACTTCCCTTTTCATCTATTTTAAATAACTTTCTACTGTAAAACATAATTAAAGTATAGTGCATAATTTCATATGAAATTATTGGTAGCTTTTGTACCCACATACGTCAATTTCTCGGTAAGCCAGTCCCTAAATATATTTAAATAGTCACCAGATTTAAGCATTTTTTTTTCTTAAATTTCCCCCATTTTTTTAGATTTGTCTAGACTTTCGATATTTTATCCAAGATTTACAGATTTAAAATCAGTAACTTTCGTTTATTTTGCAATAAAAAGGTGAAATATGCTCATCAGGAATCGCCACATTCAGAAAAAAAGCCTCCCCACACAGTCAAGAAGAAGAGAGGGAGAGAGCATGGTTAATAAAATGATCAGTTTCAAAAGAGAAACCACTAACAATTAACATAAATGAGAACCCGAGGGGTTACCGCCTTGGAACGGTCAGTGGCAAATCAAATTGCCACTGGGGGTTTAAACCAGGTTCTAGGGTGCACCAACCTCACACTTGCCCCAACAGGTTCTCGTATCACAAAACAAGTACAAATTGTCTTGGTGAAATAACTCCAACCCACCCATCAGCTCAACAATGTTGCATGCAAAAGCATACAAACATATAAACATAAGAATTTAATAGCATAGCAAAGCCAAAGGGCGGGTACTCAATGATCTTTCCGAGACCAGAGCACCTGGAGTAAAATCAGCAAGAACACGATGACAGGGATAAAAGAAACAAATCGAGCTTTTAGGTTCTTTTAAGAAAAGATTTCCCCATAAACTTTCATAAACTCTTACACCCCTGCCACCGTCGTGCAACCAAAGAGGTAAGCATAATGATCAACTGTATATATAATATATATATCAGAACAAAAATAGAAACATTTCTGAAATTATGCTATTATCCCCACAAAAATAGTCACGTGCTCAGGAGAACTTATTATTTGAAAAAATTTTTAAAATCAAAGAAATCCTACAAAGCGATGTCAACCAGTTCCAATGGTGCAATTCGTTAACAATTTGTGAATACTTTTTTTTGCAAAACATCTCTCATTAATATATATCTGAACAAAAATACAAACATTTCTGAAATTATGCTGGTATCCTTCCACATTAAATTCTCAAAGTAAGCACAAATATAGTCGGCGGCTCATTGCCGCCGACTAATCACCACAAAATTTAAAGGTATTATTTCCTTTTGCAAACCTTTTTTGTTGATGCTGATGTTTTTTCAATGAGACTGGTGAGCTTAGCTGCGGAAAAAACGTTAGTTGTGAAACAGAACGCCTGAAAATTATATTTTATATTATTAGAACTTGGTAGGCGTCATTAAAATATGTTTTCTAATAAACCTGTATTTACTTTAAGCTATTTTCAGATGTCAACACATGTTTGTTAAATATACATTAAAATTTTATTTTCAGATATCGACGAATGTATGACGAATAACCTATGTCAAAATGGCGGGACTTGCGTAAACCATCCCGGGAGCTATGTGTGTACCTGTAAAAGTGGTTCAACAGGCATCCACTGCGAGACAAGTGAGAGTACTTAGCTTACTTAAATTCTTGTTCAATTTAGATTGACATCATTATAAGTAATGCAGCAGAGTCAAACTATTGAGATAAACAGCAGCTGTGCTAAGCATGTAAAAACTCGACCTTATCTGGTTTGTCGTTCCAATGATTTTTTCCTAATGTTAAGCAATCTATTAGAATTATTTTTGTTAGTTTATGAAATTCCAATTTTTCTGTGCATTTATATATTATCAATGGAGTTTCGACATATTAACATGTTGTTATTTTTTTGTCGTATATTACTCATTAAGCTTATGATTTTCACAGTTACCGACGAATGTTTGCTGATAACGCCATGCATGAATGGAGGAACATGTTCATATACACATGGGCAAGTTTACTGCAACTGTGCGAGTGGTTGGACAGGCGGACAGTGTAATTCGGGTAATGCATTCAAAAACAGGCAAATATCATATCGATGTTAAAGCCTTGAACCTCTAATATCTGCAATCAGAATGTTTTAAAACGCACAAGTGGGAATTTAGCTATAGAGAAAAATGTATCGATTTTAAAGGAAATTGATAAACACTGACATAGATAGGATATTTGTTTTTATCAATGTAAAATAGAAATATATTTAATTTAATTTCAACTTAAGATTCACGTTGTTTTGCCGACGAATCGGCAAACCTATTCTTTATGTGTCGCCCTTTCGAACAAACGGCGATACATACGAACTGCTTTTCCTTACGTCCGTCGGTCCGTCACGAAAACTTAAAGGAATACGTTTGGCTGGATTTAACCAGTATTATGTTATAAATCGTTACTTATGCATCATTTTGACGTATGAAACTTTATTTTATGTTAGTATTGACAAAGTTATCTCTTGTCAAAGATACGTTATTTGCAAAATCGGCGGGCATCGATGATCGTCGCCATGTTTGTTCCCTTTTCGATGCGCGCACCTGCTAGTGACGTCATTTACACACTTCCGGTTTGTATCGTTTCATTTCTATCATTCTCAACAATGGAATATTCATTCATATAACAACTACATAATAGCGTATGATTTTGAGCCTGAAAATTCTGAAATTGAATTAGCCGAGATTGAAAGAAACTGCTTGTTATGCCACAATTAATTACAAAAGAATGCCGACAATTGTAGCACGTTTAACCCTATTTTCTCGTTTAAGACTATGGAGTGAGGCCAATCAAAGACCTAAGTCTTTCGGCCAATATATAGGTGTAGAGCTTGTGATTTTTTTCTGATCGACTTTGCAGATTTTTTCGACCGAAATGCGTTTACTTCGTGAGGTGGATACACGATGTCCTTAAATTGGAGGTAAACGTTTGAATTCAGCGATCTAGCGACATTGTTGTATGCCGCATCTCAAGCGATCTAATTAACCACTTTTTTAAATTTTGTTTATTAACAAATACCAATGACTTTTATATAAAATGTAATATATAGATCCTTGAAAATACATTTTTCTTGAATTTATTATTCAACAGTCTAACAGTCTAACAGAATATTTCTTGTTGTCACTAAATTCACCTAGTTTTGTTTTCTCCTGGTGCAAAAAAAAATAATTATATTGTTTGCGTAATATTTAACCGTTACTCGACTTCAGGTGGCCCTCGCTATCAAAAGACACCAACATGCTTACTAATCGGTAGGCGGAGTTTACCCGGAAAAAAAGTAGAGAAATCGATCGTCATTGGCTAATTTGCTTTACCATAACGTTTTTGACCTGTAAATTTGATTTGCGACATGTAGATAGTGAAATACACAATAACTTTTTGACACGACGATTTTGAATAAACGGATGTCGGCGAATTTAGCGCTTGTCAGATATTTGTCTGGGGTTGTAAACGGTTGGTGTGTCCCACAACAGTGCATATGGCTTAGGGGACATTGAATTGTTTGTTGAATATGAAGCCATCCCGACCAAGATTAAAAGCATACCGGCAGATCAATCGTCCCGAACAACTTTGTTAAGAAATTAAGGCATACCGGTGCCTGTATGCCATAATGGCCTGGAGAAGGCCCTGAATTTAATTAATGTATTTTTGAAAATTTAAGTTGATGAAAAGGGAACTTTGAAAGCCACCGAACCCTGACAAATATAAAACTGTTTCAGGCCCGGTTTGATTGAGCTTGTTCATGGGTTTTAATTAAAATGCATATTAATCCTTACGCCGCTAAGACTGGGGTTGAGTGCAACTCAGTACTTCAATACGAACATTTACTGTAAAATTGTATGTCTCCTTCTTAAATTTAATTATAAAATTAAATGTTGCACACTGAGTGGTACAAGTTTTAACACGCATGTGTTATTGTTAATTGCCGCTAACTGATACGTGTATCTCACTAGCCAGCTTGCTCCGAAGAAGATCGGTGACATATTTAAAAGGTGTGAAAAACTTAACTGACATACTTAATTTAAGAAAACATGAGGGGACAATAGTAAACTCAAGGTAAATTTTTATACTTAAAGGAAATATTTCATTTTAGCGATCGGATCCTCTAACATTCTCATTTAAACACATTGTCTTTTAAATCCTAGTTAGCGATGCAATTACTTGAGCAAAATGTAAGATAAGAAGGTAAGAATACACAATACACTATAACTTTAATGTGAAATTTTCCTATTTATGCTACTTTGCAATATTTTCCCGCAAATAGCAATGTTTTCGTATTATTGATTTTCCCTTCTTTCATCTCTGCGTGTATTCAAATTGAAAGGGAAGTGTGTAAATGACGTCACGCCTCGTTTTTTATCTCTCGCGAGACAACGAGATGTCAACAATGGCCGCGCTCATGCTGCGCTTGAAAAAACGATTATCAGTGTAAATAAAAATACGTTTTACAATTATCATATTCGTTGTCATCGATTGATTACGGTAATTGTGTTATTCAAAATATGTTTTATCATTTAAACAAATGTTATAACCAGCCGAACGTATTCCTTTAACGTTGGCTATAACTTTGCCATTTCTTAATATTTCTTCATCAAACTTTCAAATTATATTGCTTATGACAACACGCTCGAGATAATGCCAAATTCTCAAGGTCAAGGTCACATTTGATGGAGTTATGCCCCTTTTTGTACTTATATTTAGACACGAAAACTTAACGTTGGCAATAACTTTGCCATTTCTTAATATTTCTTCATGAAACTTTCAAATTATATTCCTTATGACAACACGCTCGTGATGATACCACATTCTTTAGGTCAAGGTCACATTTGATGGAGTTATTTCCTTTTTTACGAAAACTTAACCTTGGCTATAACTTTCACCCTGGCTAACCTGGTACGCTTCGCGAACGGCACTACGCCGCGATCACGGCATATGCAACGCTTTTAACCGGCATAACCGGTGTCAATGTAGGAGATTTTGTGGGGTAAGGTAAGAAAATTGCAAAGTTTTTGGTTAGATATTTAAATAATACTCAAACCAGTAGGCCTGTACGGCTGTCAAATCCTGCCTATTTATGATTCCAGTCTTCTTTGTGTCCAGAATACAGTAGTTTGCTCAATCATTCGTGAAAATGGACCACTTTGTGCTGCAAATGTTGTAAATTTCCTGTTCAAATGTATTTTTCTTGAGCTAAACTGAAGTGTAGTGAAGAATTATGACTGCATAAAAACTGTCTGTATTGGAAGACAACGCAGTGTAAAATTTGTGTGTGTTATATCTATATTTTACTTACTTCTTGCCAAAAAAAAGAGAGGCCACGCACCGTACACCGGCACTTGATTTTTGCTACGCTGCGTATCACGGTATTTTATTCAATGCTGGTATTAAACTTTACGTTGGTTGTCAAAATCTTTAACTGTTACTTCACATTTAATTGAGCTGTAGTTTGTTGTGTTGGCGTACATTGCAAAACAAGGTTTGATATACTTAATGATTCCTCCATCAACAAGCAGGAGCGGATCCGGAGGGTATTCTTTGGGGTTGCTCAAACCCCCTGTTGGCGCATCAATATTTAATTTTAATGTGGATTATGGCCAGAATGTAGGAATTATCACGTAACTACCCCGTGACTGACCCAAACGAACTCCTTTTGTGGAAGGCCGATCCGACCATGAACAAAGCTAGCAGAGTATTTCACGCAATACCCGAGTCCGCTACCGATGAAAACCCCCAAAATAATTTGTGAAAGATAGATTTATCTGAAGTTGTTTCAATAAAAGTTAAATTAAATCATAAAAATCTACCTCTTGTTAAGAAGCAGTAGGGTGTGGGTGGGGCAAATCAACATTAAGCATTGTTTCAAACTTTGTCTATAACATGTAAAATGACCAAATATATTAATGTTTAACATACTTAATGTTTATTGACAAAAATCATTTATAGAAGTCGGTTTAAAGACTAGATTTTGAAAAATCATATTGAAAAGAATGCAGAGTTTTACAAGAAGACATTGATTTATGTTATATATCTTATTTTTAAATACTTATTAAGGAATTATCCGTTGTCCGATTTTGTCCAATTTTGGATAGGTTGTTTATACTAAATGTGACGGGTATTGAAAATTTCATTTCTGTTGCAATTTTGCCTACGTTTGACGTATTTGTTCGTAATGTGACTGTGCTAATTATGTTTATTGCAAGTAACTGACTTGACCTTTGATGTGTGGTGAGAAATGAAAGTTGTACATTATGCTGTAATCACTTTAATCTGTGTACCAATTGTATGATATGCAGAATCATTTTTCATAAAAGGTCTAAGAACAGGCATACATAAATAAGAAAAAATACTTTTATAAGTTTAGAAGTAGTCAAGATCATTCATTTAAATGGCAAAATGAAAATTAGGCACAGCCTTTTATTTTACCAATGGTCTGCGGTAGGTGTCTGTTATTAAAATAGAGAAAACTTAATATATTTTAATAACTCATAAAGTAAAGTAAACAAGATACAGTGATGACACTTGGTATACATATTTGATGTAAAGTGATTACAGCATTATGTACATTATTTCATTTTTCATCACAAGTCAAAGGTCGAGTCAGTTATTTGGAATAAACATTAACTATCTTTCACAAATTATTGATAAGGGTTTCACCCCTGTTTTGCGTGCAATACTCTGATAGCCTTGTTCAGGGTTGGATGAAAGAAAGAGATTCGATTGGGTCAGTCTTATGGTAGTTATGTGATAATTCAAACTTTCTGGCCATAATCCCCATGAAAATTTAAATATTGTTATTAAGTAAACATAATCACAAATCTTTCACAAATTATTGATTGGGGTTTTCATTGGTAGCGGACTCCTGAATTGCGAGGCTAGCTTTGTTCAGGGTCAGATCAAAGATTTCCACACAAGAAGTTCGTTTGGGTCAGTTTTAGGGTAGTTATGTGTTAATTCCAACTTTGAAATTTATAATCCCCATGAAAACTAAATATTGATGCGCAAAAAGGGGGTTTGAGCAACTCAAAATAACACCCTTTGAATCCGATCCTGATGGTTGATGGAAGAATTTTTAAGTACTTTGTTTTGCAATGTAGACCAACACAACAAACTACAACTATATTGATGTGAAGAAGCAGTTTGATATTTCGATATTTAAAATATTTTTAATACCAGCATTGTATAAAATGCCGTGATACGCAGCGTAGCAAAAATCAAGTGCCGGTGTACGGTGCGTGGCCTCTCAATTTTTGCAAGAAGCAACTAAAATATTGATAAAACACACTCAAACTTTACACTGCAGTGTCCTCCAGTGCAAACATTTTTTATGCATTCATAATTCTTTACTAGACTTTAGTTTAGATCAAGAAGAAATACGTTTGAACAGGAAATTTACAACTTTTGCAGTACAGAGAGAGTCCATTTTCACGAATGATTGAGCAAACAACAGTATTCTGGACACAGAGAAGACTAGAATCATAAATAGGCAGGATTTGACAGCCGTACAGGCCTATTGGTTCGAGTATTTTTTAAATATGTAACCGAAAACTTTGCGATAATCTTACCTTACCCCACAAAATCTCCTACATTGACACCGGTTATGCCGGTTAAAAGCGTTGCATATTCCGTAGTACCGTTCGCGAAGCGTACCAGGTTAGCCAGGGTGACTTTGCCATTTCTTTTTATTTCTTCATCAAACTTTCAAATTATATTCCTTTTCACAACACGCTCCTGATAATACCACATTCTTTTGGTCAAGGTCACACTTGATGGAGTTATTCCCCTTTATATGAAAACTTAACGTGTGCTATAACTTTGCCATTTATGAATATTTCTTCATCAAACTTTCAAATTATATTCCCGATGACAATACGCTCGTGACGATACTATATTATTAAGGTCGAGGTCACATTTGATGGAGTTATGCCCCTTTTTGTACTTGCATTTTTATTCCGACAGCACCAGAGGCTGAACACCCATCTAGTAATAGTATAGACACTGGGTACCAACGAGATAAAAATGTAAAAATAACAATGAATTTTCCACTGTTTGAAAACAGTGAAATAACTGGTTGAAAACAGTGGAATATCAAGACTAAACACTTTAAGCCTCAGACAGTTATTCTACTATTGAGAAAAGCCTGGGATAGCTTTGTTTATAATATGTATTTATTGCGTGTTTCAAGCGTTTTGATGTTCACATACTCTTAACAAGCTTTCTAATCAGAAGCTTATCTTTAACAAGAATCTTAGACAAAAGCTATACTGAAAGAAATAAGTTTAGCTAGTAAAGTTACATAATAACAATATTATATGAGAGATTCAAAATAAAATACCTTTTTAGTTGGCAATCAAAAAATACCTGATTGATTTCACATGGCGTACATGACAAGTCATTAACAATAAAAAGAATATCATAATTTTTATATAATAAGAGACCAGTGTTTATTGAAGGAAGATGTGTTATGTTTAATTTATATACTTGCTAAACTTTTTTCTTTCAGTATATTACAGAATTTTAAAAAAGTTACATTTTAATACAAGTAATTAAACGATTTCAATCGGACATCAAATTTACATTATACGTCGGCCAAAGGCCTCGAACGTTATCTCCGAAAATATTGTTACACTTGTTTTATTATTCGCATGTTCGTCGGCAGATTGATTGCTGGTAACACATTAATATTTAAATGAAGTCTATTGGCGGTTTATTCTGTAAAATGTTATAATTCAAAGCAGCCATTGACTGCATTAGTGTTCTTAAGTTTTTTAATATAAAGTTTATTCTATTTGTATCACATTAGTGTGGCTATTTAAATTAGCAGAGAAAGGAATCCAAGGGTTGACATTCAACAATTAACGTCAAATTTCATTATTTGAAAGCCTGTGTTTTAGCATTTATAGCATTGCACGTACGATCAAGCAAAAAAAAAACTTAACTATTTGCCGTAATAAAAAATATGATGCTTTTTGACAAAGCTATCACATCAAGATATACTACATAAGGTATAATAATTGTTTAGTTATAAAACTTTAAATGACGATAACTGGTGCAGTGGAAAATGGTTTATTCGCCAAACACCGTTTCAGACATAGATGAATGTTCGACAACCAACCCGTGCCAAAATGGTGGAACCTGCGTAAATACGCCAGGACATTACAGCTGTCAATGTTCAGGTGGATGGACGGGTGATCATTGTCAGACAGGTGGGTATACTGAATTACTTTACTACAATGACCGATATATGATCTCGTGAAATAGATACTCGAATATGCTGAATTCGTAAGGTGTCCTTTATAATGCACAGTATAAATTTCATACTCATGCAACAGAGCTCTGAAACATGAGATTGAAATGGAGTCAATACCGAAACGCCAGCTTTGTGATCCAAACGCAGTGACCTACCTTTGACGTTGCGCTTAAAAATTTGAGCGAAAGGGACACTTACATTTTACGTCACTTTCATAAAAGTGTAGATCTCTCTGAGAATTTTCCAGAATTAAAATTGTTGACATGCATTTTATCAGTGTCCGACATTTTCACTTTACTTCAACAGCTTTTGATCGTTTAGTCTACACACATTTAATATATTTTTTTCAACAATACTTTATATAAATATTTCAGTGCGGAAAATTATGTTCATGTAAAAATGGAATATTATAACAGTATGCAGTCTGTAGGTTCGCATTTGTCAAGTTCGTGTGTAAACAATATCACGCGAGACGTTTGGTCTATCGTTATTTGGATTATATATAAGCAACGAATACGAAGATACATGCTGCAAACTTTTATTATATTTCTTTTATTGTATACCCTTCCCGCTCAAAACAAATTAACTTACGCTTTACAACAAAATTTCAGTCATTAAAGTAATTTTGCAAAATAGCACAAATAAGTACTAATAACAATAGTACCGAAAAAGTAAATTTAATAATGACGTAAGAAATTCATAATGGTTGTAAAGCAACAACGGAAATTTCCTATGTTGGAAGTCGGCATATGCTTAAGTGAACCGGGAAATTACGACAAGAAAACACAACGTAGTATGACGTTTTTATGACGTCGCTTAGAAACAGGCAACTGCAAAAATACGGAATCGGAAAATCACATTGCGAGATAAGGATTTATAAATCGTGCAGATAAACGCTGTAATATGCTAAAATAATTCATGGTTATATAATAAACTCACATTTATGAGTACAATAAAAAAAGGAACAGTTCTGCTGTTGTTTTTTTATCGTTGCTAAGTTTAGATTTTACCGTTAAATATGTTAATGCACAATTATGGCAATGCAAAATAGAAGGCGCGATCTAATTGACAGTGTCTAAGCGTACAGTTAACCGAAACGGAAGTTACTGATCTGTACGCCGATGATCACATAGTTGCTTACAGAAAAACCTGCGACATCGAATTATCAATTGGTAAATAAACCAAATATAATGTGCATTTGGAAACAAATATTTCTGTGGTAAGTACAACGTTAATTGTTAGTCCTGCTGTGATCATATAGACTTAAAGGAAGGGTTAGTAATGTTATAATCCATCATCGTTCCCAACTCGATCAGTGAAAATAGGAGCAAAACATTGAACAAAACGGGACGTTTTGGGTTCAAATTTCTTTGTGTAAATAGATTTTGGACCAAATTTGTGTTGGTATGGGAGAAAATTCATTTATTTAACTTGTTTACTTCGTTCACCTGAGTTTGAACGACTTAGCAACGAGAAAATGATACTTTCTTTATGTCACTGTAAATGATAAGACTGTACGCATAGTTGCAACTGTACGCGATCGTTAGTTGTTAACAGATGCCTAACATCTATACGCATAGTTGTCAAACAGATCATTAACAATTTATGTTTCCAGTTAATGCTTTCTGATTATATCGACAGGTTATCATTTTAGCTTCAGTTAACCTTAATAATTCTTGCATGAGAACCTGAAAAATGCATATTTTTTTCAACAAATTTGCTCATTCTTTTAATAATACAAATGTATAAACAAATATCTGATCTTGGCTTCTGTTTCAAAGTCAGATTTGTTTTTAAATCTTATGTTAGCTCTTCATGAAAGGAGGCGTGAAAAAAAACGACTATAGTCCAACCAAGCTATATCAGTGGTAAGACCGTGTAAGATATGTAAAGGCCCGCTGTAATGTTTTCATTTCTTATCTGAAGTGCAAACAGTAGAAGCCATAATATAGCTGGACAAATACGCGTTAGTACTTCAACCATAGTTTCGTAAGATTTCATAGAATGCTCATATCAGATTAACATAATCCCTGAAATCTACCAATGAAAGTCGGCCAAAATGAAATCCAACTCGACATTTTAACGACCTTAAACATGAAATTCTTAGCAGATGCAGACGTAATTGTAGACTAACTTAACTCAGTCACGAAGTGGTGGATTTCAAAATCTGAAACCACTTAATGGAATTTTCCTGTCAAAGACCAGATTGTTAAAGTCTTTATGATATTGGACAATATTTGTGCATAATGTATATTTTTGCCAACAACGGCATGGATTTCAGCAGGTTTATAGTAAGTTTTATTTAATGTCACAATCAGGGGATTTAGGATTTCTAGCAGTTATCGGTGTCTTATTTGCAAAGTGTACCAATTCGTTTATATGGTTCAACAGTAGATCAGAGTAAAAAAACTATCAATTTATAGCTCAAAACTTGCTTGACAGTTCTAAAATGTGATCATATAAGGTTTTATTTTTGATAAATAACACATTAGATTTGGTTGATTCCTTTGATTGATTCCTTTAACAAGTTCTTGCTTCATGGATGCTTTTCAGTTGATCAGTATATGATGCACTTATGGTCGCAACTGTTCGTACAGTCTGACATTGAAGTACTGCAACTTTGCGTACAGTCTTGTCACTGTCGGTTGCTGCACAGAAAGACCATTTTCTCGGTGCTAATTCGTTCAAGCATCGTTCAATGCATTTTGTGAGCGTTGGAAATGATTTTTCTTTTACGGGAAGTCAAATATATACCTTTCCAATATATACATTATAAAATATGAGGTCACAAATGCATATTTTCTCCACTCTTTTTCCCCATTTTGTACTGATCAAGTGTGAAAAGATTACAGATTGCAATTTAACTAGCCGTTAGTTCAAGACTTCAAGATCACAGTAAGACTATTAATCAACGATGTACTTATTATAAAAATAATTTCTGCAAAAAGCACGTTTAATTTGAATATATTTTACAAATAAAAAGCCGATGTCGCGTGTTTTTCTGTAAGCAACTATGTGTTCATCGGCGTACAGATCAGCAACTTCCGTTTCGGTTAACTGTACGCTTAGACACTGTGTAATTGATTGGGAATGTTTAACTATGTTATTAAAATTTATTGTGTGCTTATTTCTTTAAGATGTAAATGAGTGTTTACCACACAATACCTGTCAGAACGGAGGGACGTGTATAAATGTTCCAGGGAGCTACATGTGTGGTTGCAAGAATGGATGGACAGGAGATGCATGCCAGACAGGTAAACAAAATTGCAATATTTTATTACGTGTGTTTTAACATATTCTGTTTTTCTTATTATACTATTATTAAAATGATTATTTAATTTATCATGTTACTAATTTAATAATTAAGCTGTCTATCTTTTTTGTTGTGTTCTTTTTAACTTACAAGCAAACATCAAATTCAAGACCAAGCACACTTTTACAAAAATCTAAAATTGTTTACATATGAAAATCAAAAGGACATAATATATTGTTGTCAGTATCATATTATGTTGAAAATTAAAATGGTGTTTTATGTTGTTAAGTTTGTGCGAATGGATGAAAACAGACTTGTAAGAGAAATCCTGTTAATATTTTTCTTTATCGTTTATATGTGTTGTAACATGATTAAAATGAAGATACATTAATTCAATAACTTATTTGTGCAAAGTTTCAATCAAAGGCTTTTTGTCGTTAGCGAGATTTTGATAAAATTTCTTTTTTATCGATTAACCTGCAATGAAGAGTCTACAGTAAGCTTTTGTATTTAATAAATGAAATGTTATTTTGAAGTTAATAGCCATTGTTATTAGTAGAACATATATTTTCAAATGCGTTGCACGAATCCGCATCAATAAATAGGAAAACCTCAAAGTCTAAAATATTATAAAATGTATATTTTTCAGAACAAAATAAAGGTTTGTTTATGTTATACTTACTGATTTCAAGTTATGACTTCAATCATTGCTATTATGAGTTACGTCTCTTGAAGGTCGCAAAGCATATGTACTTTGTTAATAGTACTTCTAAAACTTCTTTTGTTTTAAATTTCGGCCAGTTTATAGATAGGTGGTTTTAATTTCCCATCCAAAACAAATTGGATATTGTTCAATCACCCCGATGATATACTTCCTGCTTTTTAAATTTTGACTTTGGCGTTGTCTCTGATATGCAGGATTTTTATTCTCTGATCCCCTGTCAAAGTTCTTTTCAGTTTTGTTTCTCCCATTGTTTTCTCGTTTAGGACAAACCCATTGATACGCCGCTGAACATGAATGGTATTAATCTGAAAATACTGCATTTGAAGGACCATGTTTGGGATAGATAGACGGCGTGGGCATTACTGCCCAGGAACAGGCTCAATCAGACCGAGCCTGCAATATTTTCATATTTATCGTGTTCGGTGACTTTTAAAGTTCCCTTTTCATCTAGTTTCCTTTAAAATCTGAAAACAAGAAGATAATTTGTCGTTCCGTCTTTTAATGGTATTCATTCAACTACATAGCATCATTTTTGTATTGAAAGTGTGTGTTACATGGTTAAATGTTCTTATTGCTGACGTCGCAGTCCGCCTTATTGAAACTGGTGCAAAGTTGTTGGTTCATTCTTATCTTTGAATATTTTTGTTTGATGATATTATCGTTTTTTTTTTGTTGTATGCGAAAATAACCATTACATTGGGTATGTTATGTTGTAGACGTAAACGAATGTCTTTCGGTTAACTTCTGCCAACATGGCGGGACATGTACTAACAGTCCTGGAAGTTACAGTTGTCAATGCTCAAGCGGTCGTACTGGAGAACGTTGCCAGATAGGTTCGAACACTTGTTTAGACACCTAGTTTTATTAAGTTTGTACCGATCGATTAAAGAGTTTTGAAAACTCACATTTTTTATATACTTGAGGAGCAAGGTTCCATATAGTTTACTTTCCAATTATGGAGTAAATTTGAATATGAAATATACTATATTATTATAGGGAGTGGAGGTTGGGGAGCAAAGATAAAAGTAATACAGAATATTTAATGCTTTCTATCCTGTTAGGACTGTAAGTTAATACATTTCGATGATTTCTTATCACATTATAATTGATCGAGCGTTTTAGTAGCCTTTTTAGTATATTAACAAATACGAATACTAACAGTTTATGTTTCATTTGGCTTATATGGGACAGTTATACGAAAGTGAAATATCCATATCAGGAATCGCCAAACTCACAAAACACAGCCCCCACGCAGCGAAAAAATAGAGAGAAAATAGAGGATGTTTTTATAAGTAACATATGATTTCCACAGTTACCGACCTTTGTTTGCTGTTAAAACCATGCATGAATGGAGGAACATGTTCATATACACATGGGCAAGTAAACTGCAGCTGCACGAGTGGTTGGACAGGCCCACAGTGTAATTGGGGTAATTTATTCAAAAATATTAAATTTGTATGTCTTTGTTAAAGCCTTGAACCACCCATTATAGTAGTCAGTCAACTATTTTGAAATTGAAAATGGGTATCAGTTGGTACAGATGGAATTATCACAATAAATCGTACATAATTATGCAGTTATAACTGATTAAAAAATCAGAAAACACGTTCGAAATTAAAAATTGCCGTATAAATTTTAAGAATTGGAGCGACTTCTACTTTCAAATTTTATTAATACTGTCAGTATAACAGGATTCAATTCGTCTGGTTCCGTCGAAGTTAGGAACACGGTTACGATTGCTCGAGGCAGGTAACTTATCGTAAATTTTAGGGATTTTATAACTATATCAAGACATTCTAAAGTTGACTCTACACTAAGAAACATCTAAATTTAAACAAGAGCGAAGGAATACCGCTCGTAAATAAGGATTACATTAACTGCATTTCATAAATAGTGTTTTATATTTGACATTTATTTGCAAGTGAAAACCTTGCACATGATTACCTGAAACAAATACTGTGAATATTTAGTTATTGTTATTTGACGTTATTAATAATCTCTTTGAAACAAAGAAATAAACAAAGAAACTTTACACGTGTTCCTTACTTCGAAGGAAACCCGGTGTTTAAACCTGTTATATCAGGTCAATATGAGGTATTTTAATTTTAATATATACACTGTCATGTAACAGCTGCCCTGTACCAAATAGTGTGTACCCTGTGGCAGTCCGCAAGATGGCGACCAGTTAAGCGACGAAAATGTATGTGCTATTTTGTTTCCAATTTATGTACACATTGTAAGGTATAGACTTGTATACTTGGATCATATAATGAAAAGGATTATTGATTGATTAAATGATTGCCTGCTTTATTGCCGGTGTGTCTGTTTGACCCGAAATTGATAAAAATAAATGACCTTATTTGCTATTTCAAAATTGAAGCGAGAGCGACGACTGATTTCGGCTTTTTATTCTATGACAACTTCGTTGTTCTCGTAATATGTGTTATCCCTTTGAAGCGCCTGTAATGTAATAGGAAAATTATGATAATAATTTACAAACATATAAGGTGTTAAACATTTACATTTTAAAATATTTATTTATGGCCTTGTTAAGAATAATATCCTTTTCTGGATAACATCAAAAATCGTGTAGGTATTTTAGCCACAGGTCATTTCATGTCTTCACCTGTATCTTTTAATTACATTGGACTCGATCTTGTTATGAATAAGCAAGACGTTATATAACTGTTACTGTAGTTTTATATATTCTTCATGTCAAACTGTCATCTTGAAAAGTAATACGTATGCAAGAACGGTCTAGTGTAAGGTATAAAAAACAGATATTTTATCTGGATATTTGGCGAGAGAACGGCCGTATGGCCGGAATGAGCCACATAATGCCTTTTAGGAGGACGGTATGTTAGTCTCGTGGCTAAATTGCTAAACTTTAAATAAGACAAACTTATGACACTTAGAAAAACACTCAGAATATTTATACTTATAAGAAAGAACTGTTTATGTTTTAGAAAGTCGGTTTAAACATTAAATAAACTGTTAAAAGCTTAAAGATATATAAAGTTATTTCGGAACTTAAGAAGTGTTTGTGTTATTACACCCTAAGACCTTTGTAAGAATTAACCACTACGTTACAAGGTCTTCTTTGTGGTGCCGTGACCAGGATCTTACTTCTAGTGGTCGTCGCGGCATAACGAGGGGGAAATCTACTATACGACACAGCGCAGAGAAAACTACTATACGACACAGCGCAGAAGAACCCACCTTACGTCACGCCAGTAAACCAGAATGACGCAGTGACGCAGAAGTCACAATGGAGGCTTACAGGTTAGTTCCATTTGCTAATAAAATCTTAATCCAATCATGATACACGGAACTGGTAATAAAATTCAAAAATGTAGGCTTTTCTTTTAAAGATAATACTGGGGAAGGGGGTTATTTTTGGATTGTAGATTTTTATTTTTGGAGGTCGAAAATGTTAGTCAAGGTGCCGAATTCTTGTTTAGTAATTTTCGAAAATTTAACTGTTAGATCAGTAATTAATTTAGGCTCTATTTGTTCTCTACTTAATAAAAATTTTTCAAAAATTAAAGTGAAAACTTTACTTGTTAAAAACAAATTTTTTGCTTAAAACAAAAAAAACACGACAAGTTAACGTGCTAGATTAGTTCAAGTGAAATTTAACAATCTTAAATTTTTTTTTGCACACACACTTTTGTTGTAATTTCCAATATTTCTCAAAAATTTTAGGAAAATATTTTTGTAACAGCAACTGTTGTAGGTCTAATTTTGGCATAAACTGCTTAGTTGTTTTTTAAAGGATATAAGAAGAAACCTTTTTGATGTCATTAAGTAATATAAATATTCCGAAACACTGGTTGTATAGTTTAACTACCAGCTTAAAAAATAGAAAAATGCAAAAAAATAATATATTTAAAAAAAAAATAGAAAAATGTACTAGGAAAAAAAGAAATTAAAAAGACTATTTTTGGTATTAACTATCAGCTTAAAAAAAGAAAAGTATTAAACATATTTTGGTATGAGTGTTGTACATGAATGATAGGTTTTTTTTCTCTGGTACAAGGTATTATTACTAGATTATGTGATGTAACTGTCGCGTTGCAAGCGTTGCGACCGTTCAATCTTTGTTTGTAAGTTTTGTTCCGAGCGTATCGGATATGTATATATTTGAGAAGAAAACAGTAAAATACTGTTGTTATCCGCGATTTTGACGCGATGAAATTAAGTTGCTTCCGAGTGTATCCGGATCATGTTTATGACTATGTCAATGCCTATGGCTTTGATCTTGCCTTCGGCTATGTCTATGTTTATTTCTATGTTCGCGTTTCAGTAATGTAGTATACTGATGTAAACCGTGAAAATGCGCGATAGCATTAATTGACTTAAGTTTCACGTATGCAGCTTTGTTGCTGAATCGATCAGCGGTAAGCCTTTTGTTTAAAAATGTACGGGTGCGGCTTGATACATTTCGGGCTTACAAACATTATTGTGTACGTTACTTTAAGCATAGGATGCGAGTGCGCTAACGATGTCGACAATTTTTGAGAATAATTGTCACATGACTTGTAATTAAGTTGTGCGGTCTCAGCAAGTTTCGCGATCATATATCACTGTCATCGATTTAAATCGTTGTGTGCTTGAATGCACGTATTTTGAAATAATGTTATTGAAATGCAATTAATCGATGTTGTTTATATTCAAGTTGTGCGTCAAAACGCACGTGTCATTAAAGGTATTTTTTTCTGTCTGAGCGGTATGTCTGATGAAGTATGCTTGTCAATATAAGTATGTACTCTTTCTTTTAAAATGATTTTTCATTATTTAATGTACCATGAATACGGAGTGTAGGGTTTTGGCTTTTTCTAAAATTTTTGTTTTCATTACACATAAATAGTTTACATTGTAACATATTTTCATTTTACGACACAAGTTCATTAGACAGATTTTTATAAGAACATAACATTTATTATGATGATTTAATGGGTATTTATTAAATAGGGTTAGTAATGCCAGTGAAATGTGTCATTGTGCGGAAGCGGGTTTAATTGGCTAGGAACAAATCACAGATCATGATGTTACAGCTTGGTCATTTGCTCTCACGTCAGTATGCTTCAGTGAACGAGTCGATCTTCTACCCGGTGGGGAAAACGGAGAATGGAATTACCTTTTGGACAGTTTAACATATAATGGTCATTCCAGCGGATATTGTATTTAAAAGATTAGATCTTCCAGCTTGACATCTCTTTATAGTGTGGATATTTCCAACTGGCATTTTCTTGAGGTTATTCGACAACATCTTAAGAATTGTAACAGTACAAGTGACCAGAAATTCATCCTTACAACTATTCACAACGAACAGACAACGACGAGATGTTTTCACTCAAGCAAGGATTCACGACCTGTCCCTGGTGAGACGCTGATGGAATAAGAAACAACTTCGATTCCGTGACGCTTTCTATGATTGGCATTACGAAACAATTGTGCGGAAGAATCCTGAGATGAACTTGGCATGCAGTGCGATGAGGATGCAGTACTATCATAAGTCGTATCGTTCCATAATTATTGATATTATCATACGTAGTAATTATGATTTTCATCACTGTTTATTATTGTTGAAATTATGCATAGAATGGTCGAACAACTAACAATAACTTTTCAAGCCAAACGCCATAAGTCGAATGCCTTGAGTATTTTCATCTTTAAAACGCACAGAATGAATTATGATTAATTATGCAGACAATTACAATGTTTTGAACATGTTTACCACTCAGTTCAGTTTGCTTTCGGTAAAATATGAAGGAAATCGGAAAAAATGAGTTTGTTCCAAAAAATATGTACAACTTTAATTACAGATTAACTAAATTGTAAGTGTATGATAACAATATTTTGTTATATACAGATGCTCTACATTTTTTTTCTATTTGTAGAACTTATATGCGTTTTAGAATGTTACTCATGGAAACCCAAATGATGCACGGATGAGATCACGGAAAAGAAATCAACATGCAGTACAAATGTTTGCAGAAGTGATGTGACATTATGAAGATGTGATTTTCATATTCCACCGTGATAATAGTGACTTTCCGTGTTGTAAATTTTATGAAAATGTACTTATTCTTGTATGTCCTTGAAACCGAACATCACTTAAGGCATACATATGTACTAGTATTTAATAGTAGGGTTTCCTGTACACGCACATTATTATATAATATATATTTGAATGCTTCTTGCAGGCAGTAGTATCTATATCGTAACCAAAAATTAATATTACATTGAAACGGAAATATATTATTTCGGTCTGAAACACAACCACTCAAAAATGTTATTTAATACCACATACTTTATTTCCGAATTGAGTTTTTTCTGACTGTTATACGACACTCTATCTTTTTTTTTTGGTTTTTGTAAAGAAAGGAAGGGATTTGTAATGTAATAGGAAAATTATGATAATAATTTACAAACATATAAGGTGTTAAACATTTACATTTTAAAATATTTATTTATGGCCTTGTTAAGAATAATATCCTTTTCTGGATAACATCAAAAATCTTGTAGGTATTTTAGCCACAGGTCATTTCATGTCTTCACCTGTATCTTTTAATTACATTGGACTTGATCTTGTTATGAATAAGCAAGACGTTATATAACTGTTACTGTAGTTTTATATATTCTTCATGTCAAACTGTCATCTTGAAAAGTAATACGTATGCAAGAACGGTCTAGTGTAAGGTATAAAAAACAGATATTTTATCTGGATATTTGGCGAGAGAACGGCCGTATGGCCGGAATGAGCCACATAATGCCTTTTAGGAGGACGGTATGTTAGTCTCGTGGCTAAATTGCTAAACTTTAAATAAGACAAACATATGACACTTAGAAAAACACTCAGAATATTTATACTTATAAGAAAGAACTGTTAAAGTTTTAGAAAGTCGGTTTAAACATTAAATAAACTGTTAAAAGCTTAAAGATATATAAAGTTATTCCGGAACTTAAAAAGTGTTTGTGTTATTACACCCTAAGACCTTTGTAAGAATTAACCACTACGTTACACGCCTCTAATTGCCTATCTTGTGGTATAACTATTAAACTGAACAATTATTTTGTTTTTTTTAGAAAATGCGATTCAAACAAATTATTGTTGGTACCCTGTACCGCCCCTGGGATTATAAGAGGGTACCTTGTATGGTCGTTGGCATTGTGTCGAAAAAGGTACCATGTATGGTCTACTTTTCCATTAACACAGCTACCCTGTAGAACTCATTTCTTCATCTTTGTATGACCAATTTGTATGTGGCATATTGTATATCTATAAATGTTATCTTTACCACTGGCACATACCTTTTCGTCGCTTAACTGGTCGCCATCTTGCGGACTGCCACAGGGTACCCACTATTTGGTACAGGGCAGCTATTACACGACAGTGATATAGTTAAACAAGAGTGGAAGAAAACATAAACATACAAAAAGCAATTATATACAATAATAGAGAAACTGTTTTATACATAGATATTTAGATAATATATTTACAAACATACGAATAATGAAAAAACTAAGTTTTAAAATCATGCTTCGTATCTCGAGGTTGCTTTACAGATATAGATGAATGTTCTACGACAAACCCCTGCCAAAATGGTGGAACTTGCATAAATACGCCAGGACATTACAATTGTCAATGTTCGCGTGGGTGGACGGGCGATCATTGTCAGACAGGTAGTACAGTGAATTATTTTACTATAATGACTGATATGTGATCTCCTAAAAATATTCACCGATAGTGGACTCTATTGGTTGAGCGCATAACGTATCCTACATACTGCACAATCCTTGTAGCTCGTTACCATTAAATTGGAATCCAGTTTTAAAACTCAATATTGTTTGCTCATTTAACAGAATCCAACACAGTGATGTTCTTTTGAAGATTCGCTGAAAATATGATAATGCGATATAATTTCGTTTTTACCATCTTATTGTCGTACTGTTGCGTTATCATTTTCGCACTGTCATTTTATAGACTTAACCAAAATAACACCTATTACAGTCATATTTTAATATGTCGGGGCACCATTGGATTGATCATTCATTCTTAATATTTTATTTTAGTTTCCTAATACGACAATAGGATTATGATAATGCGATATAAATGTTTTTTAACCATCGTATTGTCGCACTGTCGCGTTATCATTATCGTACTGACGCGTTAACATTATGGTACTTTCATTTTATCATTATCGTACTGTCACATTAACATTATCGTATTGTCGTGTTATCATTATTGTACTATCGCGTTGAGTTATCGTACGGCCATGTTATCATTATCGCACTGTCGCATTATAATTATCGTATTGTTGCGTTATCATTATCGTACTGTCGCGTTATCATTATGGTACGTCGTTTTATCATTATCGTACTGTCACATTATCGTTACCGTATTATCGCGTTATCATTATCGTACTGTCGCGTTGAGTTATCGTACCGCTATGTTATCATTATCGTACTGTCGCAATACCATTTACGTAAACCGCAAGCTTAACATTACACCGATCTTTAATTGAAAGGGAGGTTATTAGAAAATTTCTTATTTAATACGTATGTAATAGAGCTTTATGATTTTATTACCAACGAGGAATTAATTTCAAACAGAAAAGCAGTTTAGAACAGTTTTCCAGTTGCGTGACCTTTACATACATGAAATGCATGTTTAGAAAATGTTTTAAACTTAAATCGATGATAATAACTGATCACAGCTAAAAGGTAAAGTCTGTGTATTCCTTATCAAATATTACCGAAACAAAGTAACCTAATTGAACTTTGGGTGAGTGTACATGTATACACATTATTGTGCGTATTGAAAATTAACAAAATCAATTAAGTGCATAGAGCGATCAAACGATCTAACTTAGCGGGAGATAGAACAGTAGCTTTTCTAGATATGAAAAATTTAGGCACCTGTTGTGACTTTTCATTTGATTTCAGACATAAATGAATGTGCGACACAAAATTCGTGTCTAAATGGTGGAACATGTAAAAACACACTTGGAAGTTACACCTGCAGCTGTTTTGGTGGTTGGGCGGGTCTACACTGCGAAACAGGTGATTAAAGAACTATATTTTAATACCTACTTTAACATTGTTCATACCATTCTTAAATATATCACACCCAACCAAATATATATCCAACCAAAACGTGTATTTGCATAAAATTGAGCCAGAAAAGTTGTCGCAAAAACGAAGTGTAGAACGAACAGTGTAACGGTTTTGATTTAAGTATAAAAGATTTATTTCGCTTTTCGATTATTGGCAATTGAACTTGTAAAGTTGAAATAGCTGCTTCAGCTGTTTTATTTCTCGTTGTGGTTGTGTTTTTTGTTTCATTTTCTCGTTTTGTTTATAAATAATTGGCCTCTTGACTGATTGAGGATAAGGTAAATCTTCGGCTTCTTTTCAGAATTTTGCATCAAAAAAACATGAAAACCAGTTTCATAATCTTTATATGCGTGATGTAGTTTTAGAGCTTCATTATATTGTCACCTTTTTAAAACGTTGTTTATTTGTACTAACAATTTAAGGACTAAAACTACTTTATGGGTTATACAGTGTATCATATCGTCGTTTATTTCACTTTAACAAGAAGCAGACTTTCGCTTTTCATACATTACCGTAAATAAAAAAGTTTGTTTGCTACAGTACTTAATAAAAGTAGTGCTAATTCCATGCATGTCGGCATTTCTACAATGCCAGCAAACAGATAACCTAAGGCTCGCCGGCTATATTTGTGATTACTTGGAATTTTATTTGGAATTCGTTACGGGACAAGGTCATAACGGCAGTAATGTTGATATTTTCATCGTTGCAAAACGTCACTGATGGGAGGGGCATTTGAAAAAATAACGTTTGGATAAATTTAATAACGAAGCCTTCTATTGAAACTGGTCGTATATGTAGGCTGCTTGTTTTTTTTTGGAAATATTTGTTTATCTACACAAACTTTTCAATCTTTTATGGAAATCGACACACTTTTTTAGAAGACAGTTATTGCATATGTTCAACTGTTTTAAAATGATTTATTTATGTTTCCTTTTCAGTGTTGAAAAATTGCGATCACAGCTTTATCCGAAAAATTTTAAAAACGAGCTTAATGGAAATGAACATAAAAATGGGTTAATACTACAAAAATCCGATTTCAATAAGATGTTGACACAGCGAGCGACCTCCGAAACACATGTTGCACTGTAACACTTCACAAGACGCCGGTCATTTTTTCGGCGTAGCTGTCTAAGCTCACTTTTGACCTAATTTATTAACCAATGAAGTGTTGTAAATAATACTCGTACTATATTATTTATGCAGCGGGAAAATTAAATAAACTATTTCGATTGGTAGCTATTTCCACCGGAGAGGCATCTAGCAGGGTGAAGAGGTAACAGTTAGTTTACATTGTTTGAAACGATTATTGCTGTGTCGTTTAGATCTTTGCTATTCTCTTGTGTTGAAAGATGTTGAAATGAGGCACACTACAGTACTCATTTGTCAACAATAATACAGTCACTCTTTTATATCAACCTATACAAAATGAAAGTGAAAGTAAGTGGAAATGGCTTAAAGAAAACGATTTTACACTTTAATGTAAAGGTTAAAATTTAAGTAATAAAATCTGCGAGCTTGAATTATTGTAATATTTGTGAGTTTTTAGTTAATGGAAATTTATCCAAGCTCTTTCAGTAATTATAATGTTTATCCGTCTCTTATCGAGCAGCTGTGTATATAATATGCAATGAGTTCGCTATGTAAGTCTTGAAGTCTTCACTAAATATATTTTATTCTTTCAGCAATTGATTTATCATCTGATACATTATGTTTTTAGAACAAACACAACCAAGGCCTTTTACAATACGTTTCTTATATAAAACTCATTCTTTATCGCGACTGAGGACTTTACAATGTGCTTACTTCTCATAAATCTGGCAACTACGTGTAATATCTTACGTGAAAAAACTTCGAGTCCGCTATTAAAGCAATTGCACTCCAGTCATATCTTAAGAACATGTTAACGTAACGGTTTTCAGTAGATGATTTTTATCAGATTGCAATTAAAGCAAACAGCTTTCACAGAGTAGAAAGTTGTGGTATATTCTAGAATTGTTTCATATTCCTAGGAAATTTTCTTCAAGTTTTGAAGAAAACACGTGTAACTCTTTATTAATGTTTATTGCTCACAATAAGTCTAAAGATATTTACTGAATTTCTTATTATCTTGGTAATTAATACACCCTCTACTAACTTGTTTTTATGTTTAAGGTAATAATAAAACAAAGACCTTTAAAATCCGTTTTTTTTTATAATTATTAGATTCACATTTATAAATAAAATTAAAATCTATTTATCTGTTCCTTAATTTGTGTGGGATGTAATTTTACATTCAAATCTAAGTAATTTTAATAAAAAGTCATTGTGAAGGATTCACAAAGAAATTATTTAATTTACACGTAAATCAAGATGAAGTGAATAATACCAGCTACAAACTGCATCATTTCATATACGAGTACAATCTACGCCGTTTATCTTTTTTAAAGATATTTCTTTTTTGTCATGCGACGACTGTTAGAACCTGCCGCTACAATCAAAAGACGTTGCGTTCTACTACCAAATAAGGTTTTGCTGTCAATCAAATTGTTGTCGCTGTGGGTTTATTCTCCTTGGGGATATTGAACTGAAAATTACGTTTTCGAGTACATGCAGCGTGAATAACTATGAACAGCGTTCTGTAAATTTAACTTTCCCGCTACTTTCAACGGGAATATAAGTCAAGCGTTTGATGTTTTAGTTGCAAGCCAAAATCTTACTGAAATCGAAATTTGTAGTACATTTTCTGCAAAAATTTATTTATGTTTTGTAATTACCTTTGGTTTAAACTTATTTGCTCATGTATTTCTTACGAGATAAATTTTCATTTATCTATATGAACAGATGTAGACGAGTGTCTGGGATCCAATCTTTGCCAGCACGGAGGTACATGTATAAACATTCCAGGATATTTTAGTTGCCAATGTGCAAATGGCTGGACTGGTACTATGTGTCTATTAGGTACGGATTCTTTTACCAATATTTTTTACTGTTCCAGTACAGTAAAGAATTTCTAATTTGAAACGGAATGAATATTTAGTAAAAGTCTCTAACAAATAGAGGATATTTGTTTTTACCAGTGTAAGAGAGAAATATATTTCACCGAGTGAGCTCCGGAATTCGTATTTTCACGAGTGTCGAAGCCACGAGTGAAAATACAAAATTCTGAAGTTCACAAATTTTAATAAACTCTTGTAGAAATTAAATTGTAAAACAGAGTCATGGACAAACTATTACTTGATTTGGCAACATGTCGAGCCCGTTTTGAAGTAAGCAAAGTTTACATGCAATTTTGACACAGATACATTTGCTGTCACAAACAACACAGAAGCAACTAATTTCAGATGAACAAGGGTTAGCTCATAGAGGTTAAAATATAGACAAGGTTGATCTATCCATTCCAAAAAAAGGTGAAATATGCATATCAGGAATCGCCACATTCAGAAAAAACAGCCTCCCCACACAGTCAAGAAGAATAGAGGGAGAGAGCATGGTTAATAAAATGATCAGTTTCAAAAGAGACACCACTAACAATTAACAAAAATAAGAACCCGAGGGGTTATCGCCTTGGAACGGTCAGTTGCAAATCAAATTGCCACTAGGGGTTTAAACCAGGTTCTAGGGTGCATCAACCTCACACTTGCCCCAACAGGTTCTCATATCACATAACAAATACAAGTTGTCTTGTAACTCCAACCCACTTATTGGCTCAACAATGTTGCATGCAAAAGCACACAAACATATAAAACATTTGAATCTAATAGCATTGCAATCCAAAGTTATTGGACAGAGAAAAATTGACATGAGGTTAGATCTGCAACTGTAATATTGTCATTTGAGATAGGAACCTGGGGTTTTACACGACATTCCGTGTAATTGGGGCTAACATCCTTGCCAATATAAACAAGATTGCTCATTGTTTTTCAAATTTTCTAGCAGGGCAAGCTCTGATATGACCTTTGACCCTGTTACTTCGACCTTAGATGGGTACTTAGGGTTTGCGCATGACACTCCGTCTCACTGATTAAAGCATTCATGCCAAATATAAACATGATTGCTCAATGCTCGCAAAAGTTGTTCCGTCACGGAGTCAAAATCCGTTATCAATTTAATGTATAGGTATCAAACTGGTATGACCATACAATTAAAATAGGTGTCTGACGCCAAAAATAATTAAAAAATAGTTTTATACCGACGAACATTTGAACAAGGCTTTTAATATTGTTTTAGATTGACATCCGTTATGTCTCTTCAAAATATTGCCATTTTGAGAAGTACGTTGCTATTTTTGAAACAATATGAACATGTTTTGTCCGCTTTGTGTAAGTTTTTGGTAATTTATCTTGATTACTCCTTACCTTATATGAGCAAGCAATATGACTTACTCCGAACGAAACACATAAAGTCGTTAAATTATCTTACCCAGGCCGTCTTTCATTTGCATTCACTCCAATATTACAAAGTAGTGTTTTTCTGAATAACCTTAAAATACGGGTGTATATGCATAATTATGATAATCATAGGACTGGTATGAAAGAATCATAGATCTATTGGTATGAAAGAAAACAATAAGCAAAACCACTTCGCTTTCAGTACTTCGATTTTAAAGCTTTTAAGTTTACTCTAATTATTTTAAGGCTTTTTATGTACAAACGGTTTCTTTTAAACATTCGGGAGATATGTTACCGAATTTGAAGTGTGTAACAATTTAATACGAATAATTAGATAATAAGTATTACAATCGGTAATCTGATTACAACGTTTTTCTTTGATCTACAAATTCTCTGTTCGGCATTCGAAAAAATATATCTTAAAAACAACAACAAAAGTAAACTTGTTTTATTCTTTAAATGTTTGTTGACAGCTTGCTTTTGAAAACACCAATATTTTGTAAAGATGTATCGTATTACAACTAGCGACAGTCTAAATACCATCGATATACTTGAAATTTCGACATGCTTAGCAACCCGTAGCAAAGCTACAAGATGTTTTAAAAGCCCTACCACAACATTGCCGAACAAAATGAAATGACACTGATATGAGCTGACGATTAGAGCTTCTTGATTTTAATCTGAAACTGTTTAAACATTGGATATTACATGTTTACCACTATATGCATCTTTGGGATGGATCGAAATTGTATTGTTTACTTTCATAAATAATTGAGTTGCTCTTTGCCCGGAGCTAGGCGGCGTGGGCAGATGTATGCATGTCCATTACTGCCCATTGACAGGCTTAATCAAACATAGCCATTAATATTTTCAAATTTGTCGTGTTCGATGGCCTTAAAACTATTTCTTGATCTTTAATTCTTTAACGTTTCAGACATAGATGAATGCTTGACAACTAACCCTTGCCAAAATGGCGGAACGTGCACAAATACGGCAGGACATTACAACTGTCAATGTTCAGGTGGATGGACGGGTGATCATTGTGAGACAGGTTGGTATGGTGAATTATATTTACATAATGACTGAAATATGATCTCCTGAAAAAAATCTCCGATAGTAGTCCCGAATTGTTTGAGTTTATAATGTGTCCTATAATCTGCGCAATCCTTGATACTCGTTGAACAGAGCCCATTGTCATAAAATTGAAATTGGAGTCCGGTCTCAAAACTCTAGCGTTGATTGGTCATTTCGCAGTGATGTATTTTTCTCTAGAAAATAACGGCAATAATGATCATTACTTTCCGATATTTATCAATATACCTGACTTCAGAAACCGTGATGCATTAAGTAACGCAAATGATAAAATACTTTATCAAAACTAAAAAATATCGATATAAACATTTAACATTTTTACAAGTAATATTAGTCTAAAAATAAACAATTATTTATTTGAATAATTGCATTAATATAAGGTGACACTCATTAGAGAATACATTGACGAAATATCAGTCCTTTTACTGAAAATATCTGGTTTCTATCAACTGACTTAAACAGATCTCTGAAAATCATAAAATACTAACTTTATTTTATTTATTTTAACATAGAACGAACAAAGATAAAGTGCGAAGCATGAAAATAAGATAATTATACTGTATACCCTAGAGAGTTATTTGATGCATCAGCAAAGCAAAGGCGTCAACACTGGGTACTGTCAACAAATACAGACTCCCAATGGTAGACATCATAAAGTTGTCATTTAAATTTTATATGCTATTTGTCGATATAAATTTGATTATATTTCAATAAAGAAGTGTCGAATACAGTTAGAAAACAGTAAACCTTTTAGGTTAATGGTAAATTTTAAAAATAAATTTGGCTCCTATGCTTCAGGGCGTCAAAACTGGACACTCCATAATATATTTTTACAGTTTGTTATTGTCTACACCTGATTTATAAAGGATACTATACTGTATTTATATTAGTTAAAATCTTAATGAGATCAAAGTAAATATGTCAATCTTGTCGAAGAGGTGGTACATTTCTTCCAGATATGGCACCAACGTGCAATCACACCTGCACCCTACATGCAGTGCTTTTGGGAAAATCAGTTGTAAGCTCCGTAGCAACAAGCTGTTTGGGTAGAGGTCTCCTTGCCTCGAATGACGCCCTTCCTCTAGGATGTTGCAACATTGGAACTAGTGAGCACTGGAGTAGGGTTAAACTTGTACAGGTAAAACATTGTGTTATTAATAATTGTTGTTCATCACTTACTTTAGAAATACACGTTTTGATAGTACTCGTAACACTGTATGTGTATATTGCTTGTGTGAGGTTGGTGCACCCTAGAACCTGGTTTAAACCCCCAGTGGCAAATTGTTTTGCAACTGACCGTTCCAATGCGGTTAGCCCTCGGGTTCTTACTTTAGTTAATTCTTTGTGGCGTCCATTTTGAAACTTATTATTTAAATACCATGGTCTCTTTTCCTCTCTACTTTTTGGCTATGTGGTGAGGCTGTGTCTGCTTGATGTGGCCATTCTTGATATGCATATTTTACTTTATTGCATTGTTTTATTCTCGTTACTTTACACGTAGAACATAAAAAACATATCACTAAAAAGTGTGTCGTGAAGCATCACGCACCACCGTCACCTTCTGTCTTAATACATTCAGTTTGTCGTGAACTGTTGTAATATCCCTAGCAACAAAATGTTCAAAAACAGAACTTTATGCCTAACGACAAACTAAATCTACCCGCATATCTTGCATTAGGCAAATCTAGTACAATATCTTTTTTCTCAAAGCGTGTTTCACCTTTAGATACTGCAAAAGATAACTTTATAAAAAACCTGTTTAGAGCCTCCTACAATATATGTTGGATAAAAATCTTTTTTGTTAAACACATTATGTCTACTTTATTATTTGTTCGTTTCTTTATGATTGCTTCCAGGAGAACGGTGTGTGCTTTGATGATCGCTTACCACCCTACACGCCTATCGCCGCATTCAATGGAACATCGCTTATTAAAGAAACCGCTGGCGTATTCATGCGCTGTATCAACAACGGATCTCCGGGATTTATGGCAAGTTAATTAACCTGACTTGTATTTGTAGTATTTATAAAACTATGAAATTAAACCGACAGCCGAATAAATTTAAACAGTTTTCATTGTTCTTTTTCTGTTTTAATAAAGGTTTTTTATAATTCACATTAAAAAAAGATAATGTTACACTTAACCCCATGAAATCATTTACCGGAATGACGTCTGTGACGTATTTTCTGTCAGCGCGGCATATATATTTTCTTCTCTTTTGACAGATGATCCGTCAAGATTGCAATACGTTGCCTCAGCTTTTGAACGTGAGTCATTCTTCAAGAACGGACCCAGACAGCTTTCATGTTATCTTCTAAGTTTTATGAATGAAACTTCCGTATTAAAATCTTATTCCTATTTATTTTTCTTGTTGTCTACCTATATTACTTGTGTTGGTCGATACACTGTCTTTAGTTATTTTTCAGCGCCTGGGGAAAAGTAACTTGTTTACCTTACACTAAGGACATTATAATGTTAGAAAAACCAGAAACTTCCAATATTTGTGTGTCTGTGTCTATCGCATTTGTGGCTCATAATTTAGGTTAATTATGTTAATTCATGTTTTTTTGAAGTGACTGTCTAATCATGCAGACTTTCATCGTTGTACATCGTTAATAAGTGTGCAATTTATATATAAATAGATGAAAAGGGAACTTTGAAGACCCTCGAATACGACAAATATGAAAATATTGCACGCTCGGTTTGATTGAGCCTGTTCATGTGCAGCAATAGAACTGTTTATTACTGCCCACGCCGCCTAGCCCCGGGTTGAGCGCAACTCGATATTTACACCAATAAACAGTACAATTTTGATCTATCCCAAACGATGGTATGCATATGGCGGTGAACATGGAACCTTCAATGTGGTATTTTCAGATTAATACCATTCCATGTTTAGCGGCGTGTGGTTCCCCGATAAAAGAATGGGTTTGCCCTTAACGAGTAAACAATGGGCGGAACTAAACAGAATAGAATTTTGTGAGGGGATCTTAAAACATAAATCCTGCATATTACAGACAACGCCAAAGGCAAAATTTAAAAAAAAATCAGGAAGTATATCCTTGGGGGTGATTGAACAATTTCCAAATTTATATTGGCTGGGATATTGAAACCACCCATCATTAAACTGGCAGAAATATTAAAAACGAAAGTAAATTTAGAAGTACTATTGACTTAGTATTGACCATTCCATGTTCAGCGGCGTATGGTCCCCCGATAAAAGAATGTGTTTGCCCTAATAGTCTAGATTCTGAAGCTAAAAATTTTGTCGAGGTTGGGCCGACAAGATATACTTTTTATTTTACGATTTTATTGAAGTTTATGGTATGTCTCAATGAAATTAGGTGGCCTGCAAAAATTATTTTATTGCGAATCCTGAAAAAATAAGGGAGATAACTCTGATATAGAATTATAAGTTAACTTTAAAATATTTAGATAGAATGACGAGTTGTATTGATATCAGTCCAAATTTTAGTATCAACATTAGTTTTGATATGATCTAGCAACCATTATTTATTAAGATGTATTATAAGCACATAATATTGGACTAAAATGTAATATAAGCATTTTTGTTGGTTAAATATACAAAAAACACAACTATTTACGATTTTCCCTATTTTATGAGTTAAGAAAATTATCTGTTCATATCACTTGTTAATCTTTATACAGATATTTCACATAACTCTTCTAAACATTAATTTAGATGTTTGAGAAGACATTTTATATTGAAGAATATGCGTTATTGATGATAAAACCTTAAAATTGTGTATACAATTACCCCACCCACACCATTATAGCAAGTATTCTTTTAATAAAACCTTAAATGGATAATCAACACATTTTATGTTAGTTTATTTTGTTATTTACAATGTATATAGAGTATGATCTGCTACAGTTAAAGAAACAAACCGGAAAGGAAATGCTTTGTATATTAAAAACCAAATAAAAGGAGTTAATTCAAGAAAATATAATAATATTTTCTAATATGATAATTTGGTGACACATTTTGTCAAAGTTCAGATGTCTCCAATAGATCTGTTTTATTCTTACTTTACATGTTTTAATGTCTTCTACTTCTTGGAAGTAATCCCCCATACTCATAAAAAGGCACTTCTTAAATAAACGCATTAACAGATTTGTATTCTAATATGATTTGAACATCCTAACAAGTTATGCAAATCAGAGTGCCTGTTGTATTTTTTGTAAAGTCACGTAATGATGTATAACAGCATAATGTTTAATTAGCCGGTTTATTAACTGAATACAGATGGTTACTAATTTCTTGAAAAAAAGGTGAAATAATTAAACATTAGATTAATATTACTGTTATTTTGAAACACATGTCTGATGAAGATTTTTCAGATGTTTTGTCTTATGTTAAGTTAACCTTTACTAAATTACAGGAAAATTGCGGGTATTTATCTTTAAATAATGAAATACAATGAGATCTGGCAAACTTAACTTCCTTTCCTTCAGGAAACAGTTTTCAACTTCATTACATATGGTTGCATTGACAAATGATAAGTTCTCATATTGAGGGTTGCACTAATCTTAGAATAAGTCTGGGTAATTTTGTTTCATATTGAAAGGTGCCACAACATTTAAGAAGCTAGGCATAACTTTATAAAAGTTTATACATTGTTCTCATCTCATCATGCCAAAACGGAAGTAAGATTACAATCTTGTTGGTTGTACATGTTGTAAGTAAAACATAATGTTGTATTGCCTGTAAATGTTTTCATTTTTACATATTTTGAAATAGAATGGCACATTTTGAAATTTCTAGCTTAAACTAGTAAAGGAAAGTGTAAAATCTCAAATATCGCAAGTCTTTTAAGGATAGTAAGTAAAGTAGTTTTCCTGAATATATCAAAATATACATGTATATATTGTTCGAGCTTAGAGAAATAGGACTGCTTATGTAAAATGCAGAAACAGTCACTTCTGGATGCTATATATATATTCTCTTTATTTCCACCAAAAAGTGATTAACAAACAAGACATGGAAGGAGACATGACAAAATGTACATGACATGACAAAGTCGACAACTACAAAATATACAAATACAAACTCACAAAAACATAGAAAGCAAAATACATGAGATAGTCCTAATCTCAAGCGTGCGACCGGCCGAAATGGCGACCTGTGTCCAAGATCACAATAACCAAGACCGGAGACCAGTCCCAGAACCGGAGCATCCAACCGGCCGAGATGGCGCCCCTTCGCCATCACAGCTAATCAGACGCCCGAGATCCGAGACCGGTCCCCGACCGAAATTCAAGACCCCTGACCGACCAGTCGGACGCATGAGACCTGAGACAGGTCTCCAAAACCAGTTGCATGGTTTTCAGTCAACACATATGTACAGATTAATCCTATATTTGTGTTACAAGCATAAAACAAAATCCTTAGAACATAATAAAGTTATGAGCAATCATTTTACAATATAAGTGATTGGAAATGTTTGTTATATATTGATTTGAACATATTCCAATGCAGACAATCATGAGAACGCATACACAATAATAACAACAATAATGAGATGCATCCTCCGTGTGTTTTTAACAGGATTTTTTTAAAATAATTTTTAAAGAGCTATTATTATATTAAGAAGTTCCAATTACTGCTTTTCAAAAATTTCGTTTCGTTTTAAATAATCATAGTAGAAAACTGTAGATATCGAATATATTAAGTAGTTAATATAGTTGTTTTTTTATATTATTATTTAATAGCTTTGACTACGAAAGATATAGCAATTCTTAAGAAGTGCTTGTGCACTGCTTTACTACTGATAGCATCTATTTGCCTGCCTATTAGTTTTTGAAACTTTGATTCGTTATCGTCATTTCTAAGTTCGCTTACAATACATTGTCCGAATTCGTTTAATAGCTGATCGAGAAAAACATTTTCTTATTGAATCAGTTTCGGAGCTCTCCAATGTACAGTGTTTTACACCATCATCTGGTTAGTATTCCACAACGTTCACATAAAAAGGGAGTTTTGTGGAGATACGATTTATTGATCCATAACTGACTTATTTTAAAAGCATTTAGTAAAGTTTTGGAATCATGTGCACATTCCCAAATTATCGCGTGTTCAATATTAGTATGTAAAAATTTAAATCTGCAAAAATCGTTGTCTGAGTTAAGTCTTTCAGACCAATTTACTGTTTCAAAGTTGTTTATAGAGGTCTTACAAATTCTCTTCCACATCAACTTATTTGGAAATTCACCAGTCTGTATATAATTTACTAAAACATGAGATAGCATGTATTTACGAAGTATCATAATTATATCAGGTATAAATCCCCTTTGCTTTTTATCTACAGAGCAGACATATTTTGACAGACGTGCGTTAAAGATATGCGCAGATAATACTGTATTTGGCATGAGACATAAATTGCATAAAAACATCAATTTTCTGTAATCAATGTCGTAAATGATGTTTTTCCAGCCCAACATACTTAGGCAAATATCAGTTCTCGTTCTTTGATGAAATTTTTGTATTTTTTTTTTGCTGCAAGTCTTTGAAATCTATCCAATCTGGTAATTTCAACGCTTTTTAAATTACTCCATAACTCACAGCCGAACAGAAGACTGGGTATGCAAATTTTTCTAACAAGAGAAGCCGACGTTATTGGATTTAGATATTTGGAATCTATTTTAATTGACAAAAGAGAGAATAGAGATGATTTTGCCTTACGAGTGGCATTTTCTACTTTGTCCGAATCGGTAAGTTTATCGTTTAGGATTATCCCAATATGCTTAGTTTTTCTTGTTTGACTTATTTTGTCTGGACCAAGATTGAATGACAACTCTGGCTGGTTTCTGGACTTATTGCCGAAAAGAAGGACGACACTTTTAGTTGGATTTATAATATATCTGTACTTCTTTGTGTAGTTATATGTAATATTAAGCATTGTTTGAAGATTTTGTTGTGATATTGCTGTGAGTGCAATATCGTCTGCAAGCGTTGTGTTGCCAGTCGGGAAGTTCAGTACATATGTTCCGCAGCGACTTTGTTCAAGTTCATTAAGAAGGCCGTCTATAAATAATTTGTAGATCCAAGTAGACATTATCCCCCCTTGTCGGATGCCTTGTTTGACTTCAAAAAAGTTTGAGCGGACACTGTTTACGGCAATGCAGCTAAACATATCGGTATGAGCATCAACTAAAAGTGACCAAATTTTCCCAGTAATGCCTAACTCATACATTTTAAGGAAAACTCCATTTAACCAAACAGTATCAAATGCTTGTTTTGTGTCGAGCATGCATGTGTAGACCCTACTATTAAGTTCTACATTTTCATAAATCGATTCTTGTAGACTGAAAGATGCTGTTGTAGCACTTGTGTGCCTTTGATATGCGTTTTGTTGCTTATTAGGAAACTTTATTTGCTTTTCTATTGTCCAGTTTGTTAGCAGTTCATGAATAAGTTTTTCGAAAAGCTTGTAAATGCATGGCAGCAATGTTATGGGTCTATAGTTTGTTGGGTCTGCCCTTGATTTACCATTATCTTTATATACTGGGATAATCATGCCCAGCTTGCAATTACGAGGAAATTTCCCTTGTCTTATTATGTTGTTGAACAATGTTGTTAACGATTCAATTAAAAAGTAACCACCTAGTTTGATATGTTCGTTGCAAACCAAATCAAAAGAGGGCGCTTTATTATTTTTTAAAGATTTGACATGTTTATAAATGACATCTATAGACAGGTTCGGTAAAAAAACCGGATTATCCGGCAAATGTCTATTTGTTGACATTAGATGTTTGACTGTGTTTTCGGTATTTTTCTTAAATTGTTCATCAAAATGTTGTTTCTCTAAAGGCGAGTATAAATTTTTGTAAAAATTTCTAAATTCATCCGCGATTTTATCAGGGTCTCTCGTTACGCCATCACTTGATTCTATTTGTGTACATGTAAGCGATTTTCTTCCTTTTCGCATTTTTACCAGCCCCAAAAATAGTTTATGATCGCATTCGGTCGATTAATTTAATTGTGTGATAAACTTATTTTCCACTACTTCTATTTCGTGTTTTTGTATACGAATAAATTCTCTTTTTGTTTTCTTGTAGAAAGCAAATGACGCGTTGTTTAAGCCTCGGGGCCTACCTTCGCCTATCCAATCCCTGCAAGCTTTTCTTTGCGCTTCGTGTGCTTTTTTAACTTCTTGATTCCAGTAAGGTTTTGTGTGCATATTATAACTGCTTTTTGGCAAGGTTTGGTCCGCCGTCGCGATTATAGCAGATACAATTCCATCATACATAATGTCAACGTCGGCTTCACTTGAATTTACGTATTTCAATAACTCACTAGTTTTGGATTGATACTCATCTATGTGATTTTGTTTAACTTTGTGCCATGCATATCCTATATTGGTTTTCATAATATTTACAAATGTGACTGGATGTTTTAGTTCGACTAAAACTGGTAAATGGTCAGAGACACTGTAGAGGTCATTCTCTAAGATTTCTATTTTTTGTATCAAATTTTTGTCTGCTACTGCTAATAAAACATGATCTAAATATTTTTTCGCAGGCCAAAACGTGTAAGGTGGGCCAATACATTCGCAAGATTGAACAACAGTAATCATATCATTTTGCTCCAGGAAATTAGTAAAACATTTGTTTCTGAAAGAGCTATTTTGGTACCTGTATGCATTGAAATTTGCTTCCGCATTCATATCTCCAAGGGAGATAACTATACCTATGTTTGAGTACGATCTGCAAACTGCTTCTAATGTATTAATACTCTCGGAATATTTCTCATTAGGATAGTTTGCAGATGGCATATAAGCACAGAAAGCAAATATTCGAATATCATTTTTACATTGGAGCTCAATACCTATTAGTCCATTTTCTTCAGTTTCTAACATTTGTCTTACCGAAAAATCTAATTCATGTTTGTACATTATTGAAACACCTCCTTTACCACATCGTAAACTGCCATATATGTCATAACTGTCGTCGCATTTTGTGTAATGGTTATATTTTTTATTAACCGAGTCAAGAAAGATTTTGGAATGATCAAATAATTTATGCTCAGTTAAAAATGCAATATCGATGTCGTTTAAGTCTAATAGTTTGCTGAGCGAAGCTGCAGACGACATAACACCTCTAACATTCCACGTAGCTAAACGTATATGGTCTTTTTGAAAGAATTTAGGATGAGAGTTTGTTGTGTTGTCCATGTTATTATTCAACGTCAACGTCTGTTTCTTCTCGATAATTCACATTATTGTAATCATTATAATCATCGTGATAATAATCGTTTCTACGTTGTTACCATGCGTTCTTTGACATCCATTGTCGACAGCGCATGAAGCGGGGCCAGAAATTGACATCCTGTATTATGTAATCTTCGTAATACGGAATTGTAACTTTCGCGCACAAGTTTCCTCTTTTACTTTCAAACAGTGATAATTCTACAGGATTTACGCCGCGTTCTGTAAGGTATTCTTCGAGTCCGCTCTCTGTTGACTTGCTGTGGATTCCCCCAATGTAGTAGCGTTTAACTCGTCCTGAGTACTGTCCTTTAAATATGTTTTCGGACTGTGAATGATAAATTGAGTTTTTCTGGTGTCCTTCCAGGCTTCCGTACTGAGTGTTTTGTTTAGGTTTATGCGGTCTATGTGAGCGCGATTTTGCCTCTCGATTGTTCGTTAGCACTGTTTCAATTTTGTTTCCTGTTTTATTTTGTTCTAAGTCATAGACCTGCGTGCTTCTTGCAATCTCGTGTTCTTGTAGACTTTCAGTATCTATCTGCATCACTGATTTTTCTATTCTTGACCACTTCTTCGTAATAGGGTCTTGCATCATTAGTTGTCTTTTCTCTGTTCCGGTTTGAGGAGTAGGAAGAGCTGGTCTTGTTTTGACATTTTTTACGACGTCAGCGTAAGTACGTATATCGTCGTCGGTGTTTTTGACATATTTGTTTTGTGCAGTTTTCACATTCTCTTCTGACACATTTGCATTTATATTTGTTAATTGTTGAACTTCAACTCCGTCGTCTATTGTAATTATTATTCTGTTCATATCCGCGTCAGTTTGTGCGAGGTTTTGGGTTATTTCCCTTTTTTCACTTTTTTGGCATTTGAATAAGTTGTCTGTGAGTCATTCATGGAGCGTGTTTCACCACTCTCGATAAATTGATCCTTATTTGTATTTGGTCTAGTTTCAGTTGTCTTAAACTTTGCATTCGACATTATATAGTTGACTCTGTCCGCTATATTACTTGTAGCTTCTTGGATTTGCACTTTGTATAAAATGATTTTTTCGTTCATTTTCGCATTTTCGTCGGTTAAACGTCTAATTTCAGACTCTAGATGCCTAATTGTATCCTTGTCGTTACACTGCTCTCGTCTCAATTCTGTGTATTTTTTATTTAAGTCAATCATATTGGTTAACACTTTACTGAGTTCAAATTGGAACTCCGAAGAGTTGTAGGTGTTATTTACGTCCACATTTGTAGCGCACTCCTCCGATAAAGACTGCATTTTGTTTTTGGTAAAGAGGGTTTCTATGTCGGCTGTACGCTCACCTTTAAGAAAGGAATCCAGTATGTAACAATCATTTGCGAGCTTAGAACAGACCGATTCTTTTCTGGAGCCTCTCCGCGTAATTAATCTTCCTGACGGGCATCCGTCTGTGACTCGAGCTCTACGTAGTAATAAGTCTCTGTATGACGCTATGTCGGGTTCAGACTTGTACGTGAGTCTCAGTAGTTTACTGATGTACAAGTCTTTTGGTAGGTTTAATAGTTCTCTGTCAAGCACACAGCTAAATTGTGTACCTGGAATCTGTGATTTTTTCTCAGGTGACGTACAATAAGATTGTTGTGTGTTACCATGGCAATTTTGGGCACTTGTATAAAAAACGGATTGTGGAATTCGAACATTTGGATTCGTTATATCGGTATAAAATTGCTTCATAAGTGTTTGTTCTTGACTTGTATTTAATGTGTATGCCGGAAGAGAACCAACATCATAACCAGTTTCCTCCCCCGAGATTCTTCGCCTTCCTTGCGCATGCTCCAGAGTATGATATCGACTTTCACTCCTTTTGGTGATAGGACTACATAGTTCAGTTGGACTATTGAAAATTATAGGGACCTCCGATAAACCATAACACTCCATCCTAGGCAATTATTTCAACAATAACTGTAACCGTTAGGTCAATTATAAACACCCTGATCATATTTGATCTATAGCTATAATCGATAAATTCGGGTGAAACTTTCCTAGTCGTCCTGAGTGAAGTTCGCTGTCTCACAAAATCTCACAAAATAAACTCTATTGTATTCTATTGTTTTCAGAAGAAATGCAAAATGTACCTTCATATATTAAGTAATTCCAATATTTTCCACAGAATCAGAATGCCCATCAAAAGCACAACACAATCATATATATCTTCCTAATGTTCGACATTTTAAATCCATGAAATATAAGTATTTTCCGGAGCTGAGGAAAACACGTCTTTACTCTTCGCTACTCGTAACACTATCCAGAGGTTTTAGAATGGTTACTACCCAGTTCTATGTTATAGCAACCGCTTTTTAAGATAGGTAAAAAATATTCGAAAGTTGGTCTTAGTCTAGAGTTATAGAAAAGAAAAAAAACTCTTTAATTAATTAGGAAATTATACTCTTTCTTAAATCTAACTAGAGATATGTCCATATGACAGAGATGCCCCGTCCCCAAACTCAGTTGTCATTGTGAAAAACGCCAATATTGTGCTCAAAGTACATATAATGGGGGGGGGGGTGAAAACTTTCAGGGAAAAACACCAGATGGATTTGCAGTTCACAATATTAAATATGAGTGCAGTTTGATGGTCAACATGCCTGTAAAGTTTCATGACTGTCACTGATACTTTGGACTTACCTGCAACACAAGATTACACACTGAATGCATTATATTAAAATGCATAAGGGGCCATAACTATGGTCTTAACAGGTGAGGCCCTAAAACAAAACCCCAGGTGCACAAGTACACATGCCTGTAAAGTTTCATGACTGCGACTCTCATTCTTTTGGAATTTCATACAACAAGATTACTTGCTGAATGCATTATATTGAAATGCATAAATAACATCACTCTTGTCTTAACAGGCGTGGCCGAAAACAAAACCCCAGGTGCACAATTAAACATGGTGGTCAACGTACCTGTTAAGTTTCATGATTTTGGCTCTCATACGTTTTGAGTTATGTGCGACACAGGTTTCGTAAGTACGGAGGGACGGATGGACAAGGGCATCCTATAAGGTCCTCCTCGTTCAGAGTGGGGGCATAAAAAGGATGCAGGATCCAAGAATTAGAATAAGGTAACCCTACGAAGGAATCTGGACCCTTTGTTCTGATGACAATGCTTTCCCTACTAGGATCCTCAACCCTATTATTATAGTTAACTATAGCAATTAGTTGGCTACTTGTATTGTTAAAGAATAATATCTTTCAGACCCAGGCCCTCACTCCATTACAAGGGTAGTGCTAGTATTCAGAAGGGACTGCAACAATTTGACAGGAGTTGGAATAAGTTTAAAATACTATTATCAACTACAAGCTGATAGTATAACCCATAGGGCCTATTATTTTCATATCACTGTTCCTAGGTTCTTGGTCCCTGGCAAATGTTAGGTTTATGAATACTTTTCTGTTTGGTCTACTATGCTATTCTAGATGCAGTCCTACCCAAAGAAGGGAGTACATGTACTACCATGAATGGCTTCAGATTGCCTTTCAGTCAATTTCAAAGAATATTTATGACCAACTTGCTACTTCAACGTTTCTATTCAGGCTCAGAAGGGGTTAAGCATTTTTTCTAGGACTGACACCTCCCTTTTACGAAGACTTAGGCCATATTTAGAGCAAAGCGACTGTTGAGACAATAACTGGTAACAGAAACACATAGTCTCCATGAGGTTCCTCAACCAGATTCAAGTTTAGTATTATTAAAACCAGTTCCATGTGAATGAAAATGGATTCATTGTTTCAAGCAAAAACGTATGATCAAGATGAAGCTGTAATAATTTAACACAACAAACCATAGATATGAAGGTTTTTTTGTTTTTCACTTATTGTAATACTTTTAAGACTTCTGTCCAAATGGAACCATCCTTATTTATTGGAAGTACTACCCGTAGATGGACCCAGACCTTACTCTTAGTCGTTCAGAAGCTTGAAAATTTTGTCTAGGACCAGTGCGAGTATGTCTGACTATAGTTTAAGTGTAGCACTACCCACAAGCATATTTATCAATAGCCATAACAAACATGTATTAAAAATTCCCTTGTGCTATTTCAAATGAGCTCTAAAGCAGAGGTAGTCAATGGAACACTATAAAAATATTATTTAGGTAATTTCCAAAATAATCTTTCAACCAAATGTTAACTAAAAAAAATTAGTTTGATGTCGTCATATTATCACTGCTCATTTACTTGTGTTTGTTTTTGATTTACATTTTTTTTAATTTCGTGTGCACTGATTGCATTTAGAAAGTCGAAAAAATAACACACATATTGTTTAACTCAATATGTACGAAAGATTTAATAGAATGATTAATACAACTAATAAAGAACAAGATTTCAAACTGCCACAAAACTGTCAGAGAGCAGAAATTGTTTATTTGTTTAAGTTTTGGAAATTAAAGACCCATAACTCCTCAGTGACTTGACTAATGTAATCTTGCTTGTAACCATACATAGCTGAGATCTTATTGTCTTATTATTTAAAACAGTCGGACGAATTTTAGTGATATTAAATATAGGTATTGTTTGGTATAGATGTAACTTGTTAAATATTTCCACTTGAAGGGCATATCTCAAGAGTGACAAGAGCAATCTGACTGGCTGTCAAACTTGTCTAAGATATTATGTACATACATATTCTCACTAAGTTTGATGAAGTTTGTCATTTTAATTAAGAAAGCAACCACTGCTTATTTGATTTCAAAAATGGCAATGAAATATCAATGAATCCAACGCCATTGCTGCAATCTAGAATATCTTGTTTAGATATTCACAGACATATTATGCCCACAGCGTTCTGACAAACTGGGGCTTTGGGCAGTCCTAATTTGGTTAAAACAGCCATAAGAGGACACTATCTATCAAAACTATCTGCAGGTTACTGAACTGGATATGTTTACCTTAAACATTCTAAGCAATTTGTTGAAGATTGTCGAGTTAAAATGTGGAGGAGTTAACCCGTCAGATTGGTTCAGTCACTATAGAGTTATTGCCGTTGAATTACTAAATTGGTCCAAATTAGTAATTAAAGGGCAATTACTCCAGTCTGACTGAAGTAATCTGACGGATTATTAAATATATTAGAGTCGTAATCACTCAAACCAAGTTTTGCGCATACCAAATAAGTATTATTGCCACAAGAGTGTTGATAACATTTTGTGGACTTTTCCTGCCACCGATGAGTCTGTAATACGTCCTGTTTGTCAAACTGGCTTGTAATAAATGGCTTGCTCTTAAATATGAAATTAAATGTATATAATCTGACCTGGATGGTTATTGGTGTTTAACAAGCTTTTTCAGAGAATTTGTGCTATAATTCCTTTCTCTAAGTTAAAAAATCACTAGAAATATCACATTCTAGCAAACGAAAATGGGACATAAGTGATTTACATTATCTTTCAATAAAATAAAGGGGAATAACTCTTGTTTTTCCCACATAATATACATAAGTTGTTCACCTTGGACTTAAAATTGCATCTTGCAACTTATTTGACAAAGTTTCAATAAAGACAGAAAAAAATCTTTATATTATATGTCATATCATTGAGTTTATCAGTTTTTTGTTGATTTTTTGTATGATTTGGCATGAGTTATCTCCCTTTATTTTCCGACGATTCGCAATAAAATTTTCTTTGCAGGCCAGTCCAGATTGTTTGGCCATATAATAGGCTTTAATTTGGTACCAAAATAAAAAGTATATCTTGTCGGCCCTACCTCAACTCATTTTTGAGCCCTTTTGGACTTTCAGAATCTAGTCTATAAACGAGAAAACAATGGGCGGAACTACAGAATAGAATTTTGAGAGGGGATCTTAGAAAATAAAATCACAGACAATGCCAAAGGCAAAATTTAAAAAGCAGGAAGTATATCCTTGGGGTGATTGAACAATATCCAAATTTATATTGGCTGAAATTCTTGAGTTCAACAGAAACTTCCGTATTTAAATCGCGAGCGATTGTTTATTATCTCCTCCACCACTCCTGAAATCAACGGATGTTTTATTTTCATTTGGCATTTTCTTTTGTATTTCTTTTACATAAAGCATTTTATTTATTTTTGTTTTGAGTTTTATTTTTTTACATTTGATTTGTAACATTAGTAATTCTATTTGAATATATGGTCAATAGGCCAGATTTCCATCTTTGTTTAATTATTTTTGTGATCCACATGTAATCGATAAATTCTGTAACTGATAATTTAAATTTTATGTGTATTTCTTGGAATAAATTGAACTGGTTTTGATCGAATTATATATATCTTTTAAGTAATTATCTTACAGGAAAGTTAAACCCCAGTGCGTTTTGAAAAGATGAAATGCAGATCATCACACCAATATATGAATTTCTAGGAATTAAGATGATAGAAATCATGTTTAATGGACATTAAATATTGGAAAAATGTTTGTGGGAATTGCCAGTTGAAATGAATATAACTCTTGCAAAAATGAAATAGAGGTTACCATTCTTGCTATCACAATGGCTTTGTTTATGACATTGATATATTCCAAGTATTAATTAGGTTAATAAGACAAGGAATTTCAATGTTATAGGAAACATTATGTTCGATATTAAAGTCATTTGAAAGGGGCATAATATAAATAATATAACAAGAGCTATCATTCTTGTTGTTAGAGATGGCTTTGTTCATGCAGATGATATATTCTAAGTATGAAATAAATAGTTCAAATACTTACAAAGTTATATGCAACATTAAGTTTTACACTATTGCTGGGGGACTACCGGACAACACAGCCGCCGCCGCCAGACAATAGGATCCATACGTGTCCACCTGCTATTGTATGCGGCACAATAATAAGCACTGTCATACACTGAATTCGACATCATTAAATAAAAAAAATCTGTATTACGAGAGCGAGCATATATATTACCCGGCGGAAATTCAAATAAATACCAACATTCTTACGAAATGGTTCTAGATAAAAAGAGTATCAGCGAGTCCCTGTACAACTACTTTTTTCTGCCCCACCCTGAAAAACTTAATTGTTGAACTTATACTGTAGCTTTAAGAATATATTTACAGCTTGATTATCGCTGCTTTCTAATACTTTTGACACAAAACTAGTGTTTAAAAACTTATTGATTTTGTCCTTCCATGTCAATTATTAATTTGTTTGCAACATGGTTAGATTTATCACCAGCTTCAATACAGCTCTATCAAAAGAGGAATTACAAAAAAAGAAAAACTAATTAAACATCAAATTAAATTTAAACGCTTTAAAGTTTCGCCTAAAGTTAAAACTTCAGAGTGTCATGCTTATGACCGACTACCTTTTTGGAAAGCTAAAACTTGTTATAGCTAGACTGAAAGAAAATGCCTATTCATGTTCAATAAGAATTCATACCAACGATATATATAAAGATCACTTTGAACTTTCTAGATTTAAGCAGCAATCGTAGATGATGGTTAATCATTTTTAACTATACAAAACCGGTATTTACTATCGCATACAACTATACTGCTCATAGTTAACACTGTGCGTTTCAAGCGTTCATATTTTATTTATGGTCTGGTGTAGGAGCGTCTATTTTGTTGGTTCTCGTAGGCCAGGTCGGGTGAAGCCAATGTTGGTAGTCCTCGAATTTAACCTCTTGAATGATTCCTTGTTTATTTCATATAGAATTTTAACGTTCTGTGACCATGCTGATTCCACTTCATCGGGACATTTAAATCATGTACATGTACTTATCTTTATTAAACAGACATTTTTATTATTTGGTATATACATGTACCTTAACAACCACATACATTAAAAGCTGAACTTCAGTTTTGGAACTATTTAAGTTCAATAATTAAAAGCAAACTTTGCTAAATTTCGAAACGGCAATTTGAATGAATTAAAATGTGTATTTACATTTTATAATTATCAGTATACTAGTTTAAAGCCGAGCATTGTAAATGCGTTCTCCTTCTGGAACATTTCTTTTATTTTAATACGGACAAGTGTTCTGAGTTATGTAAATGCTTGTTTATAGTGCTATTACTCTTCTTGAACACATTAAGGTGGTTTGAAGAAAAAGTTCTCATTACATCTCATTAGCTATCTTTGTAATAAAAGTACAGTTTAGCTGATTTATAACTTTCTACATGCTTATAAAAATTAATAAAATCTTTTGCAAAGCAGCACGCTTCGTTGTTTATTCGAATTTTGTATCCTATACGTATTCAGTCAAACCTGTCTTAAGCAGCCACCCAAGAGAGTCACAAATAGTGGTTGCTTAACTAAGGTGGCTGTTTAAGACAGATAAGAATTACAACAAAATGTCAGTTTAGGACATATTCAAACTGGCTGTTTGAGACCGATGGTTGCTGAATGCAGGTGGCTGCTAAGGCAGGTTTAACTGTAATGCATTTTTTTATTTGAAGATCGTTGATCATGATACAAATACTGTGTTGCGCTCAACTCAGGGGCAGGCGTCGAAGACAGTTATATGCATTTCCATTTCTGCAAAAGAACTGGCTTAATCAAACTGAATCAACGTACATTTCGGGTATGTGTCGTATTCGATGGCTTTCAAATTTCTTTATCTATAATTTATCAAATCTTCAGTTGTCTTGGCATCCGACAAAAAATAAGTCAAAACGTATCCCATACAATAATCGAAGTCACACAGCGGCCTTCCCCGAGTCTGCAGACGCAGTGATTCATAATCAAGTAATGTAAAATATCATCCTTTTCTTATGTTATCGTTCCTTCACGATAATGGACGATTAATTGTGTGGACCTTTCGTGTTTACTTACTATAATTTGTCGGATAATGACTAACATGTAATACTGTCTTCTTTATTAGTTTGTAATAGAATAATTATAAAATAACTAAATAAAATAAAACGTGTCTATTGGATATTGACAAAATTGCATAAATTGTGATCTAATAATGGAGCAGTATGCATGTACATTGTACCTCAGATGAACATAAAAAAATATCTTGATATTCACAACAAAATTGCATAAACTGTTATCTATTAAAGGAGCAGTAACGTTGTTTGACCACCAATATGCTTGTATAATATACCATAGATCTTTTAAGGCCCGCCTGCAGTGGTCATTGCACTGTCGTCGCTCAAAAATAAAAATATCAACATCTCCAACGAGATCATGAAGTTTAAAAATCTTTAAGGTAAGGCTATACCTAAATACACAAACCCCCGCCCCAAACTCACCACACACATAACATTATGATATATTATTTACTATGTTAAAACCTTAACTTTGTGAACATGAAAATTATCTTTGAGCTTTTCTTATCAGTCTTAAGTCACAAAATCAGTAACTGGGTTATAAGTTGTAATATACTTCTCAAAATTTTTATGGGACACTTTTGTAGTCTGTACGTTTTCCCGCTTAGATAATTTTAAGTCATGTTTCAGTTCAATAATTCAACTCAGATGACTCATCGGTTTTATAAAATACAAAACATTAACAACTTAATATACCATAAACTGTTTAAAATGTTAACCTAAACGAAAGTAATTGCATACTACAAAATTGGTTTCTTATCAAATTTTAGTAGTATAGTTTTTAAAGGTTGTGAGATAATATGCAGACCATAGTCACATTCTTACCTGCAAGGTAATAAGAACATTTATTTTTATTTTTAATAAATATTCATCATTAAGTATTTTTACCTCACAATAACTAAATTTTTATCTTGATAAAGTACAAACATTAATGTTTGAGTATCATCTATTTTTCATCTAATATAAGAGTTCACGCAATAATCAAAATAAATAAATAAATAATGAAGAAACGGACAACGTACGAACAAAAGAATAAAAAAGAACCTATTGTAGATACAACATAGCTACATGTAACTGAACTAATTAATTGATTGACTGACAATCTAGCCAACAAACTGAAATCACAAAGAACATTTAATTTCGTATGTCATAACCAGCAGCATTTGTATGTTAATGAAAAGAAGGTGACCTGAATTGACCTGTGACAAAGACAAGTAAATTGCTTATCAAAATAGAACTTGGTCGGAAATTTTTGATGCAAATTTCAATTTTTAATGTGCTCGATAATCCTTAGTATCTTTTAGAATTTACTGAGGGCATAGAAAATCCCATTCCTCTTGTGTCAATTTCTGGATGTCCTTTTTAATGTTAGTGATTTTAATTCATTCAAATTGTTTACAGTTGTGAACAATGATTACGGAGATGAAGGTCTTTCTTGTAACAGCGGTGATATTAATGTTGCTAACGATGGCAGCGAGTAATGGGCGTAAGTAGAAGTTGTATGACATGTATCTGTTGCTTACAAGTATTTATAAACATTTACTGTCTTTAAATTATTTCCGCTTAACGAAATAAAAGCTTCGCTACTGGCATGCTGGCATGAGTAATGGGACAATGGTAAAACCCAGGCTACTGCGTTTTGCAAATGCTGATAGATAATATATTGACTTTAAGCTTCTCCTATTATCCTATTCAGTTTCATGGAATTTACTTTAAATAGTTTGAAAGTCCTGATTTCACCAACAGCGCAATACAGTGCTGACAAAAAAGAAAAGAAAAACATATAGCGTAAATGGGTGACAAACATTGATTTCTCTCTTTATAATTGAAAGTTCTTTAAAAAGGATACAACATTTTCTTGTCAGGATCATTATACTCATATGGTCATTTAAAAATAATGTTTTGTATTGCTTTGTTTTTGTAATAACAAGTACATGTAAATAGAATTTCAGGGAATTTTAGGTCTAGATTTTTTCCTGACTGCTCTAATATATGTCAAAACATCAATAACGATTATTTGGGTAAGGTGTTGTTGAACTGCATTTTGTCGTTACATAGACTTTTTTACCGCTGTCAGTGCAATAACGACTGAAAACGGCCCTTAAAATAGACCTTAGGGAATTATAAATATCAAAGTACTGAAAGTACAGAAAACAAGCAAAGCGGTTTTGGTGGGTGGGTTGCAGTTATTTAACTAAGACAACTTGTGCTTTTTATGTGATATGATAACCTGTTTGGGTAAGTGTGAGGTTGGTGCACCCTAGAACCATTTTTAACCCCCAGTGGTAATTTGTTTTTGCCACTGACCGTTCCAATGCGGTATCCCCAAAGGTTCTCTTTTTCGTTAATTGTTTGTGGCGTCTTATTTGAATTGACATACTTATAACAAACATGCATTCTCTCCTCCTCTTCTCCTTTTCGCGCTGCGTGGCGAGGCTGTGTTTTGTGAGTGTGGCGATTCTTGATATGCATATTTCACCTTTTTTATGCGTGCAAAGAAACCCCAGCCCAACGATTCACATACAAGTACGCAGTGTAGTATTTAAATATGTTATTATGTCCTACGAAGACAAACCATGTTCTGTCTGAAAGTCTGGAAATTTTAGATGAAATAAAGTTTATGATCGACGGTCTGTGTAAGATTTGGGATTGTACCTTTGGAATTTACTTAAGTACAGGAAAGAACAACAGATAATGTGAGCAGGCGAAGGAGTGCAGAAGCTTGTATAAAAGTAAAACCCATTTGTGTTCATAGCACTGTTTGCCTCTAAGCTCGTTCTCGTTTGGAAAATTGCAATCGATAAATATTTACCAAAACATACGAAGAGAACAAGAATTAAAGTTTAACTAAAGCAATGTTAAGTGCTCTTTCCAGTTGTTTAAATCTTTTAAATCGTTTACGAAAAAAAATCGTCGCTGAAGTCTTATTTTTGCATTTGATTAGAATCAGTTTTTAGTCATACATATTTTGATAAAACCAAAAGCTGCAAACAGTGTATAGCACATACAATACAGAAACCGGTTTCTGTCACGACTGAACAGTAAAAAATAATACAATGGAATCTTTGAAAGCCTCCGCACACGACATGCGACTGAACAGAATAATTTTTATCAATCCCAAATGCGGTGAACATGAGAATTGGAGGTTTATATAGTCAACCCAACATTTGAGTACTTATAATATTTTCAGCTTATATCAAATTAAACCAAGGTCTTTGGCCTACACGACGAAAACATTAGGAAGTGGTAAAAGTGCAGACTGAACATTTTAGTATATTGTTGAAAAAACAGTTAAGTGAAATATGCATATCATGAAATGCCACACCAAGAAAACACAGCCTACTCGCGTAGCCAAAACGTGATAAAGAAAAAGAGAGGATGGGTTTATAGGACATTCTTACAGGATAGCAACTACATTTATAAATACATTTTGCATAAAAAATGTGTTAGTGCGTTTAATGTAAACTTATAATCTTCGGGAAGAATTTGATTTTTTGTTTTTTTCATCTTTTGAACCCAGTGATTATCGTACCAGTTTAGTCCAAGGTAAAGTTTGGCTTTTTTGTATCTAAATACATTACTGTATTCATACTGTATTTTACTGGTCTTCTCTTCGCTACATTCTCAAATGCGTTAATCGCCGGTTGGCACTTTGCCTCGTTCTGGATTGAAACGCCGTTCAGAAATATGATAAGTAAACCCAGCTTCGCCAAATGATTAAATATATATAATATGAATTTCGACGAGGAGGAGATTACATATGTAAAAGAGCATGTAATATAACTTCAAACATAAAAAAATGAAACAATGGATATATAAGAATTTAAAACATATGACAACCATCATGGCAGTTAACGAAATAGTGAATATTTTGAATCTTTTATTCTTACAGGTGATGGGGGTGTTTGGACTTTTTCCAAACAGGAAATAAGCTACGCTTATTTAAAATATGACCATTAGCATTATATCTCGACTGGCGTTTGCGTACACTGTGAAACAAAGTTGTTCACGTTCTTATCTTGTGTAAACTTTAAATTGTAAACGTTTGTCAATTACTTTGTAGAATTCGTTTTGTTGTGTCCGACTTTCATTGATAACGCTACTTCCTAATTTTTGTCCAATTTGTAAAATAATAGTGACCTTGTTTTCAGCCAATTAAGAACATTCTGTGGTACGGTGTCTTAGAATGGCATTGCTAATTACAATTGCATAATTAACTTTTTAAAACATTTTTATATGTGTTTACCCAAATTTTGCTTACCAGTATGATTCAAGAACTTGAAAGACTTCCGGAATCAATCTCAAATTACGAAAGAATTGCTTTCACTATTTGTCTATAAATAAAAGAATCTGATACAGCTGGGCTATATACGAGTACAATATTCACATAAACATACGTGAAAATATGGAAGATTTTGCACTTTCCAGTGAATTATTTACTTTATAATTGTCATCAAGCTTATTGTTATTGTTACATGGTAGACAACTCTGTTGTCCTTACTTAGTAGACATTCATGTTGTACAGAGTTAACTGATCTTGACCCTTTATATATTCATGCTCTCTCTTATAGCAGACACTTCTTGTTAAGGCCTCACTGAATAAACATGTAACGAACTCAGTGTTACTTAAGGAATGATTCTTATTTTGGTGCGGTTCATGCAGATTGGACGTGCACGCGAGAGCTGGCAAATCCATAAAGCGCGCTAGCGCTTTATGGTAAATTTGCCAGCTCTCGCGTGCACGTCCAATCTGCATGAACCGCACCAAAATAAGAATCATTACTTATATTTACATTTTATTCATTTTTTTCTTTAAATAAACTTAAGTCGAACGCTTTCAAAAATTAGTATTAAGTGAAAAGGGGGAGTAATACGTGGGAGTTTTCAATAGTAAAAGCCATGACGTTACTGACGTCATTACGGGTCATGCGGTTCATGCAAAATGAACCGAACTTTTTTAAACGAAGAAATCAATAGGAATGTAAATATTTGATCAATATACCCACATACCCGCGCACACCATAACAGTTATATAAATTCCTAAGTTTTACTGGCATATTCTATTTTATCCAGGCCAAGAGTAAGGTAATTTTGTTGTTGTTTTTTTTTATTTAACTAGTTGCCGAAAACTTGGATACTACATTCGAGCGGATCAATTAAATGACGAACATCCCTAAACTACCTCAAAATACTTCAAATATGAGACTGCTGTTATTTGTGGTCGTTAATAATGACGAATACAATATAATATGTGACATATAAAAACTGTTTTGCTATACTGAGCAAAACTGGCTTAAAAAAATTATTTAACCCAGAGCAAAATAAACATCAAAATTTCAGTAAATGGTGTGACTGACCATATATCAAGTCTTTACATTTTAAAGAAGGGCGGCACTCCACAGAAAACAAAACAGAAAAAACTGACTGTACAAACGAAAGAAGAAGATAATAAAATATATTTAAATTTATTGTGATTTGTTTTATAAACATTATTTTAAGGGAGAAAATAAACATCACCTTATAATCCAAAGCCTTATCTTGACTTCGAGTTAGTTCAAGTGCATATTCAAGTTGTAATGTCGAATTCTCAGTTTTACTTTTATCACCGCACCGGGGAGAGTTAAAAAGGACAAGGACAAAAATGAATACGTTGATTTTCAATTGCCCACGTATAAAAACAGTTCATTTTTCCTTTGAAGGAACATTATCCATGCGTATGGTCAGTATATGATCCCTTCTTAATGTGAGGTTAATTGGTCAAAGGTCAGTGTGACCTATAATAGAGAATTGGTTTTATAAGTAAAAGAGGAACTGTTTCATTTAAGGATTGAATCGATATTTGATGGTTTACATTTGGGTATGAAAAACAGCTGGGTTGTTTAGTCTGTGAAGCTCGAAGCCGAAGGGGTTCACTTGTACTTTAAACAACCCAACTGTTTTCCATGCCAAAATGAAAATCATTAAGGTGGAATGTACCTTTAAAAATATTTTCAAGAAAATAGTTGAATTTGGTATCAAATGAAAGTTTGTGATATTCCTGATACGAAATGGATATTGGTTTTGACAGTTATAAATCCTATCACTGTACATGACGTCGCAAACAACACCATCTACGCACGTATTTGACCGTCTGTCAATGGCCGTAAAATCGCCGTATTTTTCATTTTTGACCTAAAATAGTGACGCTTAGAGACAATTTAACCAAACAGAATGATCATGTTAGTGATTTCCTTCATACTGATAGGAAAAACATGATAAATTTCTTTACAATTGTTAAATTAATAACAAAAATGGGATGTTTTAAAATTTCGAGTTTTCATCGATTTTTCACATTTAAAGTCCAATTAGAAAAAATCGGCCCGAATTTTTTTTGCAATTTTTTGATATATTCAGGAACGATATATTTTCAATTCCATAGTCAATTTTCAAAAACTTTCACCGTCGATTTATTTTTCAATCGCGATTCGATGAAGTACACCACACGTCGTATTTTGACGCCGTAAATATCAACGTTCGCGATCCCATTATTTTGATTATTAAGTAACGTTCGTTTTTAAGAGGAACACATGAGATTCGTAATTCAAAAAGGAAATCTTCCATTTATGGAAATTCATTAATGGCAAAATCTCACTAAAGTCAGATCTAACAAAATGTTAGATCTGATGACGGCCTGCAGTCACCTTACACAAGTAACAGCGGTTTTCACCGATTACTATTTTTAGAAATTGTCGTCACAGGAAGGATGATTTATAACGCTCGCAAAATGATCTGAAGATGCAATTACATTAGAAATGAATGCAATACTACATAAACATATAAATATATCTTCAGTAAAAATGTCTTACGCAGACTGTCAACACTTTCCATAGTTTAAAATACTATTTTTACTTTCACTTTTGCGATTTTGTAGGCGACAATCTGATTGGTTCAAAGGGTTAGTGATACTTGTTACTCGTCTTCAGATCCTGATAGCGTAGCGGTTTTCAGGATATGATATTAATCAGATTGTTAATGGCACAGTTTTTTGTCCAATTCAAATAAGTGCATGCTATTGCCAAGATAAAGACCGCTTTTATTTATTCTATAGTCTATTCCAAAAGAAAGTATGGACTTAGTTTTCCGTGATTTTTCTTTAACTGCTTTTCTTAATGCCAAAATATTTGGTATCAAAATTGAGATTATATCATTTAAATTCTATAGTTAAACTATCTATGTCTATTCCCAATGTTGATACCAAAACATTTAGGCATTAAGAAAAGCAGTTAATGAGCAATCACCGAAAAGAGAGTGTGCACTTTCTTTTGGAATGGAGTATAAATAAACTATAGAACGTAAACGAGCTTATAAAATTATAAAAAAAAAACAAATTTTGTTGAACCAAATGTGTTGCATTTGTGCTCATTTAAAAAATGGATTACCGAAATTACTTTTTAAATTCAATGTTAAAAACTGAAGTACGTAGAACGGTACGCATTTTATAACCTAATAAAATAATCTGTACAACAAATAATCAATAAGATCGTTCAATACTTTTGATTCTGTGTAAGTTCGCCTTATGTGTATTTCGTATATGTGCATGATGCTCTAAATCTAAACAAGAAAAGTATAACACAGACGTGTTATATGTGGACGACATTTAAAGAAGTTAGATGTTGGGTGTAAGAGTTCATGCAGGTATTAGCATAGCACTAACCACATTAAATGAATTTACTCTATTTAAATTCAACATTATCTTTCAAAATTGTCCTACCACGTACATGGCAATTCCTTTGGTACTTTCAGGATGAAAAATCTATACTAACTTTCTATATTCAGCATCTTGACCCCGTAAACCAGGGGGGGGGGGGGGGGGGGGATGGGAGGGGATGGGGATGTGTCACAATTATTCTTAACAACAGAAAAAGACCTACAAAAAATGGTTATACAATCATTATTTACTTTATAGACACGAAATCGCCCACATGTAAAACAGAAACCCACTAGAACCGTCAATTTCAACATCAAAAACATTTGTAAACACAGAACCATCATAATATAGGTCACATTCACGCGCCGAAAATCAAGTCATAGGATTGCCAATATTCGTAAACAGAACACAAACTTCAATATCATCCAAGAATAACTATCTGAACAATGTCTCTTACTACATGTACACTCTTTCTATAACTGCTTACAAAAATAAACTTTCAATTCGCATAATTAAAAGAAAACACCGACTAATCGATCTATTTATATAATCTATACATGTATATATTTATATTTATAGTTAAGGGGAGATCATTCAATTCAATATTTATATTTATATACTCAATTATAAATAGCTTGACCTGGAACTTAACGTACATACGACATGGTTCCCGTTCATTACTCAACGATCTATATATAAAGCCGGGGGCATAGTATAAAGTATGGTGTGGAGTCTTGGAGTGGAGTCTGGAGTCTAACCTTGGAGCTGAATTTTGGAGCTGAATTTTTGGAGTGACAATTTGGAGTGTGACCTTGGAGTTGGTTTAGTCTTAGTTTTGAAATATTTCATGACAATGATATTCTTTTTTATCTGTAGCGGGCATGGGTTCAAATCTTATAGTAAACATACTTATTATTTTATGTAATAAGCATGTTTCAGTACACACGAATGTCTTCTAAGCTATTTATGATCAATATTTTTAATTGCATTTTAATAATAGGCAATTACCACTTTCTTTTCTTATAGCAACACAATGTTAAGTTTGCTGATCTGCATGTGTTAAAAAACTGTGCGGTGTTTTAAGATTTTAACAAAAAATAATTAAAGAATCCCTTGTATTTTGATAATAATCTTCATACCAGTAGTAATATTGTATGGTATTTTCATTTTTTAAAATGTATTTTTATCTCAAGAGTACAATATGGGCAGAATATACCTTAAACTATTTTAAATTTCTAGTTGTTTGACAGCAATTTTTTTCTGAAATCAAAAACAATAATTGTCATTTTTTTTTATATCTGCCGAGAACTTAAAGCCTTCTTTCATTATGATTATCAGTTTAAAAGTCAAAAGTAATGTTCAAAGAACAGTTTTCAGAAACAATACTGTAAAACTGGTTTTTATTCGCGTTAGTTTTATTTTCGCTAATATTCGCGAATCGTTTACCTAGTGAATTCATACATATTGCAAATATATGATGAGTTTTGATATATCCGATAATTATGCGAAAATAGGCAACTTTAAGAAAACTGATAATCACTTTAAACGCCGCATAAAATTTCTTTTTTGGCCACAATTTAGTTATTTGATTTAATTACTTATGAAATCGTGATCACGGTAATAAATTATCCTTATATACTTTCGATTTCGAGTCTGACGACGTCGCAAGTTCATAAATACGCGAATAATGAAAATTGGTGATTTTTTTAATGAAAATCGCGAAATTTTCTCCCCGCGAAATTAATGCGTTTTACAGTTTATTATTCTTACATCCCATGACATGGCAGGAACCCATAAGTGTCAAGATTAGATCATTGTTTTTCTTGAAAATCTCTTGGGCTGTCATGGTGCCTTGAACTGACCATTTAGCATGTCATATAACTGAGCAGTATCACTGGCAGGAGCATAGAGAGAACATTGTTTGAACCATTATTGACCTATTAATTTGGAGAAGACATACCCAACAAAACATTTATTGTACAAGAAACAAATCTGAATATTTAATGTCATTAATGTTGGCCATTTTATGTTGTTTCCATCAATTGATTTTCTAACTGGTTTGCATAAAAGTAAATAACTTGATTATACATGATCAGCATGCTAATATATATATTGCATACTTCAAGGTTTGAGATCCTTCATGTATTCATATTGCATCACAGTTGTTTTATTGAAATGAAAGTACAACTTTATACTAACAAATGATATTTAATTATTTTAATATAAACAATTGTTGTAATACATTAGTATTAATCACAGGTTTGCTTTATTGAATGTTTTATTAAAGCTGTAAAAATTCCCATTCCATAAGAACACCTTGAATTCACCTTAGAACAGATGTTTTATTGCTAAAGCTTAAGTTCAGTCTAATTGTCGAATAATGATTTAAGGTACACCAAGAGTTAATGTCCAGCGTCTATCATCTCAGTTCCCTAGACTCTGTCTCTGCTCCAATTAACACAGAAAAAAGCTCTGCAGACATTGTGTTATGAAGTTTCTTGAATTTTGACAGTTATTTATAAAAATCACATATCTAGTTGTCCTAAAGAAAACAAACACTGTCCACAAGTATCCCAGACTGGGACAAATTTATAGGGGATCATATTATTTAACTCCAAGACTCCACTCCAAGACTCCACTCCATACTTTATACTATGCCAAAGCCGGGCCACATGGTTCTCAGCATTCGCTAGCGCCGGCCTAATTGTACTATAGTAAATATAATCAAGTAATAGTTACATAGTAATAATATATTATGACCCATCATTCGTCCAGAAAAATGTAAAATGTATTTACATATTTGGTAAGCTATTAAAAAGGTTTTGCACCTAGGCCTAGAATACGACCCCCCACCCCGTGGGAAAACATTGTCGCAAATCTGGGTTGCTCATATCAAAATATATAGCTGATCGTCAGTAACATGGACTTATCAAGACTGAAAAACATGCGCTTATGCCAGTTCGCCAAGACCGGGTAAATGGTATCAAACAACACCCTGTGACGATGTTAACGCGCACTAATTTGTTGCAGCATCCGTTGACACAAATCTTTGAAACTCTGCCACTTCGTCCTGTTTGTCGAAAACTTTATAGTACTCTTTTTTGCACATATCTTTCAAAATTAAAACAAAAAGCGTGTTTGTAAATAGAACAAGAATAATAATACATGTAATTGAAAGAATGATGTTAAAAACAAACTTATGAACAATGTTTCCAGAAAACTATATACCATACATGCATAAAAGAAATGTGGAAACACATTTGCAAAATGCAAGTGACATAACTAAAAGATATTTTATCAAAGAATCGATAATCATATGCATGGTACACGTATAAATGCGTGTCATTATTCCGTCACTTGCCGATGCAAACGCATAACGGATGACATTGATAATCAAAATAGCAGATTCTTTAAAACACAATTTTCTTTGTGGCTAGTCCCATTAAATTAATGCGCCGGTAATAATGAACAAACGTATCAATAAATTAATCAAACAATCAATTGATTGTTACCGAGTTCTAAGTGACAAATTATAAGAATAGGTTCCGATGTTTGATTGAAATTACAAAAAAAAAACGTTTTGATGTTTGATTCAAATTGCATATCGTGTTCTTGTGTTCTCTTGTGGTTTTATTTTAACGCGATCCCAAAATGCGGAAACAAGTGTGTTTTAATTTTGTCTTTATCTTTCTCTTCCTGCGCATTGTTGTTGTTGTTGTTACTTCCCAGTTTTATGTCCCTCCCGCCTCTGAACGAGGACATAATGGTGTGGACATACCAGCTTTCCTTGGTGGAGGAAGACCCCAGGTGCCCCTCCGGGCAATTTTCAGGCTCGAGCGGGCACCTGGGTAGAACCACCGACGTTCCGCAAGCTAGCTGGTTAGCTTCCTCACATGAAAGATCTTGACCCTGGTAGGTCTCGAACTCACAGCGGTGAGGGGCAAGTGATTCTCAGTCGGAAACCTTAACCACTAGGCCACGGACGCCCCTCGTCCTGCGCTTATTAAAATTTGGTACATAAATAATAAATATTTGCCAAAAAAGTTTTTTTTAATATGGAGTTTTTTTATTTGCAAAAAGAACTCTGTTGTCTATATTTAATCTGAATATATTAAAAACTACTATTATTTCTTCTTGTAAACTAGCGCAATGTACTTTTATTACAAATTACAAGCAAATAATACATAAAGGGAAGTAATAGCACGACCGTCTTTAACTGACAAAAAAGAAAAGAAGAATTCGATGTTTGTTAAATTCATCAAGTTTCTGGAAGAAATCTGTAACCCAGGTGTGAAATTGAAATTGCTGACTTCATGTTGAACATAGTTATGTGTCCTGACGAGATGTGAGTGGTCATTTATCTGTTTGACAATTTAGACTGACATTACACAGTTTGTGAAACTCAGTCCATATGTATGTACGTACTTGCGTCAGTGAAGAGCTATTACATTTATCCTTAAATTTCAAATTGTGCGAAATAGTTCCTTCAACAAAATGTTTATTATTGTCTCGGCTGGAAGATATTAAAAACAGAGGACAAGATCATAACGTATATATCAACAAAGGATTAGGCATGAAACGTTTAAAGGCACCGACAGTTTATAAAGTCACGTGGCAAATGGTGGTCGCACGGGGTTGAAACATGATTTATTTTGACGGCCGTGAGTTCATATTCCACCAACTCTTGAGTTTTTTTTATCCAATGATAAGCAATCTTTTATGTTGGTTGTCTTTTATTCTAACTTAGGAAACTTAAGCCATAAATATCTGTCACATTTGAAGTATGATAATATTATAATTGTGACATTGTATGCTAAAATTCAATAATATCGTATCTTTAAAAGGTTACTGATATTGTTTTAGATATGTAATTCGATGTGTATATTGCATTAATTTTAAACTTTGAAAATGAAAAACAATAATACGGAACATATTCAGCCGCAATATATTTGAAAATTAATTTGCTCTGGTTCTAAAAAACATTTATAGGTTTTACCTAATTAGCGCGGAATACAGCTTTTATTTCATCAATTTTGATATGAAAACTGGCTTTTAAATTTCATTTGTGTATCGTTGTTTTATTTTCAAAATAACAAATCAAATTCGAATTTTTGTAAACGTTGTTTATCCAAAGAACTAGCGTCAACAATCATATACAGCATAACGAAACGTAAACTTCGGTATTTACGGCGTCAAAATAAGACGTGTGGTGTACTTCATCAAATCGCGATTGAAAAATAAATCGACGGTGAAAGTTTTTGAAAATTGACTATGGAATTGAAAATATATTGTTCCTGAATATATCAAAAAATTGCCAAAAAATTTCTGGCCGATTTTTTCTAATCGGATTTTAAATGTGAAAAATCGATGAAAACTCGAAATTTTAAAACATCCCATTTTTGTTATTTATTTAACAATTGTAAATAAATTTATAATGTTTATCCTATCAGCATGAAGGAAATCACTAACATGATCATTCTGTTTGGTTAAATTGTCTCTATGCGTCACTATTTTAGATCAAAAATGAAAAATACGGCGATTTTACGGCCATTGACAGACGGTCAAAAACGTGCGTAGATGGTGTTGTTTGCGACGTCATGTACAGTGATAGGATTTATAACTGTCAAAACCAATGTCCATTTCGTATCAGGAATATCACAAACTTTCATTTGATACCAAATTCAACTATTTTCTTGAAAATATTTTTAAAGGTACATTCCACCTTAAATATTGATTAAATCCTTATATTTACACTCATAAATACTCTCATTAATGCAGAAATTATGAGAAGAATGCGTGATATAACGGCTTTTTCAAAAGGCTGTTGGACGTTGAAGACACAGTGAATGACGGCACGCGTTTTCTTAGCTATTCGTGGCAAAACGTGCGTGCTCGGCGACGTCACACGTCAAAACGTTGTGCAACGCCCAATAAATTGTAAACAGTTCTACTGAAGCCATGCCTTTTAAAGCAATACGTCACAATGTTTACCGTCCGAAAGCATGATTCGTTAGATAAATAAGACCTTATCGTAGAGGACGAAGTTGAAGTGTAAATATATATAATATAATAATATTTATTATTACATGTATACCTATAAATAGTAACACAGTAACGTTACGACCGGAATCGTTATTCAAGGTCGCATGGCATTAACATGTGAAACCGCAGGGCCATTATCGATAATGGCCCTGCGATGTTTTAGGTTGATACATAGTTTTTATCCAAGGTTTCGTCACATTTTAAGACAAAACATAGAAAACCAGTCAAAAAATACAACGTTAGCACGAGATTCCGTTGACATCAGATCGTTTTTACGCTAACGAAGGATGGCGGCAGAAAAAACTAACGTGTCTTTGTCAAACCGTTTGCAAAATTTAGAACATTGCACTGAACAAGAAAAAAATGCGTTCTACAGTGGAAGAAGCAGAACATTTTATAGAGACTAAGAAAAAACAAAAATACACGGGTAAAAACTACAAGTGATGTAAGGAAATTTAGAGAGTGGCTGCATGAGATAAGGGAATTGCATGAAATTCCATCAAGGTAACTAGACGTTTACCTTTCAAGATTTCTATTAAGTGTTAGAATAAAACAAGGGCAATGGAGAGTTTGAACCAACAACGTTAAAGGGGATTTTTTCCAGCATCTGCCGGTACTTAAAGGACAATGATTACCCAGCCGAGCCTGCAGTACACCAGGATTTCAGGAGAACCAGGGAGGTGTTAAAGGCCAAATGCAAAGATTTGAAAGAAAAAAGAAAAGGAAATAAACCAAACAGATCAGAGCCCTTCACCCCTCAAGAAATAAAAGTTCTTCACGAACGAAAACTTTTTGGTGATAGTAAGTTTGTTTTTGTTTCGTTTTGGCTGTATTAAACATAGAACACAGACGTGTGTTTCGTACGCTTTATTCCATACAACTGCCAGGACGCTACAAGTTGGCGGGGCTATCAAATAATAGTGAGCATGCGCAGTTGAATAACCAAATACATAACATTCCGTTTGTTTTAAGAAAAACGAAATTTAATTTATGCTACTAAGAAACATAATAACTAAGAAACATAATAAATTTTTTGCATGCTATAATTATAACGAGTTTTAAATTACTCTATAAATATTAACATTAAAATTATTAGACAAATAAACTTCTTGTTTTTCGTTATGAAATTGATCGGTTTTTTACTTTGAAATACTGTAATAAGTCACTGTTTTATACAATCAAAGATGTGCTATCATTAGTCTCTAATTTCATTAAGAACAGTACCATTCCACTGATAACGCATTCATAACGCAATAAAGTTCTGCCAACAGCGTCACATTTCGGCGATTTATTTCCGTGTTATCATGTTAATAAACTCTCATTCACAAGTTGTAATCATTTTAATGATTATTTCACCCATTCCTTATTCAAATACACTGCAGGTGGCCTGACTTCCCGACCTTTGCTTGTGACATATTGCTGTCTGGAATTTGTCTGAGAATATTGAGGGGTGAATGATTGAACAGGCAGCGGGGGTGCACAAGGGAAATTTTTGGCAGGCGCTGCACTGGGCTGATCAGTTCTTGACTTGTTTAGGAATTTTCTGTTTCGGCGGTATTGAACGCCGTCTGGTGTTTCAATCGTGTATGACCTACTTTTGTACGGGGAAACGACTTTCGCGGGTTCCCAGATATTCCCATTTTGGTAAGTGACGCGATCACCAGGTTTTAATGGCGGTAACGGCTTTGCGTTTCTGTCGTGGTAGGCCTTTGATTTAGCACGCATGGTTTGCATGCTTTCGCGCGCAGATTTGACATCGACTAATTCAGGTTTTAATTGATTGTTTGTTGTTGGTAAAATTGACCTGAGGCGTCGTGACATAAGAAGCTGCGCCGGTGAATATCCGCAAGGCAGTGGGGTGTTTCTAAATTCTAAAAGTGCCATGTACGGATCAGTATTAGCCTCTTTTGCTTTGCGCAAGATACGTTTTGCAATTTTAACAGCAGATTCTGCTTTGCCGTTTGAATTTGCCATCATGGGACTTGACGTGACATGTCTAAAGTTCCAATCTTTCGGGAATCTATCGAATTCGTCTGATCTAAATTGCTTAGCGTTGTCCGATTTAAGTTCTTCGGAACAGCCGAACCGGCTAAAATGTACCTTAAGCTTTCTAACAACTGTTTTGCTTGAGATGTTTGGCAAGTGGTCTATTTCCAAATGATGGCTGAATCCATCAACAAGTACCATGTACTCCTTATTTTCAAATGTGAATAGGTCACAAGAGACATTTTGCCATGGTCTTTCGGGAATATATTGAGGAAGTAGCGGTTCCTTGATATTTGCCGGGCGATATTTTTCGCATAATGGACATGTCAATACGAATTCCGTAATTTGCTTGGTCATACCTAGCCAAATCATAATGTCGCGAGCGCGATTTGTTGCTTTCTGGCAACCAAAATGATTCATGTGAACGGCTTCGATCATTTCTAACTGTAATGCTTTCAGTATTACAATTTTAGAACCTCTCAAAATGATTCCATCTTCGTAACTCAATTCGTCTCTATGGTTCCAGAAGTCAATTGCTAGTTTGTTGCAGAGCTTTCGCTCTTCAGGCCACCCTTCGAGTATGGCTTGCTTGACAGCTTGTAATTGCTTATCATTTTGCGTTTCAGTGCGAATTTTCTCTATTTTTTGGTCGCTGATCGGTAGTGATTTTACCGTGTGAACGTGCGTATCCATATTCGCGAACATTTCCGGGTAAGTGTCTTTCGCGTAATTTCTAGATAACGCGTCTCCGATTGGGATGTTAGAGCCTTTCTTGTGCACGACTTCGATGTCAAATGGCTGTAATTGCATAAGTATTTTTTGCAACCTCTGCGGAGCGGCACATAGCGGTTTTTTTTCATGATCGATATGACTGGTTTACAGTCACTCTCTACAACAGTTTTTCTGCCGTATATGTACTGTTTGAATTTTAGGCAACTAAATAATATCGCGGCTGTTTCTTTCTCTATTTGCGCCCAAGCTACTTGATTTTGAGTGAGCGTTTTTGACGCGTATGTGATAGGTTTCCAGAAGAAAACTATTCCAGTGAATCTGACTTTTATGTCTACACTGTAAGTAGCTTTTCTTCTCGGCCTGACAATGCTGTTGTTCAACTTTCATTTGGCCCTAGAAATGTTAAATTAAATGCCAAGATTGATACAGGCAGCCAGGTGAACATATTTCCCGCACATCTTTTCGTATACAGGTGATCAGCTATCAGTTCAAGTCAAAATTCCAATGCCGTGTACATTCAAAAACAAACAAACAAATGCCGAATTTTATATCGTCGATCAAATTAACGCACCAGCGCTGATAAACCTCAAGACGGCTACGGAACTAGGCCTGATACGCTTGACTTACGCGGTCGATAGGCATGTCCCGAGCGAGGAAAATTCAATAATATCAGAATTCAGTGATGTATTTAAGGGAATAGGAAACTTTGAAGGCACCGTCAATACAATTACAGGAAAATGCCACACCAGTAGTATGCCCCATGATTAAAGTGCCCATTGCGTTACAAAGTAAACTGAAGGCAGAACTCCAGTCAATGGAGGACCAGGGCATTATATCGAAGGTCACCGAACCGACAGATTGGGTAAACGCGTTAGTCTGTGTTGAAAAACCAAAGTCCGGTAAACTGAGAATTTGCATAGACCCTAAAGCCTTAGTCAATAGTAGATGATGTGTTATGCTGGGGACGCACGAAGTCCGAGCATGATGAAAACTTAAGACGCCTTCTTACGCGCGCCCAGGAAAATGGACTCAAATTTAATCCAGACAACTGGTTATCGCGCAGAGAGAAGTGAGCTATTTTGGTCACTTAATCACGGACAAAGGACTGTCCGTAGACAAGGACAAGGTTTCCGCTATCATAGAAATGAAAACCCCAGAATTGCGCCACGAATTGGAAACGTTTCTAGGAATGGTAACGTACTTAACAAAGTTCGCGCCAAATCTCGCAGAAATCACTAGCCCGATGCGTGCTTTATTGAAGAAAGACGTTGAGTTTATCTGGGGACCCGAGCAAGCAAGCTCATTTTACCGGGTCAAACAAACAATCACACAAGCACCAGTGCTAAAATACTTTGACCCTAAAGTGCCCGTCACGCTTCAAGTAGACGCCTCGTCCAAGGGCATAGGTGCTGTTTGTCTGCAAGAAGGGAAACCTATCGCATTCGCGTCAAAAACGCTGACTCAAAATCAAGAAGCTTGGGAGCAAATAGAGAAAGAAACAGCCGATTAAGTGACCAAAATAGCTCACTTCTCTCTGCGCGATAACCGGTTTGTCTGGATTAAATTTGAGTCCATTTTCCCGGGCGCGCGTAAGAAGGCGTCTTAAGTTTTCATCATGCTCGGACTTCGTGCGTCCCCAGCATAACACATCATCTACTATTGCGGCTACGTCTTGTAGATTTTCAAGAATTGCATCCATTTTTCTGTTAAAAATGTCTTGAGATGACGTAGACCCATCGGTAACCGATTGTATTTGTACCGACCGAACGGTGTCGCGAATGTTGTAAGCAGTGATGACTCACTTGATAACTTACAGGAATAATAACCCTTTGTGACGTCGAGCACGCTGAAGTACTTCGCGCCATTAAGTTGTGAGGTTATGTCTGTAATGTCCCGCATTGGGTAGTAGAGTCTCTTGATACAATCATTTAAGGCTTTAGGGTCTATGCAAATTCTCAGTTTACCGGACTTTGGTTTTTCAACACAGACTAACGCGTTTACCCAATCTGTCGGCTCGGTGACCTTTGATATAATGCCCTGGTCCTCCATTGACTGGAGTTCTGCCTTCAGTTTACTTTGTAACGCAATGGGCACTTTACGCACGGGGCATACTACTGGTGTGGCATTTTCCTGTAATTGTATTGAACAGGTGCCTTCAAAGGTTCCTATTCCCTTAAATACATCACTGAATTCTGATATTATTGAATTTTCCTCGCTCGGGACATGCCTATCGACCGCGTAAGTCAAGCGTATCAGGCCTAGTTCCGTAGCCGTCTTGAGGTTTATCAGCGTTGGTGCGTTAATTTGATCGACGATATAAAATTCGGCATTTGTTTGTTTGTTTTTGAATGCACACTGCATTGGAATTTTGACTTGAACTGATAGCTGATCACCTGTGTATGAGGACAATTTTGCATCTGGGGCTAACAGGGGTTTGTGCAGACCAATATGCCTGAAAAGGTGTGCGGGCAATATGTTCACCTGTATCAATCTTGGCATTTAATTTAACATTTCTAGGGCCAAATGAAAGTTGAACAACAGCATTGTCAGGCCGAGAAGAAAAGTTACTTACAGTGTAGACATAAAAGTCAGATTCACTGGAATAGTTTTCTTCTTCATCGTCCACAAGATGCACATTTTTGTCCGTGTTAGTCCGGCACATTTTCACGAAGTGATTTGGTTTGGCACATTTGTCACACGTTTGTCCCATCGCTGGACAGCCTGCAACAGTTTTGAATCTGGATTTTCCGCACCTATTGCACTGTTTATCTGGCTGATTAACAGTTCTGCAATTTGATTTGAGTTCTTGTTTTCGGTCCTTCTGGCCGTTGCCTCTGTGGCGATCCTTGTGGTTTTCATTTCCGGCGTGGCGTCTGGGTCTGGGTTTCGCACCTCGACTCCGGATCATGTCTACGTCTTTTTCTTGCGTTTTCATTGCTTCCATTTGTTTCTTGTTGTACTCGTAAGATTGTGCGATTTGAATTGCAGTCTCTGGGGTAAGGTCTCTACCCTTTTCTATGAGTTTTTCACGCACTCTTTCTTCGGAGCACCCGAGCACTATTCTGTCGCGGATCATTTCGTCCACTCGTTCCTGTCCAAAGTCATAATCCTTTGTACTTATTGTTAGTCGCGCAACGTACTCATCAATTGAGTCTCCGTTTTGGGTTTCATGGTAAAACTTATAACGCGCGAAAATTGGATTTGCCTTTGGCTGAACAAAGTCTTTGAATTTCTGGAAGATTGTTCTTGGAACTTTGTTCTCTTCTTCCGTTAAATTCCATGAAGAATGGATGGTTCTTCCTCGGTCTTCTATCCATAGGAGAATGTTTGTGCATTGTTCTTTGTCGCCTTTCCCTTTTAGAGGTCCATCAAACATAAGTCTGCAATGGCGCTCAAACTTTTCCCAGGCGTCGGACAGATTTTTCGAATTCCATTCCATTTTCGGATATGGTAAGCCGCTTAACTCCATGTTTGATTTTTGTTTTCACTGATAGTCACAAATTTGTTTACTTTCCAAGTGGCGTTGTTATTGGTCCAAACGATCCCACTTAATGTCACCATGTTTCGTTTTGGCTGTATTAAACATAGAACACACACGTGTGTTTCGTACGCTTTATTCCATACAACTGTCAGGACGCTACAAGTTGGCGGGGCTATCAAATAATTGTGAGCATGCGCAGTAGAATAACCAAATACATAACAGTTTCGATTTCACGTTTGTTTAAATTAGTAACGACCGTAATAAGCGAAAAGAAACTTATATTTGCGCTAAATGAAAACTATCAAGAAGAGAAAGTTTTTAAAAAAAAGTGATAAGCAGGTAGTTGGTTGCCTTGAAAGTTACAAAACAATGAAGTACTTACCTCAGCATTAACCTAAAATACTTAAACAAAGTGGAACTACAGTGTTTGTATTTTATACGCTAAGAAACTTAGCGACAAGGGAAGCAACTATCGTCGGAGCTTCAAGGGAAGTAAATATCTTTTATCAACAAAAGTTATATTTATAGTTTATAGCTCAAACGTAACGTATATACCCCATAGCCGAGAGGTTAGCGATACGGCCTTTCGCACGGGCTATCCGGGTTCGAATCCCCGAAATATTATTGGACATTTTTTTATCATTTCTTTTTCAACAAATATATATTTTTCCTTGTTAAATAACATTATTTAACACAGTTATGCTTTATTGTTACTCTAAAAATAATTATGATAACTGTTTTCAATTGCATATTTTCAGCATCACCACAGTCATTAATCAACTCTATTTGGCTTAATAACACGATGTACTTCGGCCTTCGGGGGCGACAGGAACACTTATCAATGTTATGGGGAGACCTTGAGCTTGGGATGACATCTGATGGTGTGGAATATATCAGCTTCACAGAAAGGGCAACTAAAACAAGACAAGACAGTTCACGCCAAAGATGTTTGAACAAAAGGGTAAGATAAAATGCGTTTATATAAATATTAAATTAAAAACAAGTATTTATGTATTAGTTATTATTTCATTGAATTATCATTTTGAACAAACATGAAACCTTACATCCTATCTATACAAATATGTATGAAAAACATACATATGGTATGTTTATGCCCATTGCCTGAGCCAGGAGTAATGAAAGTTCTTTAAAGATAATATATTTGTAAGTCGTTACTTAACATTGTTACCACGAGAGATGCCCAACTTATATTTGAAAAAAAAGAAACCCGTGCGCTGTAAAGTACATGCACGAGTTAGCCGAGTCTTTAGTGTGTTTTCGGGTGTATGTTTAGCCTATTCATTCATGTGCACATGGTTTAAATTAATTGTCAGCATGGTACGTAATAAAGTTAGTGACAAAGAGGAGGGTATAGTTTTAGGACTTTTGAGAACTAACTATAGCTACAGAAGTATTCAGAGAGCTTCAACCCATGGGTTATACCATTTCTTTAGGCTCCATAAAGAATATTCGCTACGGAATAGGATTACAACGCAGTGCAACTTCTCCTAACCTTACCGGGGGAACATTTAAAAAACGGCCAACGGCAGCTACAACTGACGTCGTTCGGAAGGTTGGTCGTATGATTGTTAAAATTACCCCGCCTACTCAAAGAGAAATGGCTTCAAAACTAGGAGTGTCCAAAGAAACTATATACAACATTATTAATAAAATTCTGAAAGCAAAATTACGAAAAAAGTGCAAAGTTCATCAACTTAACATGGCGCAAATTAAGAAGCGCAGGGCCAGATCATGAAAGTTGTATCTGAAACTCAAGTGCAACAAGTGGAAAAGTTTTGTCACTTCAGACGAGGCTATGTTTTACCTAGGCGGAAGTTATGGTCGTAGAAAGGTCTGGTACGTTAGAAAGGATGAAAATCGTGGTGACAAAATGAAGTTTGTGAACGCGATGCTTTTGCCAGCGGCTTCATGGCATGGGCTGGTGTGTCCTTTAGAGGAAAGACGGAAATTCTTATAATCAATAAAGGTACAAAAGTGAACTCTGAATACTATATCAACAGTGTTGAAGCCATTTTTGGAGAAAGATGTTCCAAGACTCTTTCCAGAGGGGGCAAAGGCCATGACATTCCACAAGGACAGTGCATCTAGCCATACATCTAAGAACACGTTAACCTTTCTCAAAAACCGACAAATAAACTTCATTACTCCCGAGGAGTGGATGCCATAGTCACCTGATGGTGCCCCAATGAAATTTGGTATCTGGGGTGTGCTTTAACGTCGTCTGCAGAAGCGGCAAATAAACACACTAATCGGTCTCAAAAAGACACTCAAGGACGAGTGAAACAAACTTGACCAGAAAACGATAAAAAAGACTTTAAAATCATGGCCAAAGCGTTGTAGGATGATATACACTGTCATGGGTCTCATATTGAGCATTTGTTACAATAAATTTCGTTCAGGATTGAAATTGGTGATGTTTTCTTTTTGTTCAAATATAAGTTGGGCACCTTTCGTATATATTAATATAGATGTAATAAAGTTCTTTAAAGTATGAATGCTTTGATTTCAGATGATCCTGCATGTCCAGTAAAGATGTACAAAAACTACGCCGAAAAGAGACCTGACAGCATGTGTTTGCCTACCAGCAAGTTTTACTTGTCTGTTAATCCTCAGTACGGCCGGCAAACACCCAAGGCAGACTTATGGTTTATTTCCCTGCCTATGGGAAAAAACACACTGAGATCCATTGCAAAAAAATGAGTGATCAAGCAGAACTCAAGACAAAACACACGAATCATTCTGCCAGGAAGACGTCGATTACAAACCTCCTGAACTCTGGCTGCCATCCGACAGAAGTTGCTCAGCTTTCTGGCCATAAAAACTTAATGTCGAGAAACCAATACCAGAGTTTGTCCATTGAAAGACAGCAGCAGATGTCAGCTATTATCCACTCAAAGTCTTCCTCAACCCTCCCATCGACTAGTAATAGGAGAAATACTGAAGACATGGAGTTCGAACACAGCTATTCTGATGAAGAATCAATAGTGGCTTCACAAGAAATTGAGGCAGCACTGTCAACAATTAAGACATATGAAGAAATTAATACAGAAAAAGCCACAGTCATTAACCTACCTCTGATACAGAGCCCAGGAGGAAATGTGCATCTGAAGAGAGATAATTTCAATAAAATACCTTAAGTGTATTTCAAAGTTGTTCATTTCATGGAACTGTTAACATTGTCACGAAATAAATGTTACCGCATCCATCATTATTTGATGGCGTGTGCTTTGCAAAGTTTATGTACATATGCACACTTTGTTGCTGTTGGCGGACAGTTGAAATTTAATTGTCATTGCCCTTGCTTCCATTTTCTTTTCTTACATTTTTTCGTATGGTGCACTTTAATTTTTTTTCCTTTTTTCTATTTTTGTTGTACACCAGTATATGATGTTACTACTGTTTATATTGAAAAATAAACAAAGAGAGTTTTGGACAGGGTTGTTAAAATAATAAAAGGAAAACAAACTTGATCTGTTTTGATTTGATATTTCTACAAGTGGAGTAAAACAGGATACCTAAGCAGCCTGAGAAACTCCTTTACACATTTGGGCAACCTTATTTGCCAAATTACCTGTATCAAACTGTGGTCGCAGCTTCAAAATTCCTAGGTTGCTCTTAAAACAACGGAACATTTACTATACAGTTCTAGCAAAATTAACAGGTGTTTAAAATGCATATACATCCAGTTTATATGCCCTATCATTACGTCGTACAGAGTTGTAAAGGTGTACATGTAATAAATAGGTAAATACATGGATATGTAGTGCCACTTGTCGATAATGGCCCTCGGGGCATTATTTATATGGCAGGGCCATTATCGACAAGTGGCACTACATATCCATGCATTAACCTATATATACTCAACAAAAATAAAAAGTACCCACTTTTTATGCTTATATTCTCATTAACATATTTTCATTTAATCACGTACGCTTTGAATGGTGTTCAATTGGTTAATCTCAGTTGTTTTCAATTTCTATTGTTCATAAACATAATCTTCCACACCGAGACCTAAGCAACGGCAAGTCGAATAACAATTAATAATGGATTACAAAACGCTACATATTCAATTTAAAGGGAGGTAATTGGAAATGGTTGGACTTTCTAGCGTAGTTTATCGAGGACTACTTGTTTTATTGATGAATGTTTTATGATTTTATTGATCACAAGAGGTGGAAATATTGAATTAATTCAAACCAATATGAATACTTCAAAGAATCACTGACTTTTTCCTGGAACCCTCATTACAACAAAGGGAAAGATAACCAAGTTGTGGCTGCAGATTTTCAAGAAAACTTTTTCTCTTTGCAATGATAACAGAAATACAAAGTTGTCCACATACAGATTTCTCAGTTTTCATTTTCAAATTTTACAAAATTTAAGATAGGAAAGTGGGTACTTTTTATTTTTGTTGAGTATATATACTAATTTGAATTTACTAGATGATTGTTAATGAGTTAAATAACACGATTATCATTAAAATGCATTTATAAACTCCATTTAATTTAAAGGAAACTGGCAAAGCTATTTTACCTGGACGAATTTAATTTTATTTATCATCGCAAAAAAAATTATCATTCAAAAAATTGTATTTAATATTTAATTGCGTGCTGCCGTATTTACACTACACCATTAAAACACTGTTAAGTTAGCTTCGAGATTTAATTAAAATTCCACTGTCAATCAAAATAAAAAAATATTACTGTCAAATTAAAAGTGGTTAATCGGGTTTTCAATTATTTCTAGGAGCCAGATTTTAACAATTTATGGACAGTTCTCATGTTAACATAGATTAACACAACATATAAGTCATTAGTTTAGAGTCAACATAAACTCCATTATTTTGGATCATAGTTATTAACTATATGAATATCAAACTACTTTTAACAAACATGCTACATGTGTCTTCCAAATGCTATATACCTGCACAAACTACTGGAAAAAATGTTAAGTACGATCAAAAAACGATGTCTTAATTAATTTCTGGCAAATTTGTTTTCAAAATCAGAACTGAAAGGACAAATGGTGTGATTTACATTATTTTAGAGTTAACAAATTACATCTTTCTTTTTTATTTTACTTTACACTTGAATATTAAATTTAAAGACGGACCGTGTATACCATTACCATGCATGAATGGCGGTACATGCTATGCTCAAGTTATCCATTATCATTGCCTCTGCCAGTATGGATGGACAGGACATGATTGTAATATAGGTAAGTATATCCTACACACTAGATGTGTATATTAACTTTGTAACAGTAATTCAGAATAATAACTACCACAATTATCCACAATCCATAAAAAACAATCTAGGGGAAAGGAATCTATACCCGGAGCTATAAAAAGAAAAACGGAGAAATAATAACAATGAAATACGTTTGCATAGTATTTCAACATCAACATCTTACTGATCAAATGTGTGATTCTTTATAAAAAGCCATGACCTTCAAGTTAAATTTACCGGGTAAGATCATAGGAATAAATGTACCTTGATTCTGTAGCTCCATACTTTATGTTTTCATATTAATATATTCGTTTTATTGTCAATAAGCTTATTCTTGATTACCTCCTTTATCTGAAAAAAAATGATCACGGTGTCTCGCTCAACAGTTACTATAAAACTTCATTTTAAATTTCCTTTGTATTTAAAGAGACGCTGATTACCTCTTACTTATTCGAATTGATATTGATAACTGGTGGGTTATGTCATACCCTGATGATCGCAAAATGCAGAACATAACTTAAATCTATTACCGAAAGCTTGAACAAAGATAGAATGGAGCATCAGAATGTTTTTTCGTTACTGCCCGAAAAGATCGCAGTGATATATATATAGAAAAGAGCTTGACAAAGCCAGTGAATTTATAAATGACCGAAATGTTTAAACGTTTACACTAATTAATACTCTACTTTTAAACTGCATTTCCATAAATTTTCGAACTCCCCCTAGAAGCACTTTTCTCAAGTTCAACAAATACAATAGAAACATTTTAATGAATGTTTTAAATTCATTTATAACACTCTTTTTATTGTATGGTTATAACAAAAACATTTTTCTCAAATGATACAAATGGTAAAGTTTTACAATACAATGGAACCCCGCTGTAGAGACCATAATAGGAAAAAAATATCTAAATTATGGATCGGTCTGGGTTTTTTTGGTGGACAATTATACAAAAGATATAAAGATGGGATATTGGAATAGTGGCCATAATAGGAGAGTTTAATTTCTGAGTGTTCTTAATTAGTGGTTTCAGTGTAACAGTTTAAAATAACCATAACTCGTACAGTGGAAAATAATTTTACTTGATTTTGCTTAGTCTTAAATACCGTTTCAGATATCAATGAATGTTTGATGTTCAATCCTTGCCATAATGGCGGAACTTGCATCAATACGCCAGGACATTACAACTGTCAATGTTTGAATGGATGGACGGGTGATCACTGTATGACAGGTAAGTAAGCTAAATGATTTTACTATCATGATTGATATATATGATCTGATGAAGAAGTTCTGAGATGACATGCTCGAATCGATTCTGTTTATTTAAAGATCAAATGTGAATATCAAGAATTGTCATAACCTATAAAGGTATTCAATACAGTGCTTAATCCCTAATGCGCATTGAACAGATCATAAAAATTATCACCCATTGAAACTCGGCGTCCTGTCACAAATTTTTAGCATTGTTTGGTCTTTAAGCGACTGCTCTGAGTAAACTTATATGTAGTGATCTCACTTTGACTTTACGTAAAATAAATCAATGTAAAAACAGTCCACAAGAAAAATAGTAAAATACAATTTATTCAAGAACAATTCAATCTTACTCCCAGGCACTTTCATTTGAAATTCACTGTAGCGCTATTTGTGCAGTGTGGCGGCAGTAAAATGTCTCCCCGTACATAAAGTCAGTACTGTTATCAGTAAAATAACCCGTTACCGATGTCATGCAGTGATGGTTACGTATATCAGGGCTATCCGATATACCTTTTTTGAGGTTGTCCTGGCTAGCTCAGTAGGTTGCGTCGCCGGAATTGCAGGGCTAGGCGCTGTCGACGTGGCGGTGCGGGTTCGCTCCCAGCTAGAGGCACTATAATTTGAAATTCACAGTACCGCCTCGCTATTTGTGCAGTGTGGAGGCCGAAAAAGTCTCTCCGTATATATAGCCAGCACCGTTATCAGTTAAATAACCCGTTACCGATGTCATGCAGTGATGGTGACGTATATCAGGGCTATCGATCAACCTTTTTGGTGGTTGTCCCGGCTAGCTCAGTTGTTTGCGTCGCCGGAATTGCAGGGCTAGGCGGTGTCGCCGTGACGGTGCGGGTTCGCTCACAGCTAGAAGTACTATCATTACTAACTTAAACTGTGACATGTGTTATTTCTGTTTCTTTCTTCATCGTATAAATCACTCCAAAACAAGGACAGATTTTATAGTAGTATTTTGTCGGTTTCTGTTAAATTCAATTTATTATTATCGGAGATAAGAAGATACTATCGCCTCGTTGTTTTCCAATCGGTACCATGTTTTAAGCTTGCTGCTTAATTGTCGTCACATGAAAAATTATTTCAATATAAAGAAGTCAAAATCTAAAGTTGAAAGAACAACATAAATTAAATATATTTTGATATCATTGTCTTTAAGATATAGATGAATGTATACTCGTGTATACTTGTCAAAACGAAGAAAAGTGTATAAATGGTCAAGAGAGCTACTGAAACACTATAACTGTTAAAAGTGATAAAATTAATTGGTAAGTTAATTTCATTTTGATAAATAGTTCGCCTCTTTAATAACGTCACACTTTCGTTTGCCTCTCTGATAGTAGCAATCCTAATTTACCTGGAGAATTATTTTCCATTGGCTATCATTGACTGATTAAACAAATCTGTTGGAGAGAATCTACCTGTCAATCAAATTTTGAACAAGTACATAACACCTGGCAGGCTCTGAGAAAGTTTTAGTTTTAGTTTTTGGTTAGATCTGGAAAGTTTTTAGTTTTCGAAAGTTCTTGAAAGTTTGGGTCTAAGAAAGTCTTAGGGAGTTCTAGAAAGTTTTTGTTCTATCAATTTCGGGGTAACTTGGAGAATAAATCAGGGGATATTTTTATGGTCTATTAGTAACTTCTAGAAGAAATAAACAGTAGAAACGTGACAGTGTTATTTTATGTAAACCCACTATACGATCAGGGACAATGAAAGAGCTACACTACTCGTGTGTTTACTTGAAGGGATGGAAGAGCGATGCATGCCAGACAGTAAAACATCATTTCAATATATTATCGCTTGTACCATAATGTGTGGCATACATATGTTTTATAATATGGGACACAACACTGAAAAAGTACTTTCGGAGATATTGTTCAATTTTAGTTCGTAGTATAATTGGATAGAATTTATTTTTACCTTTTATTTCTTCCTTCGTTATTTGACAAGGGAATTTCAAGACTTTCATAACAGATTTGTTTTAAGACCTGCTAATGTTATTAAACCATATATTAATATTCAAACTAAAGAGCTCAATAGCACTTATGCTTAACACTGACTTCTTCATCTGAAAAGAAATATTGTTACTAAACACACTCTACTAATTACTTAATTTAGATAAAAACAGTGTTGAAACAAGATAAAAATTATTCTATGTATGTGTTGTCTAAAATGCACAAGAACACCGTACGATTTATTGCCAATTCTCGTTCTTGCACGACACAAATACTAAATTATCCGTACCCATCTTGTCTTAAAGCAACCAAAAAACATGTATAAAGGAATTGCGAAAAGGAATTTAAAAGACACTTGCAAAAATCTATGTTGGTCTATTAAAATTCATGTAACGTTTCAAAGAAGCTAAAATTAAAATGATATATTTTCAGGCGTTCTTATAGTCAACTTATGATTTTCTGCTTTGTACACTTAACTCTTTCATAATTAAATAAGCGCTCTGCATGCTGATCGTTCTGCTAAATTCGGTGGTAGGGGTTTATGAAGGTTTATATGGATGTATTGGTTGCGTTGTCGGAATTGAAGGCTAGGCGCTGTCGCCGTGATGGTGCGGGTTCACTCCCAGGTAGAGGCAATATCATCTTGTCGAAGAACTTATAAGCTCAGTCTGTTTTCTTTATCCCTGTCATCGTGTTCTTGCTAATTTGATTCCATGGGCTCTTGTCTCTGTCAGGTCATTGATATTCTGCGCCTTAGCTTGACAATGCTTTTAGCTTTTTATGTTTTATATATGTGAGTTATGAAACAAACGACCAGGTGCGACTAAATTTCTAAAAGTATCTGGAAGCCCAATACCCGAGAGCTTCACGAAAAGTCAAAGAATTGTTCATGACCAGATGGACGCAGACATATGTAATTTGAAATTTTATCGTATTAATTATTTTTAGATATCGACGAATGTATGTTTAACAACACTTGTCAAAATGGAGCAATATGCATCAACTTTCCCGGAAGCTACGCGTGCATCTGTGTAAATGGTTCAAAAGGCGTTCATTGTGAGACAGGTAAGCAGGACATAACTTGCATTTAATAAAGAAAGCACGGATGACATAAAGAATGTAGCATTAGAATGATTATCATAACACATTCTATAAGAAGGAACAACTAGGCTCTGTATTCTTACTGGAATTATCAAACTGTTATTCCATAAATTTAATAATGTAATGTAATTTATCAGAATATATACTCTTGTGTAATTGATACGCATGTTCTTATTACTCTTAATACACAGAGTGCACGAAGAGACTTTTTCAATGTTCATACAACTTGAGATATCCTTACAATAGACAGTGCTGAGTATCTCACTTTATTTTTATTAAGAATAAACTAAATTAAGAAGTCATTTACTTGAAAATTTTACTTTGTTCTTATGCTGATTTAAGAAACTATACCTTATGCTAATTACAAAGGTCTTTGATTAATATTAATGTAATGAGAAATATGTGTTGATGTTATTATAAGAGCACTTATACGTGTTGCTTAATACTTATAAGAGTAATATCATTTAATATATGCTAAAATCATGGTCTAAATAGTGTACATGGCATTGTCAGATTAAAAGGGAAATAAAACGTTCAGGTCGACATATCATATGGTTAAACGTAGAAACGAAACTTCAGGTCGTTATCAATTATTTCTTTCACAACCATAACTAAACCAAAATAATAAACTACTGTAAAGTTATATAATAAGCTTATAAGCAGTAACTTTACTTTCTAAATTGCTTTATTTGTTTTCATATTTTATTCGGCTACCTATCCAGGAAGGATAGTATGTTCGTCTTAAACAATTGTTGCTTTATTTATGTGACCAACTCAATAGAGTATTCCTATCAAAGCGGTTTCATATTTGTTTTTACCGATACAGACCCCTGCTTGTGGTTAAATCCATGCCAGCATGGTGGAACATGTTCACATACAAAAGAAAATTTTAGTTGCCAGTGCACGAATGGTTGGACAGGCCAGCAATGCCAAACAGGTATCACTGTTCGAATGTGTTAAATCGTCATACTTTGTTAAGCGTCTTGGCACTTTTGATAGTAGTTTAACTGTGTTGAACTAAAATATGCTGGTGTTGTAATTTTGGGATTAACACAACATGTTAAATACAAATGGTCTTATCAAGCGATTCATGTTCGCGGATTTTCCCGCCTCATTGTGGCAGGGGAATAAAGGAGTGGTTATCGTCTGTCCGTCCTGATTCCATTTCTGCTCAATAACTTCTAAACATTCTAAGGGTTTTCGTGAAATTTTGGTCAAATGTACACACTATTGAGGCGAAATGCTATGTTTTCACCGTTGTCGTCTAGAAGTTTAAGTCGTAAGTAATGCTCAAATCTGTTGATTCATGCATTTTGTGTCCACTTCATAGCTTCTCAGTTATCATTGTCTCTTACATGTAATATCAAAACAATAAAGCTTACCGTGTCGAACTGTTAGCTGAGAAAGGTTTTCCATCGTATGCGAGTCACGTCGTACAACCATATCCCGATAACCAGTAGAAGGCTATGGAAGAGCTACTGCATGAATTGTAAGATTACATTATTAATGGCAAGCCCAGTGTGGAACAGTCTTCGTGCATACAGAAGACACAGCCTCCTCTCCCATATTTTTAACAAGTTTTTCAAATCTATCATTTTGACAATATTTTATCTCGGTATTACTTTTTATTCGCAACAAAACCTCGTAATTAAGACTACCTTTCGGGACTTCGGGAAAAGTGGTTTAAATGGTAAGATAGTCTTTATTTTGGATGAGCAATTGTGCAAAACTATAAAACATGACATTGGATAGTGGACACTTTAGCGAGATGGTCTGAATTTCGGATAAAAACTAATAATAATCTATCATGTCGACTTAAAATTTTAAAGGCATTCTTTTTTTCAAAATCTGAATAAAAATATTAATTTTACCGCAAAATACATAATACGAAAGTATTGTCTTCTGCCCCTTTCAAGTAATAAAGTCAATTTCTCGAAACCTCCTTTTTCTCTTGCTGTAATAAATAGAAATCTCGCTTCAAAGCTTGAAGCGTTGTGGGCTTAAAATTATTAACTAGTAAAAGTATATTTTTGTTATGGATCTAGTGTACTTTTGACAGTTTTTTAATACAGAATAATAGTTAAATAACGCATTGTTGCGCAAATTTACTTTTATTGCGTGTGACCGCTAAATCAACTGCGTCGGCTTCATCTCGCTATGTTTAACGTTGCCATAGAAAGACCTGAAAATCTCAAACAGTGCCGTTTATCTTTATAAAATATACTTTTGTCAATGGCATATTTTTTTCATTCAACAATAAAATTACGTTTGGTCGAAAACAAGTTATTATTCTGGCCTGTCAGTCCGCTTTAGTTATGTTGGTTCATAAGCAGATTTTCGCTGTTTACCAGATATTATCACTCTTGTATACGTGAATTACCACTTCGTTCGATTTCTTTTTATGTTGCAGATGTTGACGAATGTTCGTTTGCTGACGTTTGTAAGAATGGTGCAAAATTTTGGACAATTTATTTTGCAGCTTCCCGTGTTCTATGTGAAGTCATATACTACGCCACACTGCGTAGTCGTAATTTTCCGGCACATAACGAACTCTAAATAAGGAAATTTCCGTCTCAGTTTTACAACCGTTACGATATTTTTACGCCATTCATAATTTTCTACGCAATTAATATATTTACTATCGCGTTACTATTTTTATTTCTACTATTTTGTAAACCACGTTCTTGACTAAAATTGTGTTGTTTAGTTTGTTTTGAGCTAGAAGTTTATATAATTAAAGGAACATTATGAGAGTATGCAGTGTGAAGGTTTGTATTATTTCTTGTTGTGTATGTAAAGCACAGGTTAACCACATCATGCTCGACCTTCGGTCTCGCGTGATATTGTTGACATACACAACTCGAAAAATACGAACCTACAGAACGAAGACTGTTATAATATTTAACACGATCCTGTGAATTTTCGGAATATTATATTTTCCGAAAAAATTTTTTTATTTTATCGATTTTCTTGCGGTTTTTTTATCAGGTGATTACACATGATTTAAATAGAAAAACTGGAATGTTTCAATGCCATATCTTGTTTAGTTTTCGAGAAAATTGGAAATTAAATTTAGTGTCAAACTTCGATTCCGATCGGAATCAACATTTTCCGATCGGAATCCTGAATTTTCCTGTCGGAAAATTTTCCGATCGGAATTATTCCGGTCGGAATTTTTTCCTATCGGAAAAATTCCGATCGGAAGAGGTGATTCCGATCGGAATGATTCCTGCGTTTATTTAATTCCGATCGGAATGATTCCTGCGTTTATTAAATTCCTATCGGAATTCATGTAGCATTTATCTTTCCGAGAGGAATCAGTCCTGTGGGAAAAGTTATTCGAACATTTAGTTTAATCGCAAACTATGTCGTATTTATAATTTCCAGTCAGTAAAGTCAGTTGTTGTTTTTCTGATGAAAATGAAAAAAAAATAGATTGTGATAAAAGAAAAACACAATGTAAACGCACTATTCTGTAAGTAAGTTATTGTTATTATATTTTGTTGACAAAATCTGACTCTCTTGGTCATGATTGACAACTTGACATTATTGTAATCGTCAACATCGTTTACTGTTTTCGTCAAAATGACTCATTACATTAATTTAGATAATTATCCATATATCTCCATTATTTTTACCTTTTAATACGAGAGTGCTGATCAAGAAATACAGCAAAATGATATAGATTAAAGTCCTTTGTTGTGCTCACACAGCCACGGTCTCGTGCACCAATACAGCCGTCACATAATAAACTGACACGATTTAAAAACGCAAAAAGTACTTTAACAGAGGATATATTTCACATTACCGATGTATAACCATGTATAACTGTGTACTTGACTAGTGTAGACATAACAGAAAAGAAAATAACCTTTTAAGTTTTGAGTTTTGCTTGGACTTGGACTGACGTCTCATTGTGCCTAAATGCACGTTGAGTCAATAGCGCGTATGACCACCGTTACTGTTCAACACGGCCTGCACTCTACGTCTCATGGATGTGCACAAATTGCGGTATACGCGCCTTGGAATATTGTTCCATTCCTCCAGGAGAGCCTGTGACAACTCGTCGACGGTATTAGGGGCATGAGGACGTTGACGTTGACGTAACCTGCGACCGAGATCGTCCCACATATGCTCAATTGGATTACAATCAGGGTTGTTCCAGTAGCATTTACACGTGTCACTAACCTTGTAATCGTCGATTCGGCGACATTAAACCGTCTAGCTACCTCTGTTTGCGTAGCCCCGCCGGCCAAAAACCCCAAAGTTTGGTTCCGTTGTGAAAAAGTAAGCCTCGGCATTTTGCAAACGAAAAATATCCGTAGTTTGTGTTTGATTTTCAGAGAGTAAATCAATGTGCCAGTTTACACACAAAAATTCGCATTGATTTTCCGCGTGGTTTAAGTGCACGAGACGCACGTGCATTTAGTGAAGGGCGGCTCAAATGCCCGAGAGGTTTACATTTGGCACGACAAAATTGGTGGGGCGTGAAGGGTATACATTGTATCATTTATGTCCACAAATATGGTGCCGATCAAGGCTGCAGGAACAGAATAGCTGATGAAAATGCCTTTTGCGTTTTTAAATCGTGTCAGTGTACATGTTGTACTTGTATGTGTGTAATATTATATAAAGTTATCTCCAGTATGAATAATTGAAGAGGTGAAATTCGTTATTCAGTTTCTCATTCATGCTTCTATTTTTTAACTTCACGTACTTTTTGATTTATATTCTAAGATTACTTGTCAGACTTGCTGATCCTTTTCAGTCCTGTCGGTTATTTTCTTGACAAAAGTTAATCTCATTTTTTTTAATTTGAAATTATACATTGCAGATTATGGAGTGTTCTTGATTTGAAAATATCGCGTTAAATACTGAGTTAAAGGTTTCATAGTAAGTTTCATCGTTTTATCGGTAAATCAAAATGGGTACCTATGTTTACTTACTTGTGTAAATTTTATTCCATGAAAAGGGAACTTTAAGCCCAACTTGGTTCTAATCGTTATGTTTCCGATATTTCGGCTAAAAACCGAGACTGCAATATTTCATGTCAAAAAATAAATATTTCAAAACGTTTTATCCTTTTCTATTTTAATAAGCGATAAGTTGGTTGTTTTTGAATTACATTTGCATGACGCACGGATACATGTATAACTTCTAAATCACCGGCAGAATATGATCTCTTGGGCAGCAGTCCTGAAATCGGTGGAGAACTCATTTTATAAGAGAACATGTTTAATCGACAATGTAAAAGAAATTCACAAATACAAGTTTTTAAATTCATATAGTTATTGTTGTTATTTCACCTAAATTTTACAATAACTATTGTATTTGAAAAAAAGAGAAAAACATGAAATTCAAGAAAAATCAGCATTATCTTTAAACAACAGTGCCAAAATGCCACAAAATACGCCCGTCAAAAAGTTTGGCTAATTTGCCACATTTTTCGTATAAATAAAGAGCCAACACTCTTAAGTGCCTGAAGCAACTTGGCTGGTTATCGAACTTGGCAGAGATATTATGCCTACCAACATATTCACCAAGTTCGATAAAGACCGGATGAAAACTTTTTGACTTAGAGAGCGGAAACAGTAATTTTGGACAATTCAAGGGCCATAATTCAGGAGTGCCTTGGGGGATTTGGCTGGTTATAGAACTTGGTCGAGACATTATGCACACCAACATATTCACCAAGTTTGATAAAGAACTGATGCAAACTCTTTGACTTAGAGAGCGGAAACCCTGTGGACACCGCCCGCCAACCCGCCCGCCCGCCGCAGGTGTTCCCATAATACGTCCCGTTTTTCAAACGGGCGCATAAAAATCGTGAACAAGTTATAGTATACAGTAGTGTGTTGTAATTACCATCATCTCAGATTTGATGTAAAAGTTACGTTTTAACTTATATTATTTTGAAGATAATGATTATTAAACAAAAAAGATCGGTTTAATACAAGAATAATAATTCGGTTAAAATCTGTATGAAATTAGGATACCCACATGGTCTCGTACGATTATGGGTACGCATAATAGAACTGTTAGTTTGAAAAATTCCGATCGGAATGTTTCCTGTGTTTATTTAATTCCTATCGGAATTCATTTTGTATTTATCTTTCCGAGCGGAATCAGTCCTGTGGGAAAATTTATTCCGAACATTTATTTTAATCGCAACTTATGTCCTATTTATAATTTCCAGTCAGTAAAGTCAGTTGTTGTGTTTCCTTGTGAAAATGAAAAAAAAAGATTGTGATTAAAGAAAAAAAAAGTAAATAGCAGACTTCCCGAAAGTTAAAAATATGTGTCAGACATTTGGTCAGATGAGATGTGAAAATCTGTCTGACCGAAACAAATTCCGTCAGACCGAAACATGTTATAAGGCTATTTGCAAGTATAAGGAGTTCAAATTTTTGTCTGACATTCGGTCTGATAACATTAGAAATCTTGTCTGACCGGCTCAAATTTTACCAGACAGGTCCTTCGGTCTGGCAACTTTCGGGATGTCTGAAATAGCATTTTATATATACACTCACTATTCTGTAAGTAAGTTATTTTTATTATATTTTGTTGACAAAATCTGACTCTCGTGGTCATGATTGACAACTTGACATTGTTGTAATCGTCAACATCGTTTAATGTTTTCGTCAAAATGACTCATTACATAAATATAGATAATTATCCTTATATCTATGACTTTTATCGTCATAATACTTGGTTATTGTATTATATTAAAAAACGATTTGTTTAACTGTTGTCTTACTAGAATATTCACCATATTTTCTGATCTGATCTATTTTGAATTCCGACAGAATTGAGTATTTCCGATAGGAATGAATCCGACTGGAATATTTTCTTTTGATGAAATTTCCAATGGAAATGATATTGATCAAAACCAAGTTTTCATGAACCGTTAAATGTTAAGTTCTTAAACTGTTTGAATAACAAGAAGAGAGTAACATAAAAACTTATTGCGGCATTTCCTTATTCAGTTGTGTATACGAGTTTGTTTTATTTGGCACAAAAAGCACCCATAAAGCTAACAGTACCGCATTTTCAACGTATAGGCTTGAATGTGGAATAAGATATTTCTTTAAATAAAGGATCTCCAGCTTGAAGTATTCCCCTTAGGAAAATTCTGATTCCACTTTCAGCATGCTTAAGCTTATACGATGCTATGCTGTCAGTATGAACAATAATTGTGCATGTATTTAATACATTTATAAGTGTGCGGTGCGCTATTGATTTTAGATCGAGAATATATCAAATTAAATGTTTTTACTTCATCCGTCACTGTGTTTCTTATTCTCTGTGGTGGCGATCCTTACTGAATTACGCTTCGTTTCTCCAAGGCTAGAAATGCAATTTATTATTATTTAAGCAAACATAAAAGAAACTCAAGAGTAAACAATGCTAGAAACTGACTGTATTTCACGTTCAGAATTTGTAGAACGTAGTCCTGTTATATTTTTCATAGACGCATATACAATCTCACTAAAGTCAGATCTAACAAAATGTTAGATCTGATGACGGCCCGCAGTCACTGTACATAAGTAATAGCGGTTTTCCCCCGATTACTATTTTTAGAAAATGCCAACACAGGAAGCGTATTTATAACGCTCGCAAAATGAACTGAAGATGTCATTACATTAGAAATGCATGCAATACTACATAAACACATATATATATCTCCAGTAAAATATGTCTTACGCAAGCTGTCAACACTTTCCATGAGTTAAAATACTATTTTTTACGTTCACTTTTGCGATTTTATAGGCGACAATCTGATTGGTTCAACGGGTTGTGATAAAAGCATGTTTTAGTTTCTCGTAGTCAGATCCTGATAGCGTAACGGGTTTCAGGAAATGATTTTAATCAGATTGACGCATACAGAGTGTAATTTAATAAGTTACTTTTCTTGCCTTCGATGTATGTTATTAACTTGGTCTTAGTGATACAAACGATCTATTACAATTATAATAGAGTTTATACATTTGGCAAAAATTCTATAAAACACATGTCAGGCACACAGCTTTCTTCAAATCGATAAGTAAAATATTTTTCTATTATACGTATTTTACGATTAGACTACTAGAAAAATTCTTTCACATTCTGCACTATACAAGCACATTCATCATGTTCATATCTACAAGTAATCTACAAATCAAATGATAAGTTATAATGAAATGTCCGAAAGAAGTTTTATTTTCGCTTGCATGTTGTTGTATAAAATTTATGTTTAAAACATATGCCTGATCGGAAAATATTAACATAACTATAGTATAATTGAATGCGTCATTTTGTTTGAAATACAGTATTCATTCAGTTAAAGTGTGTTATTTATTAATTTATTAGTACTAAATAATGAACAAGATTGGTTTCAAATGTTTCGCATAACTGGTTATATAAATTCTTTCATTTTGCCTGTGTAAAGAAAAAATATTAACATTACGAAAGACAAAAACAATCATAAAACAAAAATCAATATTAAAGCGATATTAGACCGGAAGTTGTTGAAATTATTAAACAGGTATTTCAAACGACATTAAGACTGTATAGATACAGATGACTGAAAGTTGTTTTAAGTGTTTAGTCACGTATTCGAGTGTACGAGTAGTTAGAAAAATGCACGTGTTTTAATAGGACATAATATCGGCTGTGTTTCGCATGAATGACCGCGCGATTCGTGCAAAAAGTAAAGAAATGCCAACTACACAGAAATGTAGTCGTCGGTAAATTGTATTATATTTTGATTGTATCTTAAATTTATGTTAATCAAAGTTAATAATAAATCGTTAACGTGTGTTTGATAACGACACGGGGAATGAGAATCAACCACCTTTAACATACTCATAATTGAAAATTATTTTCAAAGCAATTGATTTTTCTATTAATCCGAATCCCATAACTGACTGTGTAAAGACGATGTGTTTTGTTTAACATGATTAATACAATAGTTATATGTAAATTTTAATATTGGGTGTTAAAGATCCTCTCTTGTTAACTTATTTCGATAAAAAAGAAGAAATTTAAACGTTTGAGATTAAAGAAAAATTATGACGTTTTCGGGATTCGAACCAACGACCTGCAGAACCACGAGTGAAAGATATAATGTTGAGAAACGGTCTAGATCATTAGGCTAATGCGGAATTTGGACGAATGGAATATCATTCCAAATATATACTTGTTCTGGGATTCAGGGATGGATCCAGAGGTCTCTTCGCCGGGGGTTCGGTGCCCCCCTCCCCCTTCACAAAAATGAAAGGAAGTAGCGCGTTTGGTGTTACCGCACTTCTTTACTCAACCATGCCAACTATATAGCTATAGCTGTTTAATTTGACTGAAAACAGTACACTATTAAAGACGGGAATCTCTTTTAAAAGAGAGAAAGTCGAGTTTCTTTATTCCTCGGTGAAGAGGCGACCGCCACCTCCGAGCTCTACGTTTTACATTCTAAAAGCTGAAAGCTGTATTTGTGTATTTCATTTTAATAATGCATAGATTTTGATTACTAAAATAGACCAGATAATTATACATCTATGCGCTGTCTACGGTAGAATACTAGGCCTAACCCCCGCCCAAGAGATCTCCAAAAGATTAGAATTGTTCAAGTTATGTCACAACTATCTCATCTACAACAAATTTCCCACAATGCGGATAATTATATTCTTAAGTTGTCATCTATTATATATTACAATTACGATATGTGCTCAAACTAAGCTAAACATTAGACGGGTCTCAGTTTTTATCGCATGTATTAGTACAGTGGTTTTATCACTTGTACCCGTCCACTGCTGGATGCGAAATAGACGAGTTTATTTTTGAAAATAGGATGTCATTTCTTAAAATGGACCCGTCCATTTCCTGCTGCCAATTGCCGCAGGCTAACGATTGTCACCTGCTGGTGTTGTACATAAATATACACGATATGGTGTAATGGTCGAAGCAGATTAAGCTGCAGTCATTTTATTAGATGCTTATATTGTCATATTTTCAATATATGTTGCTAATAAAAATGAAATGTCGAGGTTTAAAGCTTAAAATATTTCAGAGCGAACTAAAGAGTATAAGCGATATCAGATATTATTGTGAGAATCACCGAATTAATGCTTATAATGAAACATACCACCAAACTTGTGCCCCTATAATCGGTGTCCGGCGGGGGAGGGGGCATTTAGCTTTTATATGGCCACCAAAACATATTGGTCACCTACCATAAATGCGTATGAAAATGAAAATAGCAATGTAGATGCTATTAAATGCCGGAATTGTAAATACCAAAAACAGCCATCATCATCAGCAGCAGCTGCTGCATCATCATCATCATCATTATTATCATCACCATAATCATCATCATCATCATCACAGTCTGCAGTAACAGCATCTGCAGAACCTACAATAAACAGTTTATTTAAATTACAAAGATCCCGTGGTCTCCGATGAATTATATTGCAAATCTGCAAGCCAAAAAATAAAAATAAAAATAACATGTGATGACGATGTACTCTATGGTTGCATTAGATCACTTAAAAACGCGATAAAAGATGCGAGTCGGGATTTCGCATCGCGTTTAGACGACCTCCTACCGTGATCTTATCGATTTCGCATAGTGTCTTCATAATTTACCAACCCATAGATCGGCAGAGCGAAACGATTGTCCCCAGAAACATCAACACATATCCTGGTTTGGTAACCCGTCTGATATACTAGTTTCACGCGGTAAATAATCGCAAGATTAAAAATGTCATAATTTATTTAGTGCACGGAACAAATTAAATAGTTAAGATAATGTCATTTTTTACAGCAATAACATTTTGCGGAGTGTATGTATAGGTTATTGTTGATTTAGAGGCTTGTATGAAAATTAAACGGTCAGGCCCAATTATTTTTGTAACTGACAAAACATTCTCCGCATTTCCGACGCGCAACATTATGAGAATTAAGGTTCGAAATATTTGAAAAATACTGAATGGCCATTGGCTCAAAAATAATTTCAACCATTATAAGGATATAATGATAATCGCCGTACAAATATATTCGGAAGGTGTAATCGGTGCAAAAATGTATTAATTAAGAAGATCAGTTAAAGAAAATTCACCGAAAAGAAAGCGCCCAATTCCTTTTGAAATAGAGTACAGTTTTAAGTTTGTAACCCGTCTTATATACTATTGTCACACGGGAAATAATCGCAAGATTAAAAATTTCATACATATTTTATTTATTTAATGGACTCAACACATTAAAAAAATAAAATTAGGAGTTAAATAGTTAAGAAAGTGTCATTTTGTACAACCATAACACTTACGGCGTATATAAGGATATTATTGTGATAATTGCTTTACAAATAAAACACGCGAATATTCTTCAAGTGTAAACGGTGCTAAAATGTATTCATTAAGAAAAGCAGTTAATGTAAAAAATGCACGCTTTCTTTTCGGAATAGAGAATACTTTAAAGTTTCTTTTTTATATAAACATTACTTCATAAGAATCCAGCGGAAAAGGGAGGGGGTTATACATGTCGTTAGTGCTATAGTTAAAATGGTTGAACCCAGCGATTCCGAAAGAATCCCGATGTCTCTCATACTCTTATTCATTCTCTATTTAAGCAGAGTTCTGCCTTATTTTATTTATAAGACTCGAAATAAATGTGAATGTGCATCTGAAAAATGCAGGCAATTGAAAAGCTTTATTTATTCCTTAGATTCGAACTTTCGTTAAAATAAGATCAAAAAAATTAAACTTGCAAAGAAACAATTAGACGACATTCGACATTTATCAGACAAATTCAGAATTCATTCAATCAAAATTTACGTTATATTCCAATTAACAGAAATTCAAAGATATTTAATTATAAGTGATCATCTCAATACATACTGTCATCATAAACTGATAAAACAAAATCATGAGACGCATTAATCATTAACTAAATTCCAGATTTCCACATTCCTGCCATTTTAAGTTCATTACTAAAAACAATGATGATGACGTGTTTGAAACAGTATCAAGCATTAAACACAATATATTTACTTGTACACTTTCATTAACTTATGAGATTTAAATCCCGTTTTTAATAATGATGAGTAAACATATACGCCTATATAAATTAATTTTCAATATTTAGAAAGCTTCATCAAAAGTCCAAAATATTAAGTTGTAGATTAATAGCTAATCATTTTGTTAGTTCCCATTTCCCTTTAAACAAGAATTTTCCAAAAAAAATTATGAACAAGGACATTATGGTGTTATAGTAAATTCAATTTTAACCTAGCTAGTGCGCCAAAAGACGGACGTACCGAGGTTAATTCAAACTAATAAAATAATTAAATCACCAAATTCAGTTTTTATGACTTTAGATTCTTATCGCAAATCAATTAATGCGGATATTAAAATGATGAACGAATCATCAATTATTACAACTCCGCCCCACGAATCACGTTATCGCGTTAATGTGTTACTTATTTTCTATTGGTTGATGTTTATAAAAGAGGCGTTCCTTTACAAGAGGCGATCAGGGTGCTATACATTAGATATGATGGTCAGTTTTGGAATCCATACGCTAGTTAACTAATACACTTCTGGAGGCCCCTACCATATCGATTGATATGTTCGAACGTTTGTATTAGTATTTTTAAAACCGAAAGCACCACAAGAAGTGAAACCGATTCTTTTATTGATAGTTTCACACGTGATTTTTGTGAAATGACACGAGTCTGTTTCGTGAAATAAATTAAAAATATTACTAAGATTATGTATGTTCAAGTCGGATTTCTAAAAGTCGATTATTTCGAAAACCCAATAATTTCATGTTTCCATTCGCTGAATAAATAGTGTCATAAGTCTTTGAGATGTTTTTCTACACGCCTTGCAATCATTGACATCGAAAAATGGTATTTAATCACATAAGTGTCACCCAAACAGGGTATACATTGTTCACTTCTCAGTCAGAAAAAAACCCAATGTATCGAAAAGCAAACGGTGAAGATCCTGATCAGACGACGCGGATGTGCCGCCTGGTCTGGATGTGCACTGTTTGCTTAAGGATAACAGCCGTGTCACATGAAAGAAAGAATTATTTGAAATTTATGTGCGCTGAGAACAGTAGCAATTTTACAACAACAACAATGATATCGGTCAAAATAATAAAAACGCGAGTATATCTCTTTTATAATTTTATTAAACTGTGATTGTGCGAGTATTGTTTGATTTATATAAAATTTCCATGTTCATCATGTTTTTATTCACGCGTTAAGATCAATTAAATTCTTGTTATATTATATTGTCGTTATCTAACATTAACAGATTAGACATAATAGTTTACATTTCAAAACGTTATAATAGTCGGAATAAATAATTTTAGTTAGTGCAGATATAGGAAATATTTCAAATAGTCTTAGAAAAATAGATAAAAATTTACAGAATCAGAGGGATCGAGTTTTAACAGGTATGGGAGAAATGGAGTTGTGAACACGTGCCAGTAATGACATATTCTCAATTCGGGTTGACACCGATCATTAAATTTGATATGTGAAATGAAATGCGTTTCAAAGCAGAATTAATAATTTTCTATCGTGCTGAAAACGGTAGCTAACAAAAATTATGATGATTATCTGTTATAATTATGCTATAACACATTTATGAAACGCGGGAGCTTAACTTTAGCGGATTGGAAGGGTATGCTACTATGCTGAAAAAATGGTAGCTAACACAAAAATGACGATTTTTTGTTGTTTTGTCAAATAACGTGTACTTTAATTTAAATATTCACTGTGTTTCATATTTTTAAAGTATATTATCAATATCAGTTTAAAACTTAGTTTAATAATTAATAATCTTTAATTCTTTGTAAGCGGTTGACACTTTTATTACCAATAAGATGTTGATATCTATTAAAGTTGTCATGGTTATATTGCCCGAGGCAGATAACTTATCGGAATTTTAGGGATTTTACATCCATACGTATAATCAACCGTGACCGCATATTAAGAAACAACTTAATTAAAAATACGAGCAAAGTAATACCATTCATTATTAAAGTTCACCTAAATGCATTTTAGAAATAAAGTTTTATATTGGACACATTTACTTAGCAAATGAAAATCTTGTACGGGAATATCTGACACAAATATTGTTTACAGAATTATTAGTTATTTATTGTTATTAATAATCAAAGTGAACTTAAATATACATACAGAAACTTTATGTGTGTTAAATAACAACAAAACATCACCATCTACATTAAATACAACAAAACTTTGTTGTGGACACCTTTGCTATTTCCCACGTACAAAACGTCCACAATTGATAAAAGATCTAACTGGTAACGAGTCCTTTATCACAAAAAATAATACACGTTATGAGGAATGTGTCTTGTTTTCTTGAATTCGCATCTGGTATCATTTTACGGCAAAGGTGAAAATTATTAATTTATTTAGTGCATAATGAAATGTCACATTTTTCACTTCACTTAACCGCGAAGGCAAGTTAATGCCCCAGGCCCAAGCAAGTCGATATCGATAAATTGCAATAGCAACGCAACTTCTTTAAACACGAAGTATATTTCGTGTTCAAAGAAGTTGCGTTTCTAATTACTTTCAGCAGTTATATTTGTCGTCAAATAAATTAGAAGCGCAACTTCATGAAACACAAAATATATAAATCCAGATATATTTCCTGTTTAAAACAGTTGCGTTTCTAATGTAACATACATGTAATTATTATTGGATCAATTTTTGCCTTTACAAAATTCAGTAAAGCATAACTTAAACCTCAAAACAGGATTCGCAATAAAAACAGGATATCGCAATAACTTTTTTTCTATGTGAAGGTTATATAAATCAACAAATTATCTCTCTCCTTTTTTTATTCAGTTTGCACATATTTTTTTAATTAATAAAACGACCATAGTTTAAACGGGGCGGATCGCTAGTTTTTCAAAACTTTAAGTAGAATATACTGGGGCGAATCCAGAAAGTGTTCAGTGAGGTTGTTTGAACCCTCCTTTTTTTAAGAAGTGGGGGGGAGCAATGTTTTATGTTCATGGAGATTTTGGTAAGAAAGTTGGATATTATCAATATCATACAACTGTCGCAAACGAACCCCATTTCCAGAAATCCTACATCCGAGCTTGAATATGTATGATGCTGAGGTAGTTAACTTTTAATCTCAAAACAGAATATCGCAGTATACTTCAAAAATTTGTTCTATATTTTAATGCGCGTGTTGTCTGCGTCGTCACAATACTAATTGTCATTGTAATCATAATGATCAAGTTTGGCTTGGTTATTAAATTGCAACTCAATTTCAGCATGATTTTTTAAATTTGTTCCAGAAAAACATAAAATCACATATAGATAAAGCACTTACACTAAAATCTTTAAAAATGCATTCGGAGGCTCAATATGCTTACTGTGATTTAACTTTTAGGACCTGTTCCGCATTCAAAAAAACCTTATCATACATGTAACATATAGCCCCGAATCTAAGAATGGAGACCAGTCTCACAAGCCAGCAATCCGTTGAAACGTTAACCTGTCTCAGAATTGACAATGGAAATTCGCGAGCATAGAGTTGAGATCTCTCCGGAAACGAGCGAGAGCTCGCGCAAATATTATCACGCAAAAAGATGTTTCAACTCGACGATTGCTAACCCGGTTACTGAATTTCCAACCTTAAGTAAATTCGATTTTACAAGTAATTTTATGCCGAGTCTTTGTTTTATTAATTCAAGTTTACCACGTTATTCAGAGTAACTATCTCTTAAGCTTACACAATTACGTAATGTAATATACTCAATCAAGCAATTTCTGAACAAATAAAGTCCTATTCCAACTTCAAATAAACACGGTAGGTATTAACAAATCAACCATTGCAATTTATTTAGTATTTATAAGTTTACTTAATACACGTATCCACAAAATTCTAAACATCACGATTTGAGGGAATACCGATATACACCGTAATGTGACACTTTAAGAGTCAATTAATTTTAAAGTCAATTTATTTGATTTAAAAACAGGATCTTAAGCCAGTCTACATCCTTCCATACAAACATCACTCTCAATGCAGTAGGGCAGAAAATAGACTGGCTATTATAACATTTTGTTAGGATGCATAAAACTATAAAAAGACAAACAAGACAGATTATAGAAGTGATTAAAAATAATCATAGAAAATAGATAATAAGATAAAAGTATTAAAGAAAAAGAGGGATAGATTTTTAACAGAGGAAGTTATTTGTTCATCATTTCTGGTGGATCTTTCGGGTCTAAATAAAGCGTTTTACAAAAAACAAACAAACACGCCAGGAACCGCTCGTTAAGCTGTTGCTCTCTTGCAGTGGGATTCTTGCAACTGGCACCCACACTGGCACCCACACTGGCAATGATCTTTGTAGCCAGGCTTTATGGTTTATTCACGGAGAAGAAGCAGTGATACGAGTATATGTCAGTGACTAAAAAGATATGGAACTATTGACATTTGTAATTAATGATATATTGGCAATTCGGTTTGAAATCGATCAATATTTTACATGTAGATGTGAAAATAAGTATAGGTTATAGTTTATTTGGAGGCTTGTATGAAAATTAAACGGTCAGGCCCAGCGCAGCTTGGCGACCGTTTAATTTTTCATACAAGCCTCTAAATAAACTATAACGTATATAATGGTCGAAATTATTTTTGTAACTGACAAAACAGTCGCCGCCTAAATTACCATGTATTGGTGTGCAGACGATCAATAGTCAAACTGAAAGTAGTTTTGTGACGTTCTCATTAAATGACCCGTAAACATGTACTGAGATAATATTATAGAAAGTGAATTATGAAATTTCTTTATCTGAAAACACCATGTGAACAAACTAATTCTTAGGAAAAAAACCTGTGTAGCAGTCTGTCCTTGGGATAAGAAACAAGGGTTCGTCCGTGGAAGTTCCATTTTACCATTTCCTTCATTAATAAATCATTCATAACATGGCAAAAGAGTTTATATCCAGATCAACGCGCTCATCCGTGTATTCTGATCACGATCGACACTTCTCGCTGTTAGATTCACTAGATTATATAGAGGAAATCGACCTTTATTAAACACATTTCCGACGCGCGACTTAATGAGAATTAAGGTTGATTGGCTTAAAAATAATTTCAACCATTATTACCCTTTAAAGGCAGAATAAATTGCTGCACATACTTTGTAAGCGGTTTGATAATTTTATAACTGATAAGATGGCCATATCCCTAAAAGTTGTCATGGTAATGTTTGCTCGAGGCAGATAATTTACCGGAATTTGAGGGATTTTACATGCGTAATAACACATTCAACTTAGAACTAAATTTAAAAATTAGCAGAAAAACGCTCATCTGAACTGCATTATTATTTTTGGAAATAAAGCTTTATATTGAACATTTACTAAGCATGTGAAAACCCTGACACAAATGTTGTTTACAGAATTAAATAGACTAAGTTATCTATTTTTTTAATAATCAAATTGAACTACAGAAATAAATACAGAAGGTGTATTTGCGTTCTTTACTGTCGACAGAAACCCGACGGATTGAAACCTGTTATAAAATGAATACTAGTATTTTACCAATTATAATTTCAACCACTAAGTCGGTAAGTGCTTATACATGACAGAGCGATCTAAAACTTTAGCTGGTCGCGCGGCTGCGCTGCGCTATGCTGATTATAGTCCGTAAATTCATTAACCTATATACATATCCAATAGCCTGACGATTATTTTATATGAATGAACATCCGTATTTAAATAAAAATTCTTTGTAGTAATTTATTTTATCATGTCCCATGTATATTATACATAGGCATTTATGAAATTAAATATCAATATGATTTTGACAATAAACTGTAGAATTATGAAACAAAATAGATATTTGAATTTAGCTGTAAGTTGTTTTCTTTTACTTTAATATAAGAACATGTATTCAAAATTTCAGCTAGCTACCTTATTTCAGCATGGTAGCATATTTACTTAGTAATACTGGGAAATCATTCAATGACGCGTTAGTAGAGAAATAAAGAAATAAATTTCCCCCAAAATTGAAAAATACTGGATTTCCATTGAACAAATAATTTTTAACCTTTAAATTGGCGTGCAAATGACTTATGAGCAGTCTAAATCAAAATAAAATTTGTTCTTCATTGCGCCATGGTAATTTAGAACAGCTCGCATGTTAATCACAAATATATGTCCATTAAAAGCCGTTTTAAAATGTAACTTATTTAGAAAGTTAGTGTTTCGAAACACGTTTATAAGTTGACACTTATTACATGTAGCTACATTTGTGCAAATAATCTCTGTATTGTTAGAGACCGCCATTTTTTAAGTTTTATTAGCATAAGTAATATTTTAACCCCGAATAATGGTTTAATGTTGGGTTATATTCTCAATGAAAACATTTTTAATTTTAACGGGGTATCTAATCTGCAGACTAAAATAAACTTATCTACATAATTAAAATAATTTAAAAAAAAAACGCATCATTTTAAAGCGTTATTTTTCTTAATAAGGACATTTTAATTCAAAGAAATGTAAAGACCACCTTCCCAGCGATCGCTTATCAAGCGATAAGTGAAACTCCGCCTGCAACATTTAGTGCGCATGCGTGAAAGATAACGTTCCCAGGTCAGTTCAACGATAATATGCGCTAAATAAAAACATGTTACTGAAAATCTCAAGATTAAAAGGAAGATTTATATACTGAGCGAAACTGTGAAATAGGATGATATCAATGCATGGCCGATATAGAATTGTTTTCTGCCGTATCTTCCCAAGGTTATGTTACTTCAGGACCAATTAATTCAAATTTATACATTCGATAAGTACATCTCAATGTCTTTTTTTAATGAATGTTATAAGTTTAGTTTATATAAGCAAGCACAACTGCTCATATATTTTTATTTCCCATTCGAGTTTTATTTCTTCACTCGCTTTTATTCAAATGTATGGGATCTGTTTGTTTTGTCAGATATAAGCGTTGAAATGTATTTTTATTCGTTGTATAAAGATTTCATCCAACTATAATGCACAGAAAACTAAATCTAAATCACGTTAAGAAAAGCAACCTCAGAAAAAAATGCAGCGAAGTTTTATTTCAAACAACGTTTGATATTTACAGAAACGTTTTCAGAAAGATTTTTTTATACATTTTACTTTTACATTTTTATTCCTATGTTTAATATTATTTATGTAAAACGGCGCCACCGTATTACATAAAGCGAGCGAAAATCGCTACCTTCTTTACTATCAAAACGGAAATTGAACCAATTAAAAATTCACTCGAAATAGCCATGAATACTGAAGTTAGAAGTAGTTAACTTTTCTCATATATGTTATTTACAATGAAAAACACATAATATAATTATAACATTTCTGTCAATCAAAATGTTGTCTCGCATTCTTACAATAATAATTAAACCTAGTTTTTGTTTTAAATTGGCCACTTTATGCCAACAATTGATCATTATTTTAAACACATGCATGTCGCATAACTCTACCATGACCAGTTTCTACAGTTAAGACGTTTCTACTATAAAATCAGTGATAAAAAGTGTTGGTGGGCTCAGCATTATTTTATTTAAAAGTAGAGGTTAGAGTTTGGAAAATCTGAAAATCAACATTTCCCAGAACTATGTACAGCGAAACACCGCTAATAAGATTGGAATTGGTACTGGGTAAAATTGGTAAAAGATATTAGGTGGTCTACATTTGTGTTCTCAATTTCTGTGTGATCTTTATGGGACCTTCACTGTAGTGATCATTCAAGCTTTGATAGGGGTACTACAATTGCTGGTCAAAACAAATAACTGCAGTATCATTATATTTCGCGGGGACGAATTTTCGCGCAAATCCCGTAAAAACAAAGTCGCGGGGGCATGAATTCACGCAACTGTGTTTTCCTATAAAGAAACACTGTTACATGGTTTGATTTTGCTGGGGTTGAATTTCGCGCTCTTGTCGCAGCGCGAAATACGCGAAAATTAAACCCGAGCGAAATTGAATGACTTAACTGCACACCACAGCCATAAGTTCAATAACTAATAATTCAGTGAATTCATTTATTTTCTATGGATTCTAAATTTCGTGTGCAGGTCGATCCACATAAGTGTAACTTTACCAAAAACCACGGAAATTTTCTGCCCCCGAAAATAAGGCTTTTACATTAAGTTGAACACAATTTTTATAGCAGAAATTACTGACGAAATTACGGTTAATGTTGACAGGGCAAATATAGGACTGTCTTTGCTCGATCTTAAATATATGATGTCAAAATAAGCAATGAAAAGGATTAAACTGCTAGCATATTCAGACATGTAGCACTACTTTTAATGCAAATTAGTTGTCGTTAGCATAACAGGTCTCTATTGACCCATAAATGATCTTACTAGCCAAGAATATCAAACAACTTCATGCGCACACCTTTATATCTGAAACTAAACCATGTATCATCCGTTGCGAACAGGTTGCGCACGCTGCCAAGGGACTCCCCAACTTGAGTCGCCCGCTCAGATTTTCATTGTATGAACTGCTATATAGAAATGGATCGTGGTCTAAACGTGGGTGGCAAACATCGCTTAAGAGATACAAAAAATAGATGTTCATGCAACAACTGCAAATTCTCGTGATAATTGTAGTAATACGGTCTAGTTAAGTTAAACTTCTTGTCACATAAATGGGTTTGAACGGTTGAGAAAGCACATGGCAATAGTTTTGCACACTCTGCATGTTACCTATACAGATGCGCCATTTGCATTTGTAAATAAAGTGCTTAAATCTAGTACCATTTAATTGGATCACTCGGAATTTTTGGGTCCGGTAAATAGATGTCAAACTAATACTTAGTAAAAACATTATTATTATTATTATTATTATTATTATTATTATTATTATTATTATTATTATTATTATTATTATTATTATTATTATTATTATTATGTTTTTGTCAGTATCATATCATATTTTTTGGACTTTTAAATTGAACAGTGCGATGACGATTTCATACGCCCTTATTGAATATTATAATAAAATGAATGTATAATGATGAATGTCAGGTAAGACTAAATGATCGAAAGAAGTCTTCATAACTTATTAAGTGGAATTTCCGAATGGAATAAGTCCTATCGGAAAATAATCAACAATTCCATTCGGAATGATTCCGATCGGAATTAGTGTATATAGAAAAATTCCGATCGGAAAATGTATGTCGGAATGTTTCCTATCGGAATTTGCCGACAGGACTGATTCCGATCGGAACCGTGAAATTCCGACGGGAAAAACATGTTTTCCTATCGGAAGAATTTTCGTTCCGATCGGAATCGCATGTTTTTTAACCATGTTTTTTTGCAATATTTCTGTTAATTTCTAAAGTTCCACCATGAAAATTTCCAAATTAAGAGTTGAAGTTACACGCTTTCGAATGATGTATAATAAAGCTGCCTTGCTTTTAAAATGAAAAAAAAGTTTTCGGAAAATATAATATTCCGAAAATTCACAGGATCGTGTTCTATTTGATTTTTCCGCTGCATAATAGTAAAAATCCCACTAGATACCTCTCCACCCTGCTAGATGCCTCTCTGGTGTAAATAGCTACCAATCGAAATAGTTTATTTCATTTTTCCTCTGCATAATAATAGAATACGAGTATTATTTACAACATTTCATTGGTCGAAAAACTAGGTCAAAATGAGCTTAGACAGCTAACGCCGAATAACGCCGAAAAATGTTGACAATAAACGTAATCTCATTCTAAATCAAAGTACTGAAAGTACAGAAATAAGGGTTTCCATGTATTATCTGGATGAAGGCTTCTGTTAACCCTTTACTCCACAGATATACCTTAGCTTGGGCGAACAGTTTAGATCCATATCAGCTGGCACATCTTTGCGATCTGATTTGGATTTAAAATGTTCGCTTTTAGAATCGTTAATTTTTTTCTGACCAGTAATCACAAATTTTAGATCCAGATCAGATGGCACTATTGTGCCAGCTGACTGGGACCTGAACTGGTCACCTATGTGATGAAAGGAGTATATATTGAGTAAAGGGTTTTAAGCAAGAAATTATAATAGTGAAATCTGTGTACTGACATCCTAAAGACAGAATGAACACGAAAAATGATATAAAAAGTGACACCCGATCGATGGGAATGATTATGTTTTTTTTTTTCATGTAGCATATTATTAGAAAAAGGTGCCAGATTTGACATTATCGTTATTGTTAATGATAAAAATATAAAAAAATCGTGAAAAAAAAAACAGTTTAGCAGCGGAACAAATATTGAAATGGCTTTAAAATGACAAAATTAAGAAAATGTTTTCATTGTTATTTTGAGCTTCGAATTAGCAGAAAAGATATATTAAATATTTCAGAATTAATATTAAGCTATTGTAATATCCTAACATCGGGAATATCGTTTATATCTCTACCTAAAGGTAACATATCTGTGGCTTGCTAAAGAATCCCTGGCGGCTACAACCCCTAGATAAAATTGGTTTTCTGTTGTCGAGTGTGTTCTGAATTAGGGACAGCGCAGTGAAGCAGTCAAGTATTCTTTTAGCGATACTAACGTGACACGAGCCAACTTTAACACATAACAGGAAGCTTGGACTACTTTGTTTGCTCTGATTACTCTGAAATGCGTAAATCGCCGGTTGCCATTGCCTCGTTTTGGTTTGATACCGATTTCAGAATTGTGATTAGTAAAAACAGTGCTACATTTCTTCTCCTTTGGTCAGGTGTTCTAATAGTAATTGCTTCCTTGTCAAAGAACTCCAATGATCCCGATGCGGATGTGTGATGGATAAGAGGGGATTGCTGGGCAAGGGGAGGGGTGTAGCTAATGGATTGTGTGCTCTGTTGTGTATTGATTTCTTTATTAACAAAAATGTGACCTGTGTTTTGTAGTTTAGAGTTACAACAGCAGTCGTTAAGTGGTCGTAACTTTGATTCCGTGTTGTACTCGTATATTTATAACTGGTTACTTTATGATCTTTGGGCCTATGAAACGCTGTGTTACGCAGTTAATGGTCGCCCCAAACTTCGATTTATCTTTGTTATATATTTATTATTTATTACTTATCCCTTACGATGAGTTTGTAATATCACGGGACCCTCAGGAAATGACTCGATGAAATTGATCATACTGATCAATTTCGACAAAACGAGTTCGTTGTTTTCAGAATTTCGTTGTGTTCTGTGAATTCAAGAGATTTATTGATATTTATACTCAAGCAAACAGTGATGTAAAGCGACATGTATTTTGTAAAATTATTCACTTAAATATGAGATTGAAAGTTTATAAATTATCAAGGACGTAAAAACACCAATTTTTCAATGTTTTTGTGTCTTTTGATAAAATTGATCGTCTTATAAACATATGTACACTTTTTTGTATTATGTTTGGTCGAGTGTGGTGGCAAGGTGTTGCTTATTAGTGCTGATGATTATTCTCACCATTATGTCGTGTTCTCGTTTAATCTCAGTATTCTAATCGGTCTAAGTTACTAGTAGCTTATAAAAGTAAAAACAAATACTGCACCCTTCGCCATTTTAAACAAAATGTTACCAGACCATATAAACATGTATACTCTATGCAGTAATATGTTTCCATCATCACTTACCGGTATACTCAGGAGACGGTAGGACAATGTTGAGCCAATTGAAAATGAAAAATATGCATATCAGGAATCGCCACACTCACAAAACACAGCCTCCCCACGCTGCGAAAAAGAAGAGAGGAAGAGAGAGAGAGCATGTTTGTTATAAGTATGTCAATTCAAATAAGACGCCACAAACAATTAACGAAAAAGAGAACCTTTGGGGATACCGCTTTGGAACGGTCAGTGGCAAAACAAATTGCCACTGGGGGAGGGTGCGGTTTCAACCAGGTTCTAGAGTGCACCAACCCCACATTTGCCCCAAAAGGTTCTCATATCACTAAATTACAAGTCGTCTTAGTGAAATAACTCCAACCCACCCATCAGCTAATAGACGCAATAAAACAAGAAAAACAGTTAGAATTAATAATTGTTAAGTCTCAATACCGTACCATTACATGTAACTGGAAAAATATATTATCATCGCGAGCATGACCTTTTGTCCAACAACTTTTTTCAATTGTAGAAGCTGACGTCTATACAATGTCATATAAATGAAAACTACGTATGTATGGAAATGAAATACCGCGGACTCGTGCTATTTTATGTGCAATTAATTTCCACATAACTGGCGCTTTGGGAAATGCTCAAGAACATAATAATAATAATGTCGCGAAAAGTTATGGCATTACGCAATGCACGAGAGTAAGTCAAAGACAAATGAAACGACATCAACGTTAGTAATAATATAATGCTATGTTGTTTCAGATCAAAAGGAACCAAGCCGAGGTTGACTTGATGTGGAACTCGGCAAGAGAAGAGGTTAAACAAAGTTACACTAAAGAGTACCTGTCTTCATTCATCCCTAAACCGACTGGTGGGTGGCCGCCTAAAGCTGACTCTACCGTCGTGGCAAAAGCTGTTGAGCATGCGCTCTGCAGTCGGTTTCCAAAACATAGATACCTCGTACCCGGAACAGGAACAATGATCCCTTTTATGGACGAATATGCGGTAAGCGAAGTTCAATCAAGGTTTATATTCCTTTTTCGACAATAATACATAACTTTTTTGCAATAATTCGTAAGCAGTTGCTAACAGAATTGAGAAGAAGTAACAATAACGTATAACAACTAGCATACCCTGAAGACTCATTGAACCGACATACCGACAAAGGCAATGAATTGTCTTTCGTTGTCGATTCTTATACTATTTACAATCCTAATTTTTGCTCAAATATGATCAAAATATTGGAACAGATGAAAAGGGAACTTTGAAGGCCATCGGCGGTGAACATCGGACCTTCAATGAGGTATTTTCAGATCAATACCATTCCATGTTAAGTGGCGTATGGTCCCCAGATCAAATAATGGGTTTTCCCCAAACGAGAAAACAATAGGCAGAACTAAACAGAATGGAATTTTAACAGGGGATCGGAGAATATAAATCCTGCATACCACAGACAACGCAAAAGGCAAAATTTAAAAAGCAGGAAATATATTCCCGGGGTGATTGAACCATATCCAAATCTATATTGGCTGCGATATTGAAACCACCCATCTATAAACTGGCCGAATATCAAAATAAAAGTAATTTTAGAAGTACTATTAACATAGTACATACATATCGTGCTCAACGACCTTCAAATGACGTAATTGATTACAACACTGATTGAATGTACGGGGAGACTTTTTTACAGCCGCCACACGGAACAAACAACGCTTCTGTGAACGTGCAATAAAATGGCTTTCTGGAATGGCCGTTGGAACAGCAAAGTAGGCAATAGAGAGCATGACGGCTAACTAGCCAAGAAAAATGCGTACGCGTCAACAAAATTGGTCGTTAAATTTACCATCTAAAATGTTTACTATTTGAGCTTCGTTTTAACATGACTTATTTTAAGTCAAACTCTATACACGTATATGTGAAATGATACTCTCTTCTACAGGTTTTGACGCTGGTTTACAACAAGTTACCAACATGGATAATCGACAAGTATACTGTTTTGTGGAAAGGTAGTGCTACGTTCAAACCAAAGATGTAAACCAAGAGCCCTGGCATACATTTTCCTAATTAAATTAAGGCAGTGATTCAACCAATCATTTGCCTTACTTTAAAATATATTTGCATCATACAATGAAGAACATTTGATTTCGCCTGTGCCCAAGGTTATAAAACTGAGCATGGAAACCAGTCTCAAATCTCAAGCATCTGATTGGCTGAAATGGCGACTGGTGCTTGAGATTAGAGACTGGTTTCCAATCTCAGCTTTATAACCTTGGGACATGGTTAGTTGTTGTGAAGTCATAGTAGAATTACAGGAATAAGCTGAAATACGAAATAAAGCATAACATTTTAAATCTAAATTTGTGTTAAAATTTCGAAAACAAATATGCATTGAATTTGTGTGAAACCCAGATTTTCAAAACTCTTCTCATATCACAAAAAATGAGAACTCGATAGTTCACCGCCTTGAAATCGCCAGTCACCTTAATTTTTTCACAATTAAGTTATTTTGCCCGAGGAAGGGGTTAAATCAAGTTGTATGTGCAAATATTTCTTCATCGAATTAACACTTATCGAGTGTAAAAAAAAAATGTTTTCTTTCTGAAAGGTCACAAGGAATTCGCCTTTTACCTTTCATGGATAGTTTTAGGAAATGTCATCAACTCGGAATTGTCAACTCCGTATTTTCCTATCAACTCACTTCGGACATGACCGTGAAGTCTTAAAACCTTGTATTACAACAATCCATGTTTTGGTATTGAGCGAATGTGGTGGAATATAATTATTAAGTTATTAATATTGAATTTTGTGTGGCGGAATATTCAATTGTCGGTCTGGCAGTTGATAAAAAGAAATAATTTCAAATGACGAAAATGCTGTCGGCATTAACCTCTCCTGGTGGAGATATAAACTTTCTACTGTAGCAGTTACCGTGGGATGCTTCGTAACAGAGATGTAAAGTTCAACATTAAATATTTAGAATTAAAATGGAAGGGTTTAGTGCTCGCACGACAAAACACTTTTAGTACATGTATTTTCTCGAATACCCCTTTAATTCTGTGATATACATGTGAGAGTATTAGTTATCAATTATTAGATAAATAGGAAATTGTAATATAAAATGACTTTTTGAAGTTCTTATATTATAGTGCGCATAGCTGACAGGCATACAACGAAAGCAAACATGATTGTTGCATGTGGAAATGTTATTGGCATTAGGCAGACAGTGGAATATTTATTAAAAAGAGAAGAGCATCAGCCTCAAATAGTAAATTGCAATAACAGCAGCTTTTAAGGTTACAGATTTATTACAGGTACAAATGACTTATGTAAGAAATAAAGCTGGTTAACCTTATACGTCTAGAATGAGGCCACATTATGTCATCGCATTTTGTAAGAAAGTATGATAAATATTAATATAGTAGGGACATCCGGTTAAGGTTTTACAGGCTCGTTCGAATTAGGGAACAGATACACGAATATAACTGTACATTATGTATAATACTTCACGTGTATAAGAGTCACGTGATATATTTTAAAGCTAAATAAATGATCTTTCGGAAGAAATTTTGGCTTTAAGGTCATTCCAGCAAGCAATTTTCAGAGGAGGCATAAACTATCAATTGCGAAATGTTATTTCCTTGGAAGAAAAAACGACATCACCGTAATGTTACGAGACTATGGTTTATTTCCAAGCGTCGCTTAGATATCTAGGTCTTACATGCAATTGATTCTGCAATATTGCAAAAATGTCTAAAATTAATGTGTTCAAGATTAAACAATTAACTGTCAGAAATAAGCAGTCGTGGGCAAAACACGATTGCTGGAATCTGTCCTTAAAACTCAATACCTCCTTATCCCAATATGCCAGAATATAATATTGATATAGAGTTCAATATAAAATTATGGTAATTTTGCAATATAATTCATTTCTCTTGCTTTAGAAAAGGGGTTGTTGAATACTTCGTTCTGCGAGACACATACCAGAATCCACATGTTTTATTCATTCATAGCCCATTTGCGAAATATAATAATGGCATGAAATCTCCACGCCTTTATTAATGTAATACAGCAATGATAGATGAAATATTCATGATATTTTGCCACAATCCATTAAAGATATGACAATTATACGCCGCTGTATGCTAAGGTAATTGATGGAATACTTTACCAATCCTTTATGCCGCTAATACAAGTTTATTGTTCATGTCGGCAATAGTATTATGGACATTAAGTGTCGTTTGGGACCACACCACCCACAAGTGTTTTAGCACCATTCACGAAATACCGCCCACCAATCTATTTTGCAATCATTCGTGATATACCAGGGTATTATAAGTAGTTATTTAACTGTACCGTGATAATTATAAATTCAAGTTTTAAAGTTTCAATTCAGGAAAGCAACAATACAATTCACTTTGACCAAACAATCATATACAAATGCATACAGTGAAAATGGCAACACATTCAAAACATGCATACAACACACAATCTGCAAATTAACAATGGAGAAATAATTTATAAAGTATCAAAAATATTAATATAACGAAAAAGCGTTGTTTATAAATTTACATAATTTAATCAATTTACTTTAATTTTTGGAGATAATGATATTAACAGATTTGTATATAGATGGCCATGGCATAACCCAATTAGTGATTACGTATATTTGTATATTTATTGCTGTCGTTGACATCTTTTGGTCTCTAGAGACGATGGATTCTGCAACCGAGTGCTTACTTATTTGTGGGACTGCAGCGCCGGTTGTAGCTGAATAAGCCAATGCGGGAGCTGCATCTCCATCCATATTTATTACAGCATAGTAAAAAGTGATACTCGGATTCAACACTTCTATAAATGGCAATTGATGCAATATATCCCTAACACCAAAAACAGTTCTTTGACCGGAGTTTCCAATCCAATCATTGACCACGTGAAAGATACATGTATACATTTATGCGGGGTGTCAAGGGGAATATGTCTTCGTAAAATTGACTTTAATCTTGGGAGTGACGTCATAAAGTTGGACAGACGACATTGCTAATTGCGTATTTCGCGGTAAAAAGTAATATACAAATTGCATTGTCAAAATGTATAAGAAAATTATTTATTCTACATCTAATAAATTCATCCAATTAGCGTCCTTTAATTGTACCACGTGATCGTCCAATATTTTCCCGTATTGGATCCAAAAAAGTCCGTATTTTTTTCATATTGGATGATTAAGTGCAAATGCACTTTACCATTGTTTTACAACGATAAAAGTCGTTGACCGTAAAAATGATCCGAATGAAAAAAACACGTGGTCGTGTAGGCGCTTGTCTTTAAATACACACTGAGACGAGTAAAGCGTCTGGTGACAGTGACTCATTGTTGTCGTCTGGTTCAATCAGACAATGTCATCATGTTAACTGATGAAGAAATTTCGGAATTTGTAGTTAAACAGAAGCCGAAAAACACATTGACTAAAACAAAATCATTTATTAGATGTAGAATAAAAAGGTTATTAGACGTTTTACTGTACAATACGGGATATATTTGGACTCGTACACAGCTTGAAAAGTCATATTGGACTCGCCTAACGGCTCGTCCAATATGACTTTTCAAGCTGTGTACTCGTCCAAATATATTCCCGTATTGTACAGTAAAACGTCTAATAACCTATAACTATTAGTCACGAAGAAATAACAGATAGTTGTAAGCTATTTTCGAAATAAAATGATAAATAAAAATGTCAAAAATTTTGACCGAAGATACTTTTCCCCGTGGTGTGCCCCATATGAGGTCGTATCGAAATTCCGTCCATTCTAATCACTCCAGTCGAGCATTACAATCAATCAACCTGAACAACTGCTGATGATTGTATTTTTTATGTTTTCTAGTGAATTATAGAATTTTCCCGGTGAAACAAATTTAAAGTGGTTTTCACTGTTTTCAAACAGTGGGATACTATTTTCATTTTCACTTTTTTTAGCTCACCTGTCACGAAGTGACAAGGTGAGCTTTTGTGACCGCCTGATGTCCGTCGTCCGTCGTCCGTCGTCAACAATTGCTTCAATCGACTTCTTCTCTGAAACGGCTTGGCCAATTTTGATGAAACTTCACAGGAATAATGCTTAGATGATGCCCTTTCAAAATTGTTCAAAAAATGGAATTCCAAGCAGAACTCTGGTTGCCATGGCAACCTAAAGGAAAAACTTTAAAAATCTTCTTCTCTGAAACCACAAGGCCTAGAGCTTAGATATTTGGCATTTAGCACCCTCTAGTGGAACTCTACAAAGATTGTTCAAATTATTTCCCTGGGGTCAAAGTTGGCCCCGCCCCAGGGGTCACTTCATTTAACATAGACTTATATAGGAAAAACTTTAAAAATCTTCTTGTCTGAAACCACAAGGCAGCTTAGATATTTGGCTTTTAGCACCCTCTAGTGGAACTCTACAAAGATTGTTCAAATTATTTCCCTGGGGTCAAAATTGGCCCCGCCCCAGGGGTCACTTCATTTTACATAGACTTATATAGGAAAATCTTTAAAAATCTTCTTGTCTGAAACCACAAGGCCTAGAGCTTAGATATTTGGCATTTAGCATCCTCTAGTGGAACTCTACAAAGATTGTTCAAATTATTTCCCAGGGGTCTAAATTTGCCCCGCCCCAGGGGTCACTTCATTTTATATAGACTTGTATAGGAAAAATTTAAAAATCTTCTTGTCTGAAACCACAAGGCCTAGATCTTAGATATTTGGCATTTAGCATCCTCTAGTGGAACTCTACAAAGATTGTTCAAATGATTTCCCAGGGGTCAAAATTGGCCCCACCCCAGGGGTCACTTCATTTTGCACAGACTTAGATAGGAAAAACTTTAAAAATCTTCTTGTCTGAAACCACAAGGCCTAGAGCTTAGATATTTGGCATTTAGCACCCTCTAGTGGAACTCTACAAAGATTGTTCAAATGATTTCCCTGGGGTCAAAATTGGCCCCGCCCCAGGGGTCACTTCATTTTATATAGACTTATATAGGAAAAACTTTAAAAATCTTCTTGTCTGAAACCACAAGGCCTAGAGCTTAGATATTTGGCATTTAGCACCCTCTAGTGGAACTCTACAAAGATTGTTCAAATTATTTCCCTGGGGTCAAAATTGGCCCCGCCCCAGGGGTCACTTCATTTTATATAGACTTGTATAGGAAAAACTTTAAAAATCTTCTTGTCTGAAACCACAAGGCCTAGAGCTTAGATATTTGGCATTTAGCATCCTCTAGTGGAACTCTACAAAGATTGTTCAAATTATTTCCCTGGGGTCAAAATTGGCCCCACCCCAGGGGTCACTTCATTTTGCATAGACTTATATAGGAAAAACTTTAAAAATCTTTTTGTCTGAAACCACAAGGCCTAGAGCTTAAATATTTGGCATTTAGCACCCTCTAGTGGAACTCTACAAAGATTGTTCAAATGATTTCCCTGGGGTCAAAATTGGCCCCGCCCCAGGGGTCACTTCAGGGGTCACTTCATTATATAGGAAAAACTTTAAAAATCTTCTTGTCTGAAACCACAAGGCCTAGAGCTTAGATATTTGGCATTTAGCATCTTCTATTGGAACTCTACAAAGATTGTTCAAATTATTTTCCTGGGGTCAAAATTGGCCCCGCCCCAGGCGTCACTTCATTTTACATAGACTTGTATAGGAAAAACTTTAAAAATCTTCTTGTCTGAAACCACAAGCTGAGAGTACTTTTGTACTCAGGTGAGCGATAAAGGGCCATCATGGCCCTCTTGTTTCACGTTGGTACCCAAAAGGCACATAACATTCCGAACGAGAACGTTTAGAAAACGGGCTCAAATTTTAATATATGACGTCATGTCATAAACAAACGATTTTTCTGTCTAATTCACACAAATTGTGCACTTATAAAATAAAAAGAAAATTTGTTTTTACCAGTAAAAAATAGAAATATGTTTCACTCGTGAACTCCGGAATTATGTATTTTCACTCATTGCTTCGCCACTCTTGAAAATACAAATTCCGAAGCTCACTCGGTGAAATATATTTCTATCTAACACTAGCAAAAAAACTGAAAACAAATATCCTCTAAATCTCAGTTCATTCTGCGATATAATCACCACATTTTACCTTCAATGATTTAGGATAGGTTTATTGAGGCAATTTATTTATTTAACTCGGCCATGGCATAAATATTTTTAGTTGAGTCAAAATAGTAAGACACAAATTAGCTAAAGGTTTTCTAATACATTTATTTGTTGTTTTTAATATTTGAAATGATGAATGTTATTTAAATTCCAGCAAAACTGTGGAGTTTAGGATGGGTATTTACATTATATATTAAAAGAATTTCATTTAATAACGTAAAATTGACCTATCAACAGTGAAAATGATTATAATTATGGACCCCTAACACCTCCTCCACCATAAAAAATAAACGTATTTTCATCACGAAATACCGTGGTTAAGGTCGCTAGATTTCAGTCAGAAGCTCTATACTGACGTAAAAACAATAGTGCAGATTTAAAACAACACTGCAAGTTACAAAACCCCAATAACCTTTTACTCTTAACCATTATTCGCATGACAACGGACAGTAAAATTCAATGCAATTTCAAAGAAGTTTTTGACGTTCGGTTACAAGGACATATATACATTCCTGTTTATGAAATTCATTTAAATACAGTAGCACTTTCAATAAACAATGTATCAAATTATCTTTATCAAGTAAATGCTAAACAACTTTAAAAACACATAATAACTCAAACAAAACATAATTATAAATTAATACGGGTCCACGAAATACCTTGTAGAATAAAAAGGTGAAATATGCATACCAGGAATCGCCACATTCAGAAAAAACAGCCTCCCCACACAGTCATGAAGAAGAGAGGGAGAGAGCATGGTTAATAAAATGATCAGTTTCAAAAGAGACACCACTAACAATTAACAAAAATGAGAACCCGAGGGGTTACCGCCTTGGAATGGTCAGTGGCAAATCAAATTGCCACTGGGGGGTTTAAACCAGGTTCTAGGGTGCACCAAAGAGCGCGCCAGGGAAAGGTCACGCCAATCCTTGGAATGACACCAAGTGACGTCATCGAGTTGACCAGCTGACATTCCTTTTGATATTCTCACTGTAAAAAGCAACATTATACAGTCAACAGTTTAATGCAAATTTATTTATTGATTACCGTTAACGGTAATGTTTATTTACCACGCGATCGTTTGACAGCGTGTTAGAATATAATTTTGTAAACTAGTAACAAAGTGATCAGGTTTTAGAAAAAAAAAACTCACCAAGAACGTGATGTTGAAAATTTGGATCTACTACTTTATTTTACAAAAGGGTAAGCAACAGTCATTATTCGAAGTATTCCCGGAACTGACAGTCTAGAGCGAAGGCTATATATATGACTATGACAAAAGTAATGAAGTCAGTTTTGCCCTAGAACCAGTAATTCATGTGGTAAAATAAAAAATAACTATTGGTTTTGTATAAAATGTGTGTTGAACGCAATATAAATTAAACCAACGAAGAAATAGTGAGCGAATGATGCAACAGCTTAGCTTTTTTTTTCAGCGTAGCTGTTTAAGCTGTCTTTTGACCTTGTTATACCTTGTTTTAATGTTTAAATGTTAAAACGCAGATAATGAAGTGTGTAGCTGGAAAATCGAATACATTATCTCGTTTATTTGTTTATTGTACCAGACAGGTATCCTGAGGTGATTTAATGCTCTGCTTGAAGGTCTATGCTGTTTTTGTTGTCGTGTTTGTAGAAAGAGCTAGAATCGACATATAACTTTGAAAAGAACAAGTTTATCATTTTTGGTCGGAAAATACTTGCAAGAAAAAATAACCTTTATTGCGTGTAGTGAATAAATAATTTGTACAGATTATTATTTTGATCATTATACTTTATGGCATTGTCAAGATTTTGTCGAAATGATCTTGCATACTGGATAAGTATTTCCGCGTGATTTACCGGGGAAAGAAAATCTTATCTTTTCCCTAGGGAAAAGATAACGTTCGCGTGCTACATGAGTGACGTCACGTCTTCAAGTATCTGACGTAATATGTTCAAGTTAGTGACTTCATTTAAAAATAAGGTTTGCGTTAACGTCAATCTTTCAGCGTAAAGAAACAAAATTTAGTTTGTATAAATGTACACAAATGTTATGAACAGTAAAAGGTATGCAAGAAAAAGTATCTTGCACGAGACATTCGGTAAAGATGGAAAAATCTGTCACCTCGGGTGAACTGTTTTGGCGGGAACTCGGCAGAGCCTCGTTCCCGCAAAAACAGTTCACCCTCGGTGACAGATTTTTCCATCTTCACCTTTCACTCATGCAAGATACTTATACCCTTATCTACTAGAAAAATGTATGTTCGATTCCATATGTTAATCTATTTATAAAAAGCCATCCCTATAGGTAATTATAATTGTGCACCACTGTTTCATACTGTTATGATAATGAAAGAGGCTTCATGCTATCTCTTTCTTTTGAAAATTATTATGATATTATACAGGTCTTAAACAATGTCTCACTGTATCTTGACGATATGTTTTATATTAATTATGACTATTTTTCATCACTGGTTAATGAAACATTCTCCTACGCTTTCCGATATTAGTTTTGGAACCGAATCGCCAGCAATATAAACTCGACTTTTTCTGGAGCCTTTTCAATATATTCAACTATTTCTGCAATATCATGTAACATCAAAACTTGAAGACATCACGAATATCTTTCACCGGAAATGTGAACTATATGGCTGTGAATTGTCAACAACGAGTACTCTATCATTTTCTCCATATTTATGACGTAAAGGATACTGATTTCACACTTTTTTCAGTCTTAAAAAAATGTGTTCTACAAAGGCTAAATTATACCGCTGGCTGCCGCTTTACAACATTGTCTTCGCTGTTGCCGTGACGGTGCGGGTTCGCTTCAAGCTAGAGACACTATCTTTTTTTTTTTGGAATTGTAATTGTGTTGAGTAGCATACAATAATTATCTAAACGATCTCCATGTAAGAAGCATTGGCCTAATATACTAAATGCAGAAATTGCGAAATTCTTCTTAATGTTTACAACAAAACATGAATTGTTCACTACCAGGTAGAAGGATAGCAGTGCAGCGAAAATAAACTTTGATAAGTACCTCTTCAAAACGAGCAAGGGTCATAATATGTCAAAATCCGTCCCCGTTTAGAAATACTACTAGTAAGAGTCGGAAAAGGTAATCAAACGTTGATATCTTAAACAAACTTTGTATATTCGCGTGCACTAGATGTCGTTTCTATAAATCCCGCTTGATTCTCGGCATCTCTTTTTTATTTTTACCTAATAAAAGGTTCACAGTTAAGGAAATGAATTTAAGACAGATACTGCATTAATTTTGTAAATCAAAGATGATATTTGTTACGAATAATTGGAGTTTTATGTTTGCCATTTCAAACAGTTAAGTAAAACTTTGAAAACATTAAGGGGTCGCAAACATTGCAAATGGCGAAAACTGGCTAAAATTTCAAAAATGAATTTTGGGGAAAATACTTATTGCCACCTAGATTGTAGTAAAGAATATTTTTAGCTAAGGATGTACTTATGTTTGCAAGCTCAATTAAGTCTAATTCATGTTCTAATTACCGAGCACATACTTAAACAAAAGAAAAACCGTTTGCTTGAGAACTCTGAAATTCGTGGACAATATACCAAAACAACTCATATCTGAAATAAATATATGCTGGTCTCAAATGTTTTGTGCCAAATCGTCAAAATAATGTTAGGGTTTTCAAGAAATTCAAGGAAAATTTACTTCCGGGTTCTACTTTCGGTTTGAAGTCAAAACATATTAATGAACTACTTAAAATTTCTGAAATTATTTTGACAGATGACCGCAAAATATTGTAAATAAGTATTTACGCGCTACCTACACCTATCTCAAAGTAAAATTATCCTAAATAAAAGAAAGTTTGACATTATGTTAAATATGATAAAATCATATCAATCATTGAAAACCGTGCATTAGTTTTACGTATTACGTCATCCACGTTGGCATACGCTATTTATACGTAATCCCGGTGCGGCAATCGAAATTAATTTTTTACAATCGATTTTGTTGTCCATACATTCACCGACACCGAACAATAAAAAAATACAACAGCACTTTATAACAATGAAACGGTTGACGCCTGAAAACCGCGAATGTGGCGTCAAAATGCTCTTTATTGACCCTCCTTAACATATGTTATTTAAAAATACTGATTCTGTTCGTAAATGCAAAAGAAATACTTCATTTTTGCATATTTTATAATTATAAGAACAAATACGCTTATTTTCTAGATTGATAACGTTGCTTACGTCGAGCGTTGACGTTACTCTCATACGTCATTAAATATTTACGTACAAGAATGAAACAGGATTATATTATCATTACATTTGTTTGATAAGTGCCTTCTTATCAATTTTCTAAAATTAAAAAATATAATATAAGTTAACTAAACTTCAAAATCGACTTATTCGAAAATGGCGTTAATTTGGTCAGAAATATTAAAAAACTTGTCCGAATTACTGGTCTATTTTTTCGAAATGAATTAATTTTGTTCTCTTTGAAAGGCTGTTACATATCTACACAATGTATTACAAAGTATAGCTTCATCCAAAATTTCTAAGCCACTCAGAAACTTTTTGCACACAACAGTGCGAGAAAAATGGAATTTTCTCCTTCAAATGTACGTAAACACGTTATGGATAAAATAGAGAAGAATGTGTTGGCTCAACGTGCCCGCAGACGAAGTTATTTCGGTGCAATAGAATTGCGAACAGCAACATTTCCTTAAGATTTCATCAAATTTTAATGAAACAAAGATGAAAAATAATCACAACTGTTGGGGATGCAATGTTGTTTTTACTTGAGAATTGTTTTCTGTATACCAGCGTGCTAAAAATGTTATTATTTTTCAATCGCGTTAAGCAGTTTCAAATTTGTTGAGTGCTTTAATAGGAAATTGATATTATTTCATTGCAATTTACAGTATTTTGAAAGATTCAATGAAATAGTTGGAAAAATCAACATTTATCAAGTGTGCACTTAGAACTTTTGACTAGTGTATATCATTTATCTAGATGTTTTCAACAGCCATTCCAGGTGAAATATGCATATCAGGAATTGCCACGCTCACAAGACAGAGCCTCCCCACGCAGCGAATAAGAAATGAGGAAAAGAGAGCATGTTGTAATAAGTATGTCAAATCAATTAAGAAGCAACAAACAATTAACGACATAGAGAACCCTAGGGTTTACAGCCTTGGAACGGTCAGTGGCTCACCAATTGCCACTAAGGGTTTCAACCAGTTTCTAGAGTGCACAAACCTCACACTTGCCCCAACAGGTTCTCATATCAACAAACAAGTACAAGTTGTCTTGATGAAATAACTCAAACTCACCAATCAGCTTAACAATGTTGCATGCAAAAGCATACACACATATAAAACATAAGAAGCTAATAGCATTTCAAATGGGCGAGTACTCGATGATCTTACCGAGACCAGAGTTCCTGGAGTCAAATTAGCAAGAACGCGATGGCAGGGATAAAAGAAACATGAAATGCATTCTAAATCAATAGCAGCCATTTATAAAACAAATTATATCAATTAGGAATGCGTTTCATACGCATGTTTGGAGGTCAAGGAAATAAAATGATAGCATGTGTCAATATTATCAATACCATTGGGGTATACAATGAATAAAATTAACATGCTCGGTAGTTTTAGAAATCCAACAGTACAACATTCATGACAAATGAGAAAAGGGGCATTATGCCATGAAAGCAGTATAAACATAACACAATTATGTATCTGGTTATTCACAATATGAGAGTTTGTACAGCCATGAGATTGACGAAATGTTTTGTCATTGCAATATGCACGTAAAGCCGTCTGCTTCCAGAAACATCTGAACTTACTGTCACTCTTACACGGATTAAGAAAATGCCTAGAAATTGGAAAATGAAAACTATCTGGTTCTAGTTAAAATCTGAGCTCTTGCTACAACGTTCCGTTACTTCAGTCTTATTTTTTCACATTAATAGAAATGTTTGTGGAATGTAAAATTTGTAAATCAAGTGTGAATGTTATTGAACTCGTTTCAGCTTTAAAGACAGCCCCGGGTCAAAAGGGGTTCAATGATGTTGCTCGGATCCCCTTTTTAGGCAGCACTATTTAATTTTCATTCAGATTATGACCAGAAAGTTGGAAATTATCATGTAAAAAACCTAACACTGCTCTTAGCAAGTCCCCATCCCCAATCTGGAAATCCTGTATCTGACTCTGAGACGTGTATTCTGAGTAAAAAGGAACACTTTTACCAAATTTGCCACGATTCGATTTTAACCAATTGATGCAAAGATCGAAAGGGAAGTACATCCCCAAATAAGTTTTAGGTTTAGAATAAATCATTTCCTTAAAGGTTAATAAAAATGTGTCACAAAATAAATATATAAAAATATAAAAATCAAATTTCACAAACTTTATAAAAAGTGACATTACAATAAACCGATATAATAAAATTCATTCCTAATATTCAACAGTATTGTGCGTGTCATGAAAACACAATTTTCATTTTAAAATTAATTATTTAGATGCTAGCTTGGGAATTGTGTTTAATTTTCGAAAAATAAGTATTAAATGTGTATGGAACCCTGATTTTTTAAACACTTCTCATATCATAAACTAACATTAAAACTGGAGGGTTCACCGTCTTGAAATCGTCAGTGCCTTTCCAACAATGTTTTCACACTCAGCGCATTTTGCCAGTGGGGATAAATCAAGTTTTATTTGCAAAAGTTCCTTCATCGAATTAACACTACTTGAGTTTGAAAAAAAATGTTTTCTTTCTGAAAGGTCACAAGAAAGTGTCAATGTCGTCCTTTTCTATCAACTCACTTCGGAGATGACCGTGAAGTCTAATAACCGTGTATTACGATAAAATAATTTTTTGGTATTGAGAGAATATCTCGGAAAAAAGTTGCATTTAAATTAAATTATAATTTATCGAATTTTATGTGGTGGAATAATCACTTGTCGATCTTGCAGTTGATAAAAGGAAATAATCTCAAATTGACGAAAAATGCTGTCGGCATTTAACTGTCCTGGCGGAGCTTTAAACTTTTTACGATTAACGTGGGATGTGTCGTAACAGAGATGTAAAATTCAACATTAAATATTTATAATTTAAGTAGGAGGGTTATTGGCTCGCATAGAAAACACATTTAGTATTTTCTTCCAGACCCCTTCCATTTTGTTATATACATGTGAGAATATTAACTATTAATTATGAAATTAAAAACAACTTGTATTATACACTAACCTTGATTGAAGTTGTTGTATAGTACTATAGCAGACAGGGGCAGATCAAAAGCAAACCTTATTGTTGAATGGCTAAATTTAACTTGCATTTTACGCATAAAGCAGAACAAATATTAAAAATAAAACAGAATTAACCTTACAGCGTTATAAAATGCAATAGCAGCAGCAAATAAGGTTAAAGGTTTGTTACAGGTACCCTTTACTTATGTAAGGAATAAAGCTGGTTAATCTAATAAGTCTTGAATAAGACCACATTATGCATTAGAACATTGTAAGGAAATATTGTTATACAATGTATTGTTATATCACAGGCTATTTGTTGTACAATGTTTTATGACATGGCTTGGAAACAAATTGATAACGATTGATAAGAAACAGAATGTTAAAATGAATAGTGTAGGGACAGCCGATTAAAGTTTTGAGCAATTTTGGGAGAAGGAATTGAAATATCAAATGTGAAAAGTTTGTTCCTTAAAACAATTTTAATGTTATGATTTGATATTGCCTCTACCTGGGAGCGAACCCGAACCGTCACGGCGACAGCACCAAGCCCTGCAATTATGACGACGCAACCAATTGAACTAACCGGGACATCTCCAAATCAGGTTGATCGGATAGCCCTGATATACGTAATTATCACTGCACGACATCGGTAACTGGTTATTTTACTGATAACAGTACTGACTATATGTACGGAGAGACAATTTACGGCCGTCACACTGCACAAATAGCGCTTCTGTGAATTTCAAAAGACATTGCCTCTGCCTGGGAGCGAACCCACGTCCGTCACGGCGCCTAGCTATTTGGTTTGTTTTTTAGCTCCGCTTGTATAACGATGTCAGGTCAAAGCACTCAATGCGTGTAATTGCAAAAAACACCAACAAAACAACTAGTAAGACTTGTCTTACTTTTTTGGTTTAAGATTGAAACGTATTTTTGTCAGAAATAAACTAGAATACGTAGTCTTAATTCTATTTGTTCAAGATTTAACTATTTACTGTTAGAAATAAATAACCATGGACATAACACTGATATCGGAATCTGCCGTTAAGATTTGGTACTTATTTATTTCAACATGCAGGAAAACAATATTGAAAGAGTGTTCAATGTATAGTTATGGTAATTTTGCAATATAATTTATTTCTCCTGCTTTGAAATGGGATTGTTGAATGCTTCGTTCTGGGACACACATACCAGAAACCATATTGTCATGTTTTATTCAATTATAGCCCATATGCGAAATAAAATAATGGCATGAAATATCCACGCCTTTATGAATGTAATACAGCAATGATAGATAAAATATTCATGATATTTTGCCATAACCCATTAAAGATATGACAATTATACTCCACTCTGTGCTAAGGTAATTGCTGGAAACTTTACCAATCCTTTATGCTTCTAATATAAGTTTATTGTTCATGTGAGAAATAGTATTATGGACATTAAGTGTCGTTTGGGACCAAACCACCCACAAGTGTTTTAGCACCTTTCACGAAAAACCGCCAACAGATCTATTCTGAGTCTCTTGTATTATAATTAGTTATTTTAATGTGCCATGATAATTACAAATGGCAATTGACGCAACAGCTCCCTACCATCGAAAACAGTTCCCTTAGACCTGAGTTTTCAATTTAAACCTACATGAAAGATACATGTGCATATATGAGGCGCGCGTTACGGTAAAAAGTATCTACAGAAAGTTGACATTAAGCTTCAGAATGACGTCATTAAGATTACCAGAAGACATAATTACCTTTCGTATTTCGCGGTTAAAAAATACCATTTTCATTTTATATCCAAAATGTGAAAGAAAATTACCAATTATTTATGAAAAAAAAAGATAATGCTAAGTTTTTTTTTTAAATAAAATGATAACTAAAATGTCAAAAATGTGACTGAAGAACATTTCCCCCGTGGCGTGCCCCATATGAGATCGTGTCGAATTTCAAACATTCAGATCACTCCAGTCGAGCATTATTATCAGTCAATGTGAACAACTGCTGATGGCAGCTAGTATTATATCAGTTCGTTCTGCGATATAATCACCACATTTTTCATTCAATTATTTAAGAAATGTTGATCGAGGCATTTTCTTTTTAACACTCCTGGCATATCTATGCGTAACTCGGTCATAGCTTAATTATTATTAGTTGAGTCAGCATTATCAAAATAGTAAGACAACAGTGGCGCTCACTTCTTTCTAATCAGTTTATTTGACTTTCAATATTTGAAGATCTTGAATGTTGATTTAAAATTTCAGAAAAAAAAACAACTGTGGAGTTAGGGATGGGTGTGTACATTAAATATTAAACGAAATTCATTAAATAAGGTAAAATTGACCTATCAACAGTGAAAATGACTGTATTAATAGGGAGCCTACCATCCACCATAAAATAAACGTATTCTCATCACGAAACGCCGCGAATATCATTGGGTTTAATGGTTAAGGTCGCTAGATTTCAGTCAGAAGCTCTAAGTTACGTAAAAGGCAATCCTGCATAATAAAAAAAAACAACATTGCAAGGTAAAAGCCCCCAATAACCTTTTACAGTTAGCCGTTATTTGCATGATCACGAGCAGTTAAATAAAATGCTATTTCAAGAAAGGTTTTGACATTCGGTGAAAGGGACATATATACATTCCTGTTTACGAAATTCATTTAAATTCAGTAGCACTTTCAATATACAATTCATCAAATTATCATAACACTACATGACATTGTAGGATTATAAGTATCTTGCATGAGTGTGAGGTTTAGATGGAAAAATCTGTCACCGAGGGGGAACTGTTTTGCGGGAACGAGGCTCTGCCGAGTTCCCGCCAAAACAGTTCACCCGAGGTGACAGATTTTTCTATCTTTACCGAATGCCCCATGCAAGATACTTTTTCTTGCATACCTTTTACTGTTCATAACATTTGTGTTTATGTATACAAACTAAATTTTGTTTCCTTACGCTGAAATATTGACGTTAACGTAAACCTTATTTTCTAAATGACGTCACTAACTTGAATAAATTGCGTCAGATATTTGAAGACGTGACGTCACTCGTGTAGCACGCGAACGTTATCTTTTCCCTAGGGAAAAGATAAGATTTTCTTTCCCCGGTAAAACACGCGGAAATACTTATCCGGTATGCAAGAAAAAGAGCGCTTCAAGGAAATGTGACGCTAATCCTTGAAATGACACCAAATGACGTCATCAAGTTGACCAGCTGACATTCCTTTTTATGATCACGCGGTAAAAACATGATACAGTCATAATTTACCTAACGGTTTTAAAATGTTTTTTCACCATGAAATCGTTTGGCAGCGAGTAAGAATATAATTTTGTAAACGAACAAAGAGAGGGTTTTGTAAAACACACACCGAGATCGAGATGTTAAAAAGTTGGATCTACAATGTACTACATGTTTTACAATTCATTAAGGGTAAGCAACAATCATCATCATTCAAAATATTCTGAAGTGATATTATAGAGCGAATGCTATTTATATAAGTATGACAAAAATCGATCTTTCGTAGGTGCGGTTCGATTCTGTAAATTAGGCTGGACCCATAAAACAAGTCGCATTACATATGTCTAAATTTCCAAGATCCAGTGTCGAAGCCAGTGCCCAAGGTTATAAAACTGAGCATGGAAACCAGTCTCAAATCTCAAGCATCTCAGTGTCGAAACCAGTGCCCAAGGTTATAAAACTGAGCATGGAAACCAGTCTCAAATCTCAAGCATCTGATTGGCTGAAATGGCGACCAGTCATTGAAGTTGAATAAAATAAAAATGTATCGTAAAGCATTGACACTATTTTCGGTATTCGTTTTGGTACTGAATCACCAGCAATGTAGAATCGACTTTTTCTGGAGCTTTCTAACTCAATTCAACTATTTCTGCAATTTCATGTACCACAAAAAAATGAAGCCATCACGAATTTCACAGGAAATGTGAAATATGTGTCCGTGAATTGTAAACAAAAATATCATTTTCTCCACATTTATGACGTACAGGATTCTAATCTTCATAATTCTGAAAAATTCGATATTGAAAAATATGTGTTCTAAAAAGGCACACTGATACCAATGCTGTCGGTTAACAACTTTGTCTTTTTTGGAAATGCAGTTGTGTTGAGTGACACACAATAATAAAATAATAATCTATTTGATCTCGTAAGAAGAATTGGCCGAGTACTAACTTATATACTAAATGCAGAAATTCTTCTTAATGTTTACAATAACAACATTTATTGTTTACTACTAGGTAAAAATCAGTACAGTGCAAATAAAAGAACTTTGATAAGTACCTCTTCAAAACGAGCGAGGCTCCTTTGTCTAAACCCGTCCCCATCCTTAAATGCTATTAGTAAGAGTCGGATTACGATATCAATCATCGATATCTGAAAAACTTTTATAAAAACTTTGTTTATTTGAACTAGAAGGTTGAAGGGGCAACGGGTGTAAATACGGCTTTAAACTAAGACCCGCTTAATCTTCCATTTAACGTGTTAGATTTTCTCAATTCCAGTTGAAAATGTCATCAGGTTCGGTGACATTCGCGTGCACTTGATGTCGTCTCTATTAATCCTTTTTGATTCGCGGCATTTCTGTTTTATTATTATCTAATAAAAAGTTCTCATTTAAGGAAATGAATTTTAGACAGACAATGCATTTTATAAAAGCTAAGATGTTATTTGTTTGTTACGAATAATTGGAGTTTTATGTTTGCCCTTTATAAATAATTGAGGAGTTCACACATGTAAACACAGAATAGCCTGCTTTTTGGGAAAAAAGACGAACAGTTAAGTGAAACTTTGTAAACATAAAATGGAATAGTAAAGTCTTCACTTAATTTGTAAAAAATATATGAAAATTCAAAAAGAAAAGTTTTCTGCTTTAAACACCTATAATAACGTTATGTCTGGTATTATCGTAATCAAATCCAATTCCCATTCGTCCAAATCATAAAATCTGATCTGAATTCTGAAATGTTGTATATAACAATTTCCCAGTAAATAGTTTTTGAATTTACAAGAATACATGTAGATATTAAGAACTGTGTCCTAAGTTACATTGATATGCTTGGCTATCCTAAAGTCTTCCGTCATGGGAGAATATTGGTTTAGGGATAGAGCGTCCGACTCCAGATCCGGAGACTGCGGGTTCGAAACCCACTAAGGATGAGATTTGTCTGCAGTTTCTCCAATCCACATTCTGCGCGAGTACTTGTTGGTAACCCAGGAAGAAGTCATCGAGCGTGATTAATATAAGTTGGAATAACTTGTTTCACAATCGATGTAAAATGAATAAGTTTTAACTTTCAGTCATAAATCTAAAAAAGAAATCTGTATTTCACGGCTGCTAAATTTACACATCAACAACATCAGTGAGCTTACTTGGTTTGTTTCTGATAATTACTACTGTAACATCTTTGCAGTTGAAGCTGATCTGTTAGACTGAAGTGAAATTAGCTTCATCAGAATTTGTTTCTTTATTTTCCATATTGTCCAAAAGTTCATGTACTTGCTAATTTCTGAATTGAAACCTTTTAAAGCAAGCAATAGCCACACTTATTAAAACTGGGAATGAATTAATTTATTAATACGCAACACAGCCACGTGCACAAATATGCCATATTCAGTATAATATTGGAATATATTAAACGTACTTATCAAACTGTATTCTTTATTATTCTCTCAGAAAAAGATCAAAAGTTCTGACAGATACTTACCTGCTATTATCTGAATCTATCATACACTTAACCAATGTTTCAACTACACCGATCGTATTTTTTTTAAATTTCTCAGCGTGGATTCGGAGTTTTCTCACCAATCTTGGATACCTCATACATTTAATAAAGGTAGGTGTAAAAACAAAAGTCTCAAAATTTTCAGTAGCGTTCATAGTATTAGTTAACGAAAAATAAGGTCGCCTTATTTTAATAGGGATTCTTAAATAATGTTTCAGCAGTTCTAGTCGATTTTAGTATATCCTCCGTACAAAAGCGGAGCTCAATTTTGTGACTTTTGATTTTACACTCCCCTCGGTAAAATGCCCTTGGTTTATGAACGCACGGGAGGAATTTAATGGCTATTTCATAAAAAGAGGTAAAATGATTCATCTTAATCTGTTTCAGATTAGAACAATGCACTCCAAATTCTACGCGGAGAAATTAATATTTTATCATTGGTGTAGTTAGAACATTGGTTAAGTGTATTTTGAATCAACTTTCTAATTTTGTCTTCAACATGACAGCATACCAAATTATGAAAGATTCTGTTGCTAATGAGGCGCCTTGATTGAATTTGGATTGGTGAATCTGGTTCATCACTTTCAGTTTCATATTGAGGCTATAGACCAGTAATGCAAATAGACTTTCATATTCTAATTACGCTTTTAAGCAAGCCCTTTTAATAGAACTTTTCTGAATAGAATCATCCAAGATAAACATTTAAATCCTAATTTTACCATAGCCCGACAAATAAAATTTTCCGGAGCGCCGCAGATAATATTTTCCGTAGCAAGACATATAAACTTTTGCAGAATTTAGTCAGAATTCTATCACCCAGTGTCTTTCGAACTTTTATCGGCCTGTGGCACCATCGAAATGCAATGCAGTCTCGGTACTTGTTGTTAAGCAACTTCTAGAAGTCAGCGGTACATATTATAGTATTGAAAATAGATAAAACGGCATTGTTATAATTATAAAGGCATTTGAAATGCATTTGCCCCTTTGGCTTTGCAAAACTATTATTTTCTTATGTTTTATATGTTTGTGTGGTTTTGCATGCAACATTGTTTAGCTGATGGGTGAGATGGAGTTATTTCACCAAGACAACTTGTACTTGTTTGTTGATATGAGAACCTGTTGCAAGTGTGAGGTTGGTGCACCCTGGAACCTGGTTTAATACCACATTGGCAATTGTTTTGCCATTGACCGTTTCAAAGCGGTAACCCCTCAGGTTCTCATTTTCGTCTAACGTTGTTTTGTTCCATCGGGAACGCGTATCATAAACTTTTTATAGGCATTTTTTGAAGGTCAACGTACTTAAAAGATGGCACAAGTGTCAATATTAGCCATTTCATTGGGATATTAGCATGAATACAATTTTCATGCTTTGATAGTTGTAGAAATACAAACAGAAACCATTTATGCTAAGTGAGAAAAGGGCATTATGCCATGAAGCAACATGGGAATTGGTAAAGCCGTTAGATTAACAAAATGTTTTGTCATTTCATTATGCACTTAAAGCCGTTGGTTTCAAGAAACATCTAAACTCACTGTTACTCTTACACGGAATTTAACAGTTCCCAGTAATTGGAAAATAGTAATAACTTGGTTCAAATAATATCTGAGGTCTTGCTAGAACGTTCCGATATATTCTTAGTGTTTTTTTCCTAAGTAAAAGACATGTCTTTCAAGTTTGAAATCAGTCAATAAAGTGTGAGTGTAACGTTTTAACATTTGAAAGCAGTCTTATATTAAACAAGAAAACGTTCATTTCGATATATACGAGTATTTGCATACATTTAATTTTAGAAGACTATGTTTAGGTAACCGATTAGATTGTTATTGGAAAGTTATTAAACTTACACCAACTTACTTATATTCTTTTTCTTTTCCACATTCTTGGAATCGCTGATTGATCTTTCTTTATTGCAGTTGATACTGTCCTAAAGTGTGGCGACATTTTACGTGTTCTTGCTGAAGACTATGAAAATTAATTCCGATTCCACGCACTGCAATTTATGTATCTAATACCAAAGTTATTTGTATCTATAAGTTCACGCATTTTCTTCCTGTTTAGGAAGATGATACATTTGCATTTATAACTGAAATATATTGTTTGTTTCGCGATTTAAGACATCCGTGTTTGCCCTATGTAAATTAATAATGAGTTTTTACAACATTATATACTAATGAAGAAAAACAAATGTGTCCTACTAAAAGAAGTGTAATAAAATAACAAATGTGTACTGCCAATGATTTTTATTTGTGGCCATGCTATTTTGTGGTTTCGATAGAACTACTGTTCCTAGATTTTTATAAGAAACTCGTAGTTTACATCGCGTTTATGTCATTTTCTTAATTTCTTATTTTTTTGTTTTAAATCTCTGGAGCGGATCGGCCCACAGATTTTCGAAACCCTACTTAATTATCTTGAAATATTAATGAGTCATCCATATACTCTAAGACTATTTTTAAAGTAGCGAGATAATTGATTTTTCTAAAATAAACAACATTTTTTATTGTTAGAGTTTTCTTGTGATGTGTATATGAACGCTTACAAAAAGGCAAGTCAAATACAGCTGCTTTTCTAGTTTCACAGTATGCACCAATGTAGTATAATAGCAATCTTGTATCTTACTTGTTTTCATCAATATGTTGGCAACATGCCTCCATTCATATTTCCATTTTAGTGATTCAGTTTTTTAACTAATGAACGATCTATATATGCCTTTTCAAAATCGTGTAATTGCGAATTAGCTATCTATCGAGCAAGAAATAAGTCCTAAGTTTTTCTGAGTTTCATGTTGAGTTATTATGGATATAGTAAACATTGTTGTTTCCGCCATGAACGTAGCTCTCCAAATGAAAGAGAATGACACAATGTTCATTTGACAGAACACAGCACCTGCGATCGATGCTCTTGATTTTTTGGTTTTGGTTTAACTTATTGTGATGTTCATAATGTGCTAGCAGGCAGTTTTTACAAAGATATCAATGTTCTACTAAAACACATGCAATACCAGGACCCATAATTGGTTGCTAATTTAACAGCGTTTTTGTCAGCCTGCCTCATTAAATTAGGGTTATTTGTGTCTTTACGAGAGTTAGATAAACAGATTATCATTTAATCGTCGTATTGGTTCATTAAGATATAAGATAAAAGTTAAAAGACATTTTAAGTTTAAGTTAAGTACACGTATCATTCATTTTTTAAATTGATCTTTATGACTGAGAAATAACACTATCCCTTTGCATCTGAAGGTATTTCAAAATTAGCAGTGCTCTTTTAAGGGTCTTCACTAACTTAAAGCCAGTAACTGACTTCATGTATCTGGGATTTATTTGTATCCTGCATGAATCTAAGTTCAGTAATTCATGCGTTTCATAAAGGCAATCTGAAAATCTTGACCTCGGCTAGTTAAACAGCAGAGTCACGTTTGCGCTACTAAACACTTCCACCGTACCTGATTTTCCCATCCGGCCGGAATTTTTCCATCCGAACCTTGAACACGTCAATGATGGTTGATTATATATGTTCTCCCCATTTCGCCACCAGCTCATCCATATGGGGAAGTGTTTTGGTTTCCATTTGACTGAACAATTTGAAGATCAATGAACACCAGAGAAGAGCAAAAAGTCAGGAACTGTCATTTATTTTATTGCATTTGGGATATTACATGTAGTGTGAAAGAAATTGTCATGATTTTCCACGACAACTTGATTTGGTGGAAATCCAATCTGACAACAACGATGCGGCGTGAAAAATACATTTTACAATGAAAGCGCAACTACTAAAACAAGATTAGGCTAAGTATATTGGAGAACATAATAGACCTTTTCAAGGAGCATTGAAGATTGCATTAGTTTCCAATTTCACGAAATTTTGATCTTTACAGTAATACCGCTTGCATTTTTACTTCTTTTAAGGGTTATTTATTTAAAGGAAATGTGAAATGCGCAGTCTGTTGGAAAAGGAAAGACCTTACATCTTAAATACTACTTGTGAATCAACTTAATGTTGGCCTCTTCCAACGATTTTGATTGACGGTGAACACATAAAATCAATAACGTTTAGAAAACTGAAATTATCGCAGGACTTCGTCTTAACAACGAATAAATGCTTCTTAAATACTACTTTGTTTTCATTTAATTTGGCAGGGCCTAATGTTCGCTCACATGACGAAAAGGACATTAACGGGGCGGATAAAAATTAATTTTCTGATATGATAAGATATGATGTGTTTTTGCGTAAAATATGCGACAATTTAACCCGCGCGAAATAGTATGATACCACACGATTAGCCGTCTGCATACCGAAACAACAAAATTCACTGTCAATGCGTCATTGTTTTTGTTCCTTTAAGAACTTTATTTCCCGTTTAAGTCAATCTAATTAAAATGTACAGAATCAAACATGCCATAGCATGACAGACTTTGCTTTCAAAAAGACCATACAGTCTAAGCCAGGTAACGTGACTGTTAGGGACAACATGGCCTTGTCTTACATATTAAGTTTCATTTTGTTCGCGTGTGATACAAGAATAACCATTTCAGGATTTGAAAAAAAAACAACAAATTAACGCTCTGTAAATACACATTGTTATTCATATGATATTAATGACGTGTATGTCACGGAATAGTGCCAAGACGTAGTTTGATTATTTATAGATTTGGTTGCATCGCAGGAATTGCAGGGCTAGGCACTGTCGCCGTGACGGTGCGCGATTGCTCCCAGCTAGAGACACTATCATTTTTTTAGAAGGACAGTTAAACAGTATGCATTAAATCTAATTAGATCTGATACACATATTTTGTGGAAGTACATGTAGTTATTACACGACTCTTACCCGAGTGTCATTATACACGTGTAGTACTATGACAGGAGCGTTCTGGGGTGATGATTGAGGCCCTTAGAAGCAATGCAAATTTCTAATGATTGCATAGTTTCTATGTTTACGTTGACAATTTATACTCCACAGAAAAAGAAGATGTTCAGTTTGATATCGCAATTAAATGCAATAGATTTGAATTTTAGGTATCTATAAAACTTGCAATCACTTCCTGTTCACAAAGAAGCACAAATGATAAAATTGATGTATAACTCCATCTTATAGATTGATGCTAGTTTTCAATTTCTTTTTTTTAGAATAACTATAACAAAATATATAACATCTTTATTTAAGAAGTGCATTACAGGGTTTGGAAATATGTGTTTTTTTTCAGAATATGATTATAACTTACAAGTTACATGCAACGGTAAAGAAAATAGCGGTTGGTTTTGCCGTTCGTGTACTTCCTAAATGTTCGAAATTTTCGCATTCAGACTGTCTACAATCGAGGGCCTCCAATATTCACTTACGGTCGTGAATTGTCTCTCATTACTGACTTAAACTTACAATCACGTCTCTGTTTTACTATTTGCTTATAAAGTTTTGCGAAAATCCTAACTGTTGCTGTCTCCTGGATAAGTTTTTTTTCACGAATTAACTTGGTTTTACTCTCTCCAGTCCTAATGAACGTAGATGCTGTATTAGTATCTTGCTGATTGAAGTCCATATGCTCTTGTCTTATCTTTGTATTGTAGGTGGTATTATTGGAATAAATAATTACTAATTAAAATGCATTGTGTCGGCGTTTGCTGTTATGAAAGGCTAACGCTGCTAATATGAGGATACACGCTAGAACCTTGTTTAAATCCCCTTTGGCAATATAATATGCCGCTGAACGTCTCAGAAGGTAACGCTTTTGTTCATTGATTGTGGTATCCGTGAAATATGTAGTATTTTTAATGAAGTTCTCTTTTTCTCCTCTCTACTTTTTGAAAGTGTAGGCCGTCAATGATTTTAGTGCCCAAGATCATAAAAGTAAATCTGGAGATCAGTCTCAAATCTCAAGCGTCTGATTGGCTGAAATGGCGACCAGTCGCCATTTCAGCCAATCAGATCCTTGAGATTTGAGATTGATCTCAAAACTTAGTTTTATGATCTTGGCCCCTCAATGTGCCTATGACCGTTATAACATATACTGAGCCTTAAACTTATTTGGTGACCAACTTCCTCCTGAGCTGAAGGTTATAAAACTGAGCATGGAAACCAGTCTCAAATCTCAAGCATCTGATTGGCTGAAATGGCGACAGGTCGCCATTTCAGCCAATCAGATGCTTGAGATTTGAGACTGGTTTCCATGCTCAGTTTTATAACCTTGGGCCCTGATATCTGCATCAACTGGCATGAATATCGTAATTGGTAAAAACGTCTTCTTTTGTTCAGTATAAGGCAGCATTAAAATGTGGAAACATGTACACTCACACCTGATTGACAAATTGTAAATTTTGAAGACATTTCTATTGCATGTGAATGAAAACACTAAGAAATTATGGGAACGTTGTAGCAAGACCTCAAATATTATATTGGAACCAAGTTCAGTTACTACTTTCCAATTACTGGGCATTGTCTAATCCCTAGTAAGAATGACAATGAGTTATGTTTCTGGAAGCAGACGGCTTTAAGTGCATTTTGTAATGACAAACCATTTCGTTAATCTCACTGCCCTAACAATTCCCATGTTATACCAGATACGCCAATTCTATCTTGTGTAATACCGTTTCATGAACTCTGCATTCATGGCAAAATGCATTTTTCTCACTGGCATGAATGTTGTCTGGTTGTATTTCTACAACTATCAATGTATGATAATTTTTTTTCATGCTTATACCCAAATGAAATGACTAATATTATCACTTTTGCCGATTTCGAGTTCGTAGATCTTCAAAATATGCCTTAGAAATCTTGTTAATATGCGTTCCCAATGGAATACAATAAAGTTAAACGTTATATAACATAGTCGGTTTATCTTTCTATTATACAGGGTTACGTGTTCCCAAGACGTCCGATACCTGCAAGTAACGCATTGTCTGGCTGTATGTTAGTCCCTTAGTTCTTCAGTACATCACAAATCTTTTATCGAGAGCATATTTGTGCAACCCTTCAAAAGATTTCAGTCATACTTCACACAATAGTTTACCTCAGTTAGCCGGATAAAGTGAGGTACGTAAGGCCACCCAATAGCTTATATGACCAGTCGCCATTTCAGCCAATCAGATGCTTGAGATTTGAGACTGGCTTCTAATCTCACCTATATTACCTTCAGTCATGGCCACTTGATAAACCATCAACATTCTTTGCCAATAGTGCAAGTATCTTAACGTTTGAAAGGTAAGTTACAAAAACTAATGTTTATTACTGTATAATTAAAATGGCATTATTCTATTCTTAATGTTATAGACCACTTATAAGTAGTCCGGCCTATAATCAGTTTGTGTAGGGTATTTGCGAGATTATAAAAGGAGGTCATTATGGGTTGGTGGACACTGAAAACGGTTTTTTTAATTTTCAGCGTTAAAACACAATGTATTTTCTGGACGAATGATGGGTCATAATATATTATTACTATGTAACTATTACTTGATTATATTTACTTTAGTACAATTAGTCCGGCGCAAGGGATATGTGGCCCGGCTTTAAATAGAGGTTTTTAGCGAATGCTGAGAACCATGTGGCCCGGTTTTATATATAGATCGTTGAGTAATGAACGGGAACCATGTTAAGTTCAAGGTCAAGCTATTTATAATTGAGTATATAAATATAAATATTGAATTGAATTATCTCCCCTTAACTATAAATATAATTATATACATGTATATATATATATAGATTATATAAATAGATCGATGAGTCGGTGTTTTCTTTTATGCGAATTGAAAGTTTATTGTTGTAAGCAGTTATAGAAAAAGTGTACATGTAGTAAGAGACATTGTTCAGATAGTTATTCTTGGATGGTATTGAAGTTTGTGTTCTGTTTACGAATATTGGCAATCCTATTACTTGATTTTTGGCGCGTGAATGTGACCTATGGAATGATGGTTCTTTGTTTACAAATGTTTCTGATGTTGAAATTGACGGTTCTAGTGGGTTTCTGTTTTACAAGAAGGCGATTTCGTGTCTATAAAGTAAATAATGATTGTATAACCATTTTTTGTATGTCTTTTTCTGTTGTTCAGAATAATTGTGACTCATCCCCATCCCCTCCCATTCCCTCCCCCCCCCCTGGTTTACGGGATCAAGATGCTGAATAAGAAAGTATAGATTTTTCATCCTGAAAGTACCAAAGGAATTGCCATGTACGTGGTAGGGCAATTTTGAAAGATACTGTTGAATTTAAATAGAGCAAATTCATTTAATGTGGTTAGTGCTATGATAATGTTTAACTTCCAGGTAACTCCTTGATGAAAATTAAATGTTGGCGTAACTGTCCACAAAGTGCAATGTCTAACATTATCTTCAGCTGCTGTTGATATCGGGAAAACGATATAACAAGGAGGAATGGCTTACAAAGCTCACAGTAGAGTATCTACATACGAAAATCTACAATGACAATAATGAAAAATCAGTTACATTTATGAAATTTTGAGTGCTCTTAACGATCCACTACACTCCTCCTTGTTCGACCATCGATTTAAAAAGAAAAGTATCAAACTAAACAAAATTAACATTCATTTGTGCAAAATTTCATTGAAAGGCATTTTGCCGTTTTTGAAATGTTGATACTTTTTTATCGATAAAGGTGCAAAGAGGAGTGTAGTAAATCCTTAAAATGTGAGTAATTATTTTGTATCCTAAACTGAATACATATCAACACATATAGTTCTGTAAATTCTTCATCATAATTCATGTTACTATAGCAACCATCTCTTCCACTATTTTCTAGCTAGTTTTCATTATATTTAAAAGGAAAACTTTTCAATTCTTTTGTTTTCAAGTCATGCACTACATTTACTGCAAACTGTTAAATGTTCAGCAAACAAATTTCATCATAAATCCCATTCCATACCAATTCCGGTATACTTCATTTCAAACTGCACTCCTTGTATACAACGCGTTCCACAACTACATGTAATATACAGGCACATCCTTCAACTTTCAATACCCTTTGCCAATAAAAGACAACAATATAGTAGCACTTTAAAATTCTTTCTTTGTTTAAAAACAATCCATCACCTGCATGAACTCTTACACCCAACATCTAACTTCTTTTAAATGTCGTCCACATATAACACATCTGTGTTATACTTTTCTTATTATACACAGCCTTTTCACACAGGTAGAAAGGGGACGAGAGCATGATTAAAATGATCAATTTTTTAAAATAGACGCCACAAACAATTAACGAAAATGAGAACCCGAGGGTTTACAGCCTTGGAACGGTCAGTGCAAAACTATTTGCCACTGAGAGTTTAAACCAGGTTCTAGGGTGCACCAACCTCATACTTGCCCCAACGGTTTCTCATATCAACAAGTACAAGTTTTCTAGTTAAAACAACTCCAATCCAGCCATTAATTCGACAACTCGATGCCAGAGCCCCTAGAGTCAATAAGCACAGCTCGAGCTTCTAGATTTCTTTACAAGATTTCCCTTAAACGCCTGTCACCGTCATTCCAAAAAAGAGGTAAGCATAACGATCAACTGTAAATGGGTTAATCACTAGACATGCGAAGAATTTTAAGCTTGAAAATGGCATAATTATAGCATTTATTGTTGTTGTGAAATGATATTTTTAGAAACATACTCTGACTTTTTTTTATAAGAAATTGTTCTTTGTGGTTATGAAGCTACAATCAGTTGCATATTTGTTTTGTGACAGAGATATTAAAGGCAAACATAAAACTCTTTTTTTCAAACAAATATCAACTTTCATTAAAAAAAATATCTGTCTAAAATTCATTTCTTTAACTTTTTTAACTAATAATAAAACAGTAATGCTCCGAATAAAAATTGTTAATAGGGACGACATGTAGTGTTCGCGAATGTCACCGAACCCGATGGCATTTTCAATTCTAACACGTCTTATTGAAGATAGCACGACTGATACAATTTTCCGGAGCGCGAAAGATATGTGGAATATTTAAACATTATGCAGTCTGTAGAATCTACATACTGCATACTGTCATAAATCCATAATGTTCCTTTTATTTTTCACCCTTTTTGCTCAAAAGTGATAAACTAAACAACACAACTTTAGTCAACAACATGGATTAGGCCTATAATAATGGAAATAAAAAACGCAACAGTAAATGTATGGATTGCGTAGAACTGACGCGTTGTATCAATCTCGAAGATAAACGCTCCACTGTGCTTAAATCATTCACGGGTATGTCATAAAAAAATCTTTCCGTACGCGAAATTAACCGGCGATATACACTATTTTCTTTACTTTGTATGCAACACATAATGATATACTGGCAAAAATCTGTATTGCTATATTTTAAACTCAGGTGACGTTTTAAAAGAAGCTTAAATGTAATAATTTATAGTCCCGTTAGTTAACTTAATATGATTTTTTTTCTACTTTATACACATTGCTCCCTCATTTAATTTACTAAGTCTCAAGCTCACCAGTCTCATTGAGAAAACATTTGCAAATGAATATAAAATAGAAAATAAAATAAAACTTTTATCGCTTGAAATGAACGAAAGTATTTTCTGGACGAATTATGGGTCATGTATTATATTTATTATTTAACTATTAATAGATGATGTTTAATACGTACATCTAGTTTGACCCAAGAGAGATAAGAGGGTTACTAAAAAAGTTCAGAAAAGATGTTTTGGTAAATACGTGATTGTTGTTACTTATACATTCAAAACTATTGTTTTAGAAATAAAATGTATTGTTATGAACGTTTTTATGGGTAGAAACCTTAGTTTTTGAAGTGAAATTGTTGAGTGATTTTGACGGGGTAGAAGAACTTTTTGAACATCCCTTTCAATAACGAAAGTTATGTTTGATAAGGGAAAATTTCAAAGTGATTTATTTGCATTTGGTAAATTGTGTGGATTTTTTTATTTTTGTTAAATATGTTTTAGATGTTCTTTGATAAAACTTTATTTTTATTTGCGGGGAAATTTTATTCGGATGTGCGAATGTATATCTCGTGAGGATTCGGCGTAATACGTCATTGTGCGTGATATCTTTGAGCTGGCCCCTCTGGATTTTCAAGATGGCGTGCAACATGTGAATGCTTTAGAAATAAATTCGTTATTTTTACCGTGAATGCATAGTGGATTGTATGAGGTAAGTGCTAGAGATATTTATTTATTGTTTTATATCGATATTCAGTACATAACTAGGTCAAAATATGTTATCTGAAAGGTCGAGAGCATTCTATAAATAGCGGTCACGTGCTAACATATACATCGTCTGTTGGGTCAAGCGTGATGCATCTTACGTACGCAACAATGTTACTTTGTATCAGGAATGTAGTTCTAGATACCTGTTTTATATACCCTTCTCGCTCATAATAAATTTGAATACGCTGGCAAAAAAAATTCGACATCATGGTTTACTAAAAACAAAAGCAACATTAGTTTCATGCTATGGCGTAAGAATATGATTATAAAAATAACAGCGATCGGATTTTCCAAAACTATTTCGGAGTTCGGTATGTGCCGTAGAGTAACGGAAAATCACGATCAGAATACACATTCTCATAATTTAGGTTATACACCACTAAATATTTGTGATCAGGCCTCTAAATAATTTTGTGCAGGGAATTTGCGGACTAGTTACAGGAAGTCAAGCCTGATTAATAGAAAATGAAAATAAATATTTTAAAAAGAAAATTATTTTGAGAAAATATAATGATTTTGTAGTAATTTGAATACAAATAATATGAAACTGATAAAAAAAAATGAAATTCAACTTTAAAAATAGCTATCATTCTTGACAGAATGTAAACAAAAGTTTCGCAGAGTCTGGGCTGATACACTTCTGGCTAAAATGCCGAAAAAGTTTATTGGTCATGCTATGGTGGAATTGGTATTTTATGGTGGGTCTAGCTTGGTTCTCTTGAGAATTGTATGATTTTAAGGGCTTGACCCAATAGTAAATTCAGAAATTGATGACAGGTTATAATGGAGGTCTATGGAAATTGAATTAGTGGTGTATAACCTACATGTAATGCACACGCTGTAGAGATATTTTGATCATGCTGGTCTAGTGACAGCACAGGACATATAGAAATAACTTCTACGTTTGCTAAGTAGAGGGAGAAGTTTAGACAATTTGGGAGACTATTTCTGCCAAGTCTCCCTCTAAGCCATTCCCTGGCAATTATTAAGCTCTTGGTTGATTTTCATGTATTTCTTTATTTTTTGTTGTGTGCTTCTGGTGTTTATGTTTTTGACCAATTACATATGTGTTGCATGGCTGATCCCAAACCTATTGACAAGCAGATGAGCATAACATCATGTGTATTTGTAATGGAAAATAACTTACTTTTTGTAGGTGTGGTTTGGAATAGCCAAGACTACCCATTTTGTGGAAGTTTGGCAGATTTAGGAATCATTATTGGACATGTGGACTGGTAGACTGATGCCGTGATGGTGTGGTGCCTTGATCATAGGTCAAACAACTATTCACTCCATATCTACGTAAAGGATAGACAATGAGTGGAGTGTCTATGAAAAATAGACGCGAGCGCAGCGAGCGTCTATTTTTCATAGCCACTCCTCGAGGTGTCTATCCGACTTAGACCACATGACTGCAAAACCCCGAAATTCTCGTGCACAAATCATCGATCCCCCACACTTTACAAGCCGTCACACAAGCTTCTGTCATTCACAATTCGTGTATAAAAGAAGCCACATGTATTTAGTGAGTAAATTTGTAATTTTGTTGTAATTTTAGTCAGAAATTTAATCACATTAAAAAAAATCAGTAGCTTTAAAGTTTTATATTTTTGTCATTCATTAAAAAATGTTTGTGTGTTTAAATGAATTAGTTCATAAGATGTCATCATCATCATCATCATCATCATCATCATCATCATCATCATCATCATCATCATCATCATCATCAACAACAACAACAACAACAACAACAAAAGTACTAAAAACATCTGTAAGTTTATTAATTTTAAATTCGTAAACTGCTAAATATTGACCGTTAACTTCTCGTGAAATAGTGAAAGACAACGAAAATTTATTTTATAAATTTTTATAAAATTGCATTATTAAAACTTGTTAAAATAAATATTGCAATCTTGTTACCATATTTTAAAAATGAAACCAATTACAAGGTGTACGTTTATTTAGTTTGTATGCTAAAGGTTCTGTGGCAGTTGTCATAGCACCATCATTGATAAAAAAGAAAATTATCAAAATCTCTCTAACGGCAAAATGCAGTTCAATAAAACTTATCACAAATCATTGTTATTTGTGAATGTTTATTTTACATACGTTAAGAGAAGTTAGAACAGTAAAGAAAAATAGTTAGACCAAAAAATCCCTAAAACTGTATATGCACAAAAACACACAAAAACGAAGCAACACTTAATATTAATTTAATGCCTTCACGAGTAATGAGTTACTGACAACAATATCTAAGAGCCTCTTGTCTAACATATGAATAGAATACGGTTTATTTGTTAGTGTATGTCATTTCAAGGTCGCGAAAATGGATGACAAAAATAAAAATGTTGATTTCTCTCTTCATAACTGGAAGTTCTTTTAAAGCCCTTAAATAATGTTGTCAGAATAATAAAGACGCATGTGGGCATTTGAATTGTTGTTTTGTGTTGCTTCGTTATAATGATTTATTGCAAACAGAATTTTAAGATTTTTAAGATCAATTTTTCTTTACTGTTCTAACTTTTCTTAAAGAACATAATTATACACCAATAACATTGATTTATGCAAAGTTTGTTGGAACTGCGTTTTGCCGTTTCAGAGATTTTGATATTTTTCTTTGTTGTCTATGACATACCAATAAGAATTATCACTAATATGTATCGATAGCACAGTATGACACTAAGATATCGGCCGCCCACTTGTTAATATGAGATAGTACACGAGATGCACGTGCTTCACGAACCTTCGTAGACAACGTCAAAGAGTTGTCTACGGGATTTAGACAACGGTAATACTGGCCACTGATTGGCCAGTGGACGGTAGCTGTGGTCTAAAATCAAATGGATCCAACCACAATTTTGCTTAGGGACATTACATCATTAGCATAAATGTCGTCCACATATAACACGTGTGTGTTATACTTTTCTTGTTACAGATGGTTCTTATGATAATTATACCGTTTGGACATGTCAAGACCTAATAGAGTCGCTAACGTCTTACTGGATAACAATAATGTTAGATTCGGTACATATATTATTAAATAAGTAATATGCATCCCAATGGGTACTTATTGTGCACCCCTTGTGGTTGATCTGTTTTTATAATGTTATGAAAGAGATTTTATCATATCTCTTTCTACCGAACATAAAATGATATTATTACAGCTTTTTACAACACCTCGAGGTACCTTGATAATTTATTAAATATAGATAGTAACCATTTTCCATCACTGGTTAATGAAATTTATACTGAAGAAATACAGCTAAATAAAGCACTTAACACTACAGAAAAGCAAGCGAACTTTATTGATCTAAATCTGTCCATTTAAATGGTTACACCACTACTAAAATATGATAAAAGAGATGATTTTAATTTTAATTTAATAAATCTGTTTTTAAACGGCAATGTTCCTCGTGCAACATCGAACGGGGTTTATTTCTCACAGCATGTTCGCTTTTCTAGAGCTTGATGTTTAAGATTTCACCCATGAACCAAATCTTTCAATAACAGAAAATACTTTTAAAACAAGGTTATCGGTATCACAAATTAAGGAAAACCGTTTTCAAGTTTTATCCAGATTTAATTAAAAAATACATGTTCAGCTTGTATTGCTACAAGGTATTTCACAGTTATTATGGAATTTTAATTTATGAACTTAAGAAGATTTAAGGCAATATTAAAACTTAAGAAGATTAAAGGCAATATTAATTAATTCCGGTTATTCGTAAACCCAATTGTAAATTTAAAAAGAAAGGTTACCAACATGTTATTTTACAGCGCTCTGCAGGCCTGGTGATTAACCCACCAACAGTTGATCATTGCCACTGGCCGTTCCAAGGCGGTAACCCCAAGGGTTTTCATTTTCATTAATTGTTTGTGGTGTCTTTTTTGAATTTAACATACTTATAAACACATGCTCTCTTTTCCTCTCTTCTTTTTCGCTGCGTGTGGAGGCTGTGTTTTATGAGTGTGGCAATCCCTGATATGCATATTTCACTTTTTTAAAAGAAAAAAAAAAACATTGCATATTTCCATAGGCTGTAATGGAATTTTGGACTATGATGATGATGATGATGATGATGATGATGATGATGATGATGATGATGATGATGATGATGATGATGATGATGATGATGATGAAGAAGAAGAAGAAGAAGAAGATGATGATGATGATGCCGATTGAAAAAAAGATGAAGATGATGATAATGACGATGATGATGACAATCCTTCGAAACAATGTCAGGACCAGATACTGGTGATTTTAAAATAATGAGTTTATGTTGATGATTTTGGTTTGCATTATTCATAAAATAGATAGATTGACGAATCATTGAATACGTAATTTGAAAACATACATTCTGTGTTATGCGTTTTTTTTTACTTCAAAGAAGAATTACTTATCTGTTATTTTCATTAAAATTATAACTTATATCTTGCTTATAAAGCCTTGTATAAAAATAATGAACAATTGCAATATCTGTCCATTTTCTGTTTAGTTTTGTCAACAAAAATATGTATCACATAAACACAAAACTTGTCAGTCAACATCAAAAGAAATTTTTAGGCATCATGATAAAATTCCCAAGAAATTGCATATTATTTCAAAGGCCAGCACATGCGCCTCAAGACCCGGAAATGTCGGAATCAATCTGTAAATTAATTATGACTAATAATTGCACTTGGCTGAATACTGCAGTTCATTTACTCTCTGTTTCTGATGTTTCTGCATATTATATGATTCCATTGCAAAGTTATCAAACTATTTGCCACAATTTTCTATTCGACCTTCATACTAAAAATATTCTCTTATTATTTAGAAAATTTCCCGTGATAATTTAGCCAATATGTGCTTGCTATTCTGACTTGTTTTGAGAGTTTGCACTAGCTAACATTAGTTACTAAGGTTTTTTTCAATATGTAAATCTTGTATTGTAATTTCATTATTATCTTCTTAAAACCCGTGCTTTCTGATGCAGCGGACACTAGATGTAGTTCTCTTGCACAATAGAACAATTGCCTTAGGTTTTATCCGATTGCTGTATTAGGACGAACGTATTTCTCGCGTCTATTTGCTATGCATCAAATGACTTCGTGTTCTGGCCCCAAGATCATAAAACTAAGTTTTGAGATCAGTCTGAAATCTCAAGGATCTGATTGGCTGAAATGGCGACTGGTCGCCATTTCAGCCAATCAGATTCTTGAGATTTGAGACTGATCTCCAGATTTAGTTTTATGATATTGGGCACTGTATCCACCGATTCAGTCAAAGTTCTTTACAGGAATCGGTCAGTCAAATCGCTTACATGTTGTATCTATGATGCGGTTCGATCTGTGCCCAAGATCATTTAACTCAAACTGGAGCCCTGTCTTATGTCTTTAATGGTAGTTATAAGTTAGTATTGTTCAACAACCCCAGACTGAGTTCTTTAGATCATTAGCATTTATAGTATATCACGTTTTCATAATGTTAAGTTTAAATGACTACACGATGTTATTAAAGGTATCTTTTTTATTAAAACATTTTATAAATGTACAACAAACGAACACATATTGCTCTAGGCCGTTCAGAGGAGAAAAAATTCAGTAGAAGTAATGTTTAAATGTTAGTTGTGGCACCGATCTTTAAAAAAGGTGAAGCAGTGTCTGTTTTAGACTTTATAGCGTTGAATCGATTATCTACCTCGGTATCACTTAATTTTGCGGGGATGAATTGAATTTTCGCGAGGATGCACTCAATTAAATATGAAAAAATCGCTGGTATTTAAATTCGCGAACTGCGCCTGCGCAAAATACAGACACACTTAAACCAATCTAAAATTTAACTATAACACAGTACGGAAACTTTTCTGTTAGTATATCTGAATGCTCCGCCCACCTGCAAACCTGTTTCAATAATTATTTCGCCAATTAACGCTGATATTTAGCTTTTCTGTTTTCAATAAAACATCAGAGGTGACCTTAGCATGCTTTTGACATTTGGTAAATTCCTCAGTTCCAATCATTGTTCAATAATTATTTTGGTTAGTTATGACTCAGTTAGCAATAATGCACATATTTCACAGTATTTACTATTATTATATTATCATTATTTTTGTCATGCTATACTGTTATATCATTTTATTACTCAGTGGTTATATTTTCGCGTTATCACGCAAGGACAATTGCACTAAATTGAACCGCAGCGATATTAAATCGTGTATTATTGTGTGCTTATATAGAATAATAGAATATATTTTAAATGATATTCGACGATGAATTTCTTTTTAATTTGTTTTTTATTCGTATTAGTATTTAGTATCTTGAATCTGTTTGAAAATTTCCAAACGTAGAGTCTACGAAAATGTTATTTACACATTTCCATGTTATGTGTGGTTCATTTTTTACGTGCGACCTATATAACATAAAAAGATATATATTAAAATCGGAAATGTTCTAAACTATCACTCATAAAACCTGATTTGGAATGAATAAAAATAAAAATACAAGATTAACAATAAAAATCTCAGGATAGCTGAGATATTGACAATAAAAGTCATCTTTCAAACAAGAGGATGTAGCTAAACAATGTTAATTGGAATCAAGTATAACATCTGCAAACAGCGTGATCCGCGCGAAATCTATTAAAAGTCATGGCACACCGTTTTCGTAACCTTTCAGAAATCCTAATGGTAATTAAACACTCAACTGAACTAGAAATATCTAAAACGAAAAATAGCAATTATGAAAAAATTAAATAATGATTAATTAAATCAAAATTTAAAAAAAACAACAACAGAGAAATATAAAACGATGATGTTGATGCAATTTAGTAAACATAGCATTGCCGCTGAGCTTTATTTGTTAACGATCAGTGAAAAAAAGACAAGAAGACTGGTCGCAAAAGAGACACTTTACTCATTCCGGTATATACGTTAAAAACATAGATAAACATAGGATAAACGGATACGCGTACTTAACTTATTGTTATTTTTCTTAGAATATGTTGACTTGTCCGAAACCGATCCAAATAGTTCTCAGTAGTACACGTGTACCTAACTTAAAGTATTTTCTCTCCAATCTAAATGATTCCTTTTTAAATAAATACAATCACCAATAACACACTGTTTTCAAACAAGAAAAGCTTCAAGTTAAAAACGATATACGTTTCAAAAAAACTTGAATTCCAATTTATTGCAAATTTCTGAAATTGCTGTTTCATTGATATCATCATTTTTTCTTATTGAACTTTGATAAAGAAGCCTTAAACCCAGTCAGGGCCCAAGAACATAAACTTGTAGCCCAATCTCAAATCAAAGGCTTTTCTTCTATTTCAACCAACCAGATTTTTTAGATTTGAGAATGGTCTCTAATTTCAGTTTTGTAATCGTGTGTCCTGATTGGTTGAAATGAAGGTTTCACTTCATGTTATCCAATCAGATGATTGAGATTTGAGACAAGTCTTCAATCTCGTTTTAATAATTTTCGTCTCAGGTAACCTTGCCCTACTGTTCTCTAAATCATCCGTAACGAAATTCATCAACGTTTAAGATGTTTTGACTATAAACAAAAAGTAGAAAAAACATTACTCGTTTACTCCCAGCAGCAAGCCTGATGCCTAACAGCAATAAAGAATCCGTCGTTTCTCAGACAGAGAGTCGAGAACATAAAATAATAGTAACGGTGTAGTTTACAACGCTTCTATTGTCATATAATATACATTCTAGAAGTAATATGCTAACAACAAATTATGATGAAAGCGAAGGAAACGCAAATATGTGAGTTCAGTTTTTGAGCGTGCTGATCTGATAGCTAAATCAATTCGTTTGCTCAAACGAATTTAGCATTTAATTACAACCACTTAGCTGTTGTATTAATGCAATTGTAAGCTAAGTTATTCGGAAGCTGTCGTGTTATGAAAATTCTTCAGTGAAGTTGCACTCAATTGTCTTTGTTATTTAAAGTAACAGGGATACGATACTTAATCTATAATTGGAAATTGTGCGGTATAAAAGCGCATCGAAATTCACTCCGCTAGTATATGGAAAACGCGTTAGCTGTTGCGACTACGGGAAACACTTTTGCAGTTCATGGTTGCAATGACCTTTATATCTAAGGTACTTAGGCAGAAATTGTATAATAAAGCGAAAAGAAATTTATTCTGAAGCAGATACATTTTTGAAAACACTATAAATTCGCGAAAGAGTAAACAATATATTCAGCTCGATGAATACTATTTGCTGAAGGATTTATTTATAACAATTCATGAATTATGCATTTGAAATATGTAATATATTTAGGTTGTATAAAACTTTCAAAATGATTGTAAAATGGGGGAATTTTTGCAACAAATGCTGGGATTTATTTTGATTGTTTTAATGTTGGTGTTCTGTGATAGTTTTCCATACATGAAAGACCGCAGTTTGCGGCGTGGTAATAAAGACGGGGAAATAATTAGTGACAAAGAAGGCGACGGAACACGAATAGAATTAATGGCTAAAAGTGACAAAGGGATACAGATTCGGAATGCAAATAGTATGATGGATTTATTTGATTCAAAAGATAAAAACACGTTACTTCAAAACACTACAAAACTATTGCGAAATATACGTATATTTACAGAAAGGGCTATTGCTAGTATTTTACAAATGCACCTTACTAATAAAAGAAACCAACATATTCAATCCAACTTCGTTTCATCTGATGTGATTTTGGATGACAAGAATAGTGTTTATAACGAAAATGAAAATAAGACGAGTAATATAGCGGCTTTAGTGCTGCCGACGACCAACATTAAAGACAACGATGAAAACTCGTCAGTGATACAAAAAGTGCTATCTAGTTTTAGGCCAGTACCGGCTAAATCCCAAGCTGACCGGTGGTTGTCGGGATTGCGGACTTATCGCCGACGACGGTCATTTTTGTCAGACTTTGGGATTGGACTTGAGTCGGCATTTGAGGACGATACTTCTGACGTCATCTTTGGTGCTCATACATCCGCCTGTGATTATGCCGACAGACATTTCTGTCTTAACGGAGGCACGTGTATATTCGTCGGGGTCTTGGAAATTAAAACTTGCCGGTAAGACTTTTTCTTAAATAACATTCAGTGAATGCATATAGTTTTTGGGGTTTTTGGTAGTCGTCATTTCAGCCAATCAGATCCTTGAGATTTGAGATTGGTTTCCATTTTCTGTTTTTTAATCTTAAGGCCAGGTTTTAAAATCACATTGATAGGCTTCTATATTTCGTCGGGACTTTATATTCGTGAATCGGTCTGTCCGCAAAATATACGAACATTAGTAGCCAGCTTATATTGATATTGCTTGTCAGGCGTAATATAATCGAGGTTATGGACACCGTTGTCCACATTTACTCTTTACTCCATGGGATATGATTGTTATCCCACGGTGAACAGTGTAGATTCAGATCAGCCATCACATGCGTGCCGTCCGATCAGGATCTACACTGTTCATTTTTAGATTCATTGACCAACAAAGCGACCAGTTTAGATTCGGATCAGATGGCACTGATCTGCCAGTTGCATTGGAACTTCACTGGTGAGGCATTGGATTTTCACTGTTCGCATATACAATCAAATGAAAACCTTATATGTGGAGTAGTGTTCATGTTAGATCTTTCCTACTCCGAGAAAGTCCAGTTTCCAAGATTCGATTAAAATCAGTGTCGCATTGAAAGCTGGACTCTAATTCATTGCTCTAACATTAAGTGTATTGTAACGCTTCCCACTATGATTAGATTTTAACGTTTCCACATTTAAAAAATGTTACGTTTCCCACAATTATAAATAATTGTATGTAACCTTTTTCTTAACGATAAATAATGAAATTGTTAATTTTATTTCAAAAGTATGAGTCATGACGCATATTAAAACCATCAGAAATGTAAAACGAGAAAGTGAAAACATTGTAGTAATTTGTTCGTTTACGATCATCGGTTACTATTTATAAACAAGAAGAGTTGTATTTTTTCTGAGTATATCTAAAAAACGTTGCATCTTGTCTCGATTACTTTGACCCAGTACCGCTAGTATAAACACCTAGATAGAAGTATAAACAAAGTTACATTAACCATTGACATTAATTGCTGTAAAAGTGGTTCTTTTATAAACATATATCTTTCATTATCTATATCGTAGACTTTCTATTTCGATTGTATATTATATAATCTGTAACAGACACCCTTATCCATAGGATAACTTATAAATCATCTACTACTATTGCAGCGTAAAAGTTCCGTTGTTGTTTTAGATACTGAAATTGCATAAATTTTCGAGGCAATAGAATTTCGTTGTTGATGGTAAAATGGCATTTTCGTGGATACCTAATTTCGCGGTTTTCAATTGCCCAAACTTACGTTTATTTACAAGTGCATATTTCGTTGAAGTTAAATTCGTGGATCGACCTACCCACAAATCCAAAAATAATACCCTACGAATATTAATGATTTCACAATAGTTTTTTTTGTTGTTGTTAAAACATCCATCCCGCCTGAATAATTAAGGACTCTCCTTAAAAAGTATCCTCTTCGAGGAATTGAAGCCCCTCTCTTTTCCAAAAAATGTTTGGTTAACGAGGGAAGTAAAAACCCCCTCCGTATCTTATTTTTACATCTCAACTCGACTGATCGATGGAAATGAAAATGAAGCACCACATATACCCATTAACCCATTCATCAACCAGATTTACAGAAATGGTTTGTTTGCGAAATGCTTATGTGGGGTGGGGAGGATAGGCGTTAGTTTCCAAACTTCTTGCCAAAATCGCAATGAAAATTAAATATTTTGCTACCCAAAAGGGGGGTTCAGCTATCTTTGTAAGTAATGCACCTAATTAACTAGTTGAAATGCGGCACCACACAACTTCCCATAAACCCATCCACTAGGCCGACATTCTTAAAAACATGTTTATAAATGGAAGCGCTGACAACATGACCATCAAAATTTAATTCGTAATAAAAATTTATAAAACTTATATCGTAAAATATAGATGCAAACATGTATTAAAAGTTAAAAGTTAACTTGTCTTCAGTTTGCGATAGGTAATAATAATGATAACAAAGTATACCATCATGTTTGACCTAAACACTCTGGGACAGTAAGAGATATGTGTCACGAACATTTACACGTATTCATGCTTGGACTATCTTTCTGGGATAAAAAGAGACATATTTGGATATTGAGTTGACACGACAAAATGTGACGCTTCACACGTCCTGCTATTTAACCTAGGTACTTCAAATATTTGTACAAATACACATAAACACGCATACTTGAAAAAGTTTTTCCCCTTACATCTACGTCAAAATGCATCATGATGGTATCATTTAATGTTTTGTTTACCAACCGCTTAACAATGCACAAGTATTCCCTATCCCAATGGACACTCATTAAATTAATATCCAATGATATTTATGCATTACGACATGTGTATGATTGTATTTTATAACTTACGGGATATTTCCCTAAAGCACCGCTTAAGACAACGGCTTGAACATCAATTATCATACGCAAAAACGGTTTTATTTTATTATTGTTTTAAAAAGTTTTTTATTTTGATTTAAAAATAACTTTTTATACAAAACTTTCAACATTTATGGACGGCTTTTTAAGTTACCCAAAAGTGATATGCAATATTAGAACTTCACGTTTAATAATGTTAAGACGAGGGTATCGCTGGTTACACAAAATATGGCTACATGAAAGCCCTGTTACCATGGTAGTTAGAAATTGAATGACCGATAAAGAAATCTTTAGAAATGTAAATATTGAGTAGCGCTCAACACGGATCTGGGCAGCATTGACAGTAATATGCATTATTATTAGTGCCCATGAACAGGCTATACCTAATCGAGTCTGCAATATTTTGATAAATTTTTCATGTTCATTTGCTTTCAAAGTGCCTTTTCCATCTATTTATATATTTTGATTGGATAACACAGCGAGACATCTAACAAACAAACATATAAGTTTTTCTTTATTTTATTTACTTAGCTAAATAGTCATACGAAGAAGATACTAAGTAGAGAATGTTATTTTCCTACTAGAACACTAAGGTCCAATGGCTTCGCCAGATGGCGCTTCAGTCAGGTATTCCTTTGTTTTGACGTATTTATGATGAATTGTTTTAACGTAAAACCACACACAAACTACAATAAACAATACAGCGAGTATACGCGTGCTTCGACAGCTGAGCCTGAATGTCTATTGAAGTATAAAGTACTTTCTGTCGTTAATTTGCAGTTATGAGAACCACAGTGTTTATTGCCGCAAAAAATATTGTTTAATACGAATTCTTTTAACTGTATAGAAGCCTGATGCTGCAGATGGTTTCAAAGAAACAAGGTGGTTGAAGTAGCACTGGATTTACCTTTGTGAGGTGCAGAAAAGAACATTAAAATAACCTCCAACTAGAGTTCAAATAAGTAAAGAAATCCGCTTCTCCTAGCTCCCAAAACTTAAGAACATAGTATATTTTATCATCGTTGTAAAACGTTCGTGAATTACATTTATATTATTAAAATTAGAATAATTTATAAAATTTTAGTGTATTAGTAAAAACAGAATAGCAAAATTTAGTTGGCATCAATGGATACTCATCCTGGGTATATGTTTAAAGGAGATATCATAATATTATGTCATTTCAAATAGATGAAAAGGGAACGTTGAAAGCCATCGAATACGACAAATATGAAAATATTGCAGGCTCGGTTTGATTGAGCCAGTTCTTGGACAGTAATGGAAATGCATATTACTGCCCACGCCGCCTAGCGCTGAGTTGAGCGCAATTCAATATTGACACCAATAAACACTACAATTTTGACCATTCCAAACGATGGTGTGCATATGGCGGTGAACATGGAACCTTAAATGCGGTATTTTGAGATTAATACCATTCCATGTTCAGCGGCGTATGGTCCCAAGATAAAAGAATGGGTTGGCTCTAAACGAGAAAACAATGGACGCAGCTAAACAAATACAATTTTGACAGGGGATCTTACTAGAATAAAGTTAAACTCTCGGATAAATTAACTGTTTGGAACCAAGTAGACTCTTGGTTATTTGTTTTGACATAAGATCATATATAATTTACCACGTCTGCGATATTTGAATTTTATATATGAGTATTTTACTCCATGTATAGGGGTTTTGTAGCAAGAAGCAACCAAATCAGCCGGCAATTCTACTTACGTTTGAAGAGAATGAAGTATTATTTTCATGAAGCGTTTAATGTTCACAACCTGTAGGTCTATAGGTACCTTTATACTGCTAGAAATATTATTTACGTTTTAATGGCTGACAATAAATTCTAACGTTACACATTAACACGCGATCGGCAGTAAAAACAGCTGGAAGGCTTATTCAGACTTATTTCTTTTATTTCCTATGAATTTCAGAGATGAGCTATAAATGCATTAACTGTGTCATAAATAAAATCTACCATTCTGGAATATGTAACAATGCGCCATAGTTTCGGGATACCACCCATGGCTTCAGACCTACTGATAGAATCTAGCTGCTGACTGATATATAGTTTCGCAAATATACTTAACCAATACTAAGATGTTGCATTAACAACGCTATCAAAGCAACAAAGTAACATTCGTAAAATGAACTCATAACTTTGAAGAAACAAATACTTCATTATTCTTTTCTAAGTAAATAATTCTTTTCCCTTGTCATTTTTGATTATTTTGATTAAACTGAATCATTCAATCTTATAAACAAAAAATAATTTATCTCCTAAAATTTAGAACAACGATGCTATTTAAAAATAAAAAACGTGATGAATCTTGTGCAGAACAAGTACAGAATCCCGCCTGATTGAAGTTACAGATAAATGTTACTTATGTCAACTATACGTTAATGATGCCACGCCTTTCAAAACAAAACAGGTGTTTGATTGAGATACACCGTCGCTTCTTGTTTTTTTTCTTTAGGCCGGACAAATTTACGCTCTTAGTATCACCTATCTGAGTGGGACTGAAACAAATAAGACAATCGTCAGAAACTTTTGAGATTGAAGCAGGATGTTTAAGAAACTTGACGTTTTGTGGCTACGCGCTCTCACCGTACAAGTTCGATTTCCAGTGTGGGTTAATAATTATTTACAAAAGTTCGAAAATTTATGGATTTAGTAGCATGTATCAGAAACTCGACGTCATGTGGCTAGGGACTGTCGTCGTTCGGGTTCGATTCCCAGTGTGGGCTTATTATCATTTACAATAATTCGAATTTTCAGGGATTGAAACAGTATGCATCGGAAATTGACAATTTAGTTATTGAAGGTATTAGCAGTTTGGTTCCTCTTTCATAACAAAATGAACTAAAAGGAAAATATTTTGGAAATAAAAAAAGATTTTGGACCGTTCGATCTTTATACTAACAAAGCAGCATTGAATATGGTTAGAGTACCATAAAGTTATCAAATAACTTTCCAATTGTAAACGTCGTTATAGATGTGTATGGAATTCTTTAAAATCTTGCATCAAGTCTGTTCGTGGACTGTAATAATCAAACACTAAGTTGCACCCGGTTGAGCGCAACTCAGTTTATAAACATGTTAGCTGCAGTAAATTTAGATTCATTTAGATTTATTGCTATTGCATATAATGGTGTGCATATTACGGCGAACATAAAACCTTCAATTAGGTATTTTAATAAAACATTTACGTTATATCGATGGTTTATTGAATATAAAATTTAATAATGGTATTTTACTGTTAACCTGTTTAAAATAAAGCAACATTTTTCCGAAGCCAGATGTCCTTTATTAATTTAAGTGTAGAAAACTGAATTTATTACCACAAAAAACATTCTAAAAATATTACGTTGATTTAATCCTTTTTTCCTTTAAGGGGCCGTCACACTATAACGTTCCTGTCAACGTTCTCTGAACGTTTCAATCGTTCAATTTTTGAGCGTTCTAGAATGAGGATGACACATCTGGCGTGTTATTAACGTTTTGTCTAACGCACCACTAGCGTGTGTCTAACGCACTAAAAGCGTCTAACAGCGACCGTAAGAAAACCCTAAAATCATTAGCATGTTCTCACGGGCCACTGGCGATTTGTCGACGTTAGACGAGCGTGCTGAGGCATGGACGTTCGGGTAACGCTCAAATGACGCTCAGTGGACGTCAAAAGGACGTTCGTTTCACTTTAGTCACACGCTGCGTTCGCTAGGGGACCGTTTAGCGGTCGTTGACAGGCCGCCAGTGAGTCGTTCACAGCAAAGTAAACGATTTGTAGCAATCAAGTAACGCTTGAGTAACGACTGTCTGACGATAGACGAGCGCGTGCAACGCTCGGCAAACGTTAGTAACACGTTCCACGAACGTTCTTAAACGTTTTTCAGCGTTTACAATTAAACGTTGAAGAACGCTCGTCTCAGAGAAAATTTTTGTGCATGTTCACAATTTTTTTTCCGGACTAGCGTTCTCCGCCGATTCCCGGCGATCATTGACGTTCACCGACGTTCACTTGTGTTCAAAAAACGCACTTCTTGCGGTATCCCAGCTACCATGGACGACTATCAACGTTTCATCAAACGTCGTAGAACGCTGGCCAGAACGTCATAGTGTGACGACCCCATTAGTTTGAAATGGTGATGTCACGTGCGTATTGGGGCCGTCACACTATGATGTTCAGGTCAGCGTTCTACGACGTTTGAGGAAATGCTGTAAGTCGTCCATGGTTGCCGGGATAACGCCAGAAGTGCGTTGTTTGAACGCTATTGAACGTCGGTGAACGTCGGTGTTAGCAGGGAATCCGCGGAGAACGCTGGTCCGGAAATAATGTTTTGAACATACAGAAAAGATCTCACTGAGAAGAGCGTCTTTCAACGTTTAATTTTAAACACTGAAGAACATTTTATAACGTGGAACGTGGAGCGTTCGGCTATCGCTAGTCAGTCGTTAATCTAGCGTAATTTGATTATTACAAATAGTTTGCTTTGCAGTGAACGACTCACTAGCGACCTGTCAAAGACCGCTGAACGGTACCTTAGCGCACGCAGCGTGTGACTAAAGTGAAACAAATATCCTTTTGGCGTTCATAAAGCGTCATTCAAGCTTTACCCGAACGTCGATGCATCAGCACGCTCGTCTAACGTTGACAAATCGTTCTTCGCGCGCCAATGGCGCTTAAAGACATGCCTATGGTTTTAAGGAGTTTCTTACTTGGTCGCTGTTACACGCTTCTCTTGCGTTAGACACACGATAGTGGTGCGTTATACCAAACGTTAATAACATGCCAGATGTGCCAACCTCATTCTAAAACGCTCAAAAAATTGAACTGTTCAGAGAACCGTGACCAGAAAGTCATAGTGTGATGGCCCCTCATCGTGTTACAGGGTCTGAGTTTATCAAAGTACACGTTTTTATAACAAGATTTTTAAGTCGGTTATATTAGGTTTCATAATGGTCGCAGAAGTTTCTGAAAAATTATTAATAATGAACACGTTTTATAAGTTTTATTATGTTACATTTACTACTTGTTTTCTTCAGGGCAGTAAAGATTGATATGATACTTGTTTTTCGATATTTTTTTTTATAAAAGGTGAGGAGTGTAGTGGGGATATTTATAACGTAATTAGACATACATAGCTCTTAAAATACATTCTTATGCAATTTTGTGATTTATTAGCGACTTTTGCTGAACAAAATGTGCATCTTACCTCAGACAATTCTTTCACGAAATAATACAGCCTCGTGAAAAGTACGCTGTATTATTACAAAATATGAAACTAAAATAAACTCTTTATGAGAAAATGCATTTTATGTGTTCACTAATCGTTAAGGTTTAACAATTAAGTTTACATTTAGCAAATTGAAAAAAAATCACTTTTACCGTAACAATGATTGCACATGTTATAATTACGCATATATTGCCATCAATAGCAATAATTTTTGTTCAGGTGCAACTTCGGCATTGTTGAAACTGTTCAACAGCCAACGTACTTTGCAATTGCCAAATTGTACACGAGTCTTTCATAGGAAATCAAATTTATTTAGGTAAATTATGGGTGAACACATTTTATATTTACCTCTTGCAAAAAAACAGTCTAAATGTTTGGATGTACAAAAACAATACTTTCGACTTTTCGTACATAATTGATTATTAAAGGTTGTTGCTAATACGAGTATTAAAGAAAGCGTATAAAAAAACTCAGCTTCATTATTTTTAGTTTATAAAATTGCAATTGTGTTTTTTTAAATATATTATTATATGAGTAGTAATCGACAGAAAAAAAAACTGGGTGTAAGACCTTCATGCTAATATTTGGTTACAGAAACTGCTGCAGAGTTTGCCAGGCAAACTGTTTGCGTGTATATTATCATTTATTCTTCTTTGTTGTCTTTAAGATTTCATCGCCCACATATGTGGTAAATTATACTGACCATGAAACTTAAATTGTATTTGCTAAATTTAATATACTTCCAAAATGGTTTTAAACGGGTCATGTACTAGAAAATATCAGCGTAATGTAATACAAGTTTTTGTTTTGGCTTTCACTGAATAAAAAAACGACGAGTTATCTGTTTCATAAATACTATTGATTGGTCAAACTTACTAATCCCTGATCACTGATTCTTTCCGGTTACCAACACGATGCGAATTAATTCTGAAAAGAGTTTAGGATATATTTCCTGTAAATGCTTTTCTCATATACTGTAATCTTAAGTAACTTAATATTCTTCCCAACCTGGTACACGTGTACCAATTGTCATTGGCTCAAAACTAATTTTAATCAATATAGGCATATATAAGGCGATTCCCCTATTGGTTTATTGTTTGTAATTTGTCTGTTTGGATATTTTGGGGCGACGCTGGGCGCCAAATGTTACAGGTTGAGAAAGACTGTGCAGCCAGACCGGGACCGGGATCTCGCTTACAGGGCGATTGCTCTCCCGACCGAGCTATCCGTCCACTTACACATCTTCTCGCCAGATAGATTCGTACCGCGACATTTCAGCAATGTTAAATGCACCATAAAATTAGTCTGCCATTTAAATGGCTGCTGCTAAACGGAAAATATGACATTTATTTGCAAAATGTTATTCTGTTGCCACTGGCAGCATCGTCAAATATGGTTTCAAAACAACGCGCACTGTTAAATGATGCGTGGGTATTTATTTGCATAAATGATTTTTATTAATTAACCGTTGTAACATTAGGTAAACAAATAAAACAAATAAACGTGGGTTAGCACGTATGAAACCAAGTCCTTATACTGAGGGTTAGAACCCTGTTTTGGTCACCTGGAAACACTTAAAATTTTTGGGAAGTCCCTTGTAGCGTTCCATTTTGTTAATAAAATATCATTGACATGAGCAACTAAGATAATACCCCTCTCTATATATAACCCGACAGTAAAATAATAAGTCATGACCATAGATAAAATACAATGGACTCTATATAACTGACTTCCAAAATTTACTCGGTGAGGTTTGTGAAACTAATACATTCTTTGTTTAAACTTTTAATATTAACCCAAAATTTGTTTTGCTTTTTTAATGAACGTGGATGAATGGTAGAAGTTAACGTATTCACAACCAGGTCAATACGCGGCAATGCGTGTTTTTGTGCATAATTATAAAAAAGCTATTTCGATACTCTAGTTTGAACATCTCTTTTGTATATTAAACACAAGAGTGCATACCGTTTTACTATGTTTTCTTAACATAAATAAAAAGGTGAAATATGCATATCAGGAATTGCCACATTCAGAAAAAACAGCCTCCCCACACAGTCAAGAAGAAGAGAGAGGGAGAGAGCATGGTTAATAAAATGATCAGTTTCAAAATGGACGCCACAAACAATTAACGAAAGTGAGAACCCGAGGGGTTACCGCCTTCGAATGGTCAGTGGCACAACAATTTGCCACTGGGGGTTTAAACCAGGTTCTAGGGTGCACCAACCTCACACTTGCCCCAACAGGTTCTCGTATCACAAAACAAGTACAAGTTGTCTTGGTGAAATAACTCCAACCCACCCATCGGCTCAACAATGTTGTATGCAAAAGCACACAAACATATAAACTATAAGAAGCTAATAGCATTGCAAAGCCGAAGGGCGGGTACTGAATGTTATCTGTATCAAATAAATATAAACAAACACACAGTATCGTTTTGATCTCGATTTTAAAAATTGAAAAATATAACCCATTTTATCACAATATAAAGGATTGTTAAGTCATTTTGATCTAACGATAGCTTTCTCTCTCAATGTTTTGGGGCTGTTCAACTGCTGCCAGATATTTACAAACATACGATTAAAAACCGCTTAGAAAGACATAAATAATCTTAAAAACGGTTTATAAAATGTATGTTATTAATTGATGTAGGATTTTGTAGTTTTGAGAACAAGAGTTGAAAGATAGTTTTTACTATTTGGAGATGACCGTAAGGGATCTTTTAGACTGACTTGAATGCTTGGTAAAAGCCTTGTTAATGTTAAAATAACCATTTTCCACTTTTCGGATATGATAGTAAGAGGTTTTTGAGACATATTTATATGAAAGTTAAATCTTTATACATGTAGGAAGTTTTCTTCTATCATGCAGTCTGTTTCTGGAGCGAAGTAAAATGACTGACAGGATGGTAACCCGATATGCAAATTATTTTTGTTTGAAATTAGCGTAATTCACTCTCTTTTAGGTCGGTTTCACAGGCGCAATTGAAGAATAATTGAAATGCACTTTAATCACTTAACTCGAGGATATAGTACTACAATACACCCAAGTGTTCTATTAGTGCTTGTATCAGAGTCAGTAAATAGTCCACTTTACTACTATTTTTATACCACACTGTTTTATTTTCTCTCATTTGTATTTTACAGTATGCACAGGATTAAGATTAAGATTTACATATCAAATGATTTTCAATAAAAACGAACACAATTTTTGCCTTTCTTAAAAGGATTGCGAGTTAGGCCATCAAATTTTAACCAAAGCTAACACATCCATATTTACTCTTTATGTTTCAATAGTAACCAGTTTATATGTTACAATATTTACCAGAAAAAATGCCCAAACGTACCAATTAGCAGTCGTGAATGCATTTTTTATTTTAAAATTCTTGTAATCGTGTTATAAAATGTTTGCAAAGTATTGTCGGAGGAGAGCCAAAAATGATTAAGGGATAATTTCGTTCATCAACCAATAATTGAATGTAAATTGAATGTACACACTTATTTAAATTGCAAGTTTGAGTAAAAGAATCCATTTCTTTAGCAATACAACATACTTAGTTAGGTAAACCACTTAAAATGTGCATATAAAACGTACGAAAATTGAAATATCTATTTATAATGATGTTCTTACTTGCCATCTTTATCCAACAGGGCAGCAAAACATAAAATGGCGACGACTGTAGTTGGGATAGGTGAGGAGAGTAACGTAAAAGAGTAAAGAAGCGAAATGGTGGGGTGAGGTTAGAGGGATAAAATACACTTGATCTTAACAAATAAAATCATTTTTTGTCCAATTTAGGTTTATCGAATTTCATATATTTCATATACAACAATATTTTTTAAAGTGAGATATGCATATCAGGAATGCCACATCCTGTAGACACGGCCAGAAGTAGAGAGGCGAAGAGATAATGTATACAATTTCAATTTTAAAATAGACGCCATAAATAATTAACGAAAATGAGAACCCGATTGGTTACTGCCTTGGAACGATCAATGACAAACAATTTGACATTGTTGTTAAAGTTTTTTTCTGTACGTATGTTGCTCTAAAAATTACTGAATACTGTAGCATCTAGTTTATATCAGTTATCTATTTATAAAAAAAGTTCTTTAGAATTTATTTCGTAGATAGTTTCATTATAAAATATAAATATTAATTTTTGTCATCTTGTTTTATGCTATTAAATACAATATCTTTTACTATAAAATCATTATGATAAAATATCTTATTGTAAAAGGAGCTCTGCAAAAGACTGAAACAGCTACTCATTGTCTTCGTCACCTGAAGCTTGCTTAAAGGTTGGAATGCGAAAACAAAAGAAAGAGTGTCAGATTTTCTGAATACAAACATTATTTTATAAAAGAAAACGCAATTTACAAAAATTATTACGGTTATCACACATGCTACCGAAATTCTAACATTTCTCGTCGAGGCTATTTAACATTGCATTTGGTTTTCAATAGACCTTTGAGGCCATTTACTGGTACTGTGCCCAAAGTTATAAAACTGAGCATGGAAACCAGTCTCAAATCTCAAGCATCTGATTGGCTGAAATGGCGACCAGTCGCCATTTCAGCCAATCAGATGCTTGAGATTTGAGACTGGTTTCCAATCTCAGCTTTATAACCTTCAGCCCTGGGTTTTCTGAAGATTTTTAACATGTCTGCAAAACGTGATCCTATTGGTTCGTTAATACTGGTTGCATTGGAAGGTTTATAAGCTGAAAGCAAGGTGGATAAAATGTGTACTTTCTTGAGGGTTTAACAAGAAATGTAATTATTTTCATATCCTTTACTACTAGCTTATTAATGGATGATTAGCACTCATCTGATTAAAGTCATCCCATCTATAATTGATAAGGATTAAGTAGACACACACGTGATAGTTTGTTTATGTAAATAATAATGATCTTATTGCATATCTGGGCGGGTTGAATTGTTTCAGTGAGTATTTCTCATGAAAGGAACATGGGGTAATTAAATTTGCTGATAAACGATGTATTTCATTATTACTTGCAAGTTAGCATCGACTTACTACATGTTTACTATTTCTCCAAAGTTATACAAACAAGTAAATTTAAATAAAGTTTTTAACGAAAAGAAACAAACGGAAAGAGAGAAGCACGTGACTGTCATGTTTTCCATAAAATGCAATACCATACCATGGAAACAGAGGAAAACTAACACATCTTCTGCTTTTGCAAATACCAGTGTCAAGCTTGGCCAATGCCGTCAAGCCTGATTAGTTTAAGCTGTATGCAAATGTTGTCGATATCGAATTAAGTAGTTTAACCCTTCAAAGAATATATTATGGTGGACATTAAATGTCAGAAATTAATTAGTTTCGATTCCAGAACAGCGTCCTTCCGGATACATCAAATAAGAAACAAATAAACCCTTTAGAATGTACAACGTAAGCAAAGTGCAGCAAACAGATCCTAAAGGTCACCTACAAATTAGACAGGATGCCGAAGACTTTAAAAGGCAAACATTCTTACACTCATTTGAATGTTATATAATCGTCATACGGTCATAAGTCTTAATAAATCTTGATCCTGGTCGGAAAGTAAAAGCAAAAAAAAGGCATTAGAGATAAGATTAGGTTGTTAATCCTGACATTAGCGAACATCTTATTAAAACCGCCAAGGGTGAACCTCCATATGTGTTTAGGTCGATTTTATACAGGTGTAGATTGCTTGATCATCAATTCGAAGAAACTATGCTTTTTATAGTGTTTATATTACGAACACAGTTGTACATCTTTAGAATTTTGTAGTCAGAGATTCCACGCCTAATAGCAGCAAGTAATTATAATTCTTTTTTTAAACAATAATTATTCTAATATGTCTAAATTATTTTCTTGAACAGAAAATGTTTTTATACGTAACTAAAACATGATGAAACTAATTATAGAAAGAACACTCCAGTGCTTTTAATGCTTTGATTTGATTAAGAATTGACAGAGATATTCCTGGCGGGACATAATGATGAATTGTCTGAAAGGTCACTTACATATCAGAATAAAACCAATAAAGCCTAAGACCGTTGGCAGACACCAAGCCCTTACACACGAAAGCCTAACATGTGTGAACATATATTAAAGCGATTAGGAAGTGCCTCCTATCAATACTTAAGGCGATAGAAAAAGGCGGAGTTACCGTAGCCCTTAGATCAATGCACGGGTTCTTAAAAAGTGAAACATTAGTATTAGGAATAGCCTTCCCACACAGCCTAACAGGCAGAGAGGAAAAGAGAGCATTGGTTTTTAAAATGATCATTTTTAAATTAAGACACCACAGACAAATAACGAAAAAGAGAGCCCGAGAGGTTACCCGCTTGGTACATTCAGTTACAAAACAATTGTCCACGAGGGTCGGTGGTTTATACTAGGTTCTAGAGAATCTGCTCTAAGTACCACTGAGAATACTCGCATACTCTAAGCTTATGATGACTTGGAATTTGTCAGAATCTGTAATTCAGCACGAAGACCAATAAATTTTATGTCCCAAATCATAGGTTATGTGTGTAACAGTTAACAAGTTGTAACGTATTTATGTTATAATAGTATTATATCATATGATTTAATAATATAATAACAGAAATATGTTAAATACATGCATAGTAAATAACAGCACTCAACGTACAGATTGAACTATAAAATAACCTTTCAGATTTCATTTTTAAGGTAAACTAATGTTTTATTTAAATTCATTTATACAAAATTTGCCTTCAATACGAACCAAATTTATTTACAGACCGACCAAGATAAATTTGAAAAAATATTTCGTTCAAGAAAAATCCTATAAAACGGGTAGCATGGTAAAAGACTGTATTCGATATCTTTCACATTAGTAGAACATAGTTTACGAAAGGAAGCTTTTGAGACTAATGTATTGCCTGTGATAACACTCACCTAAATGAATGCATTTTCCTTAATTAATTAGCGAGTATTATCAGTGGCAAGTAATGCAGAAAATGCGAGTGTTGAACGCAATGATAAACATTAGCAGGAATTAACACCAGGATGATGCAAATTATATGTAGCATATCAAATGAAAGAAGATAGATAAATTGCTCAATTGAAGAGTTAAGGCAGTTAAATTTAATCGCTTGTTTTTATTTATATCTGAATTAAATTTTCATCTAAACTAAAAATATCAACAAATCAGTTAAGTGTATTTTCAATATTTACAAATATTACAATATTTAACATTACAATATTATGAAATACAAATATCTAAAGCTAACTCAGTTGCGCATGAAAGCAGGGAATATTTGCGAAAAAAGAACTACATGTAACAGGTTACGTAAAAGTGAAATATGCGTAATGAACAGTCACAATCAGAAAACACTGCCTTCCCTCACAACAAAGAAATACATTGTGCTTTAAAAAATACATTTTAAAAAGACGCCACAAACAATTAACGATGATAAGAACCTAAGGGTGGCAGCCTCGAAACATCAGTGGCAAACAAACCGAAAAAGTTTCCAAGTTTCCAAGTTTACATTTTTTCTTTGTACAATACATAAACAAGAGAACATATATACATAAAACAATACTATAACTCCGTTCACTGCATGTTACGTAAGTATAAACTCAAGATAGAGCGTATATTGTTTCCAATAATAATAATAATAATAATAATAATAATAATAATAATATAAATAATAATAATAATAATTATTATTATTATTATAATATTTTGTGAAGTTTGGAATGCGCAACAATGCGTTTTTAGTATTTTGCTCTTAACAAATGCTTGCTTTTTCCTTTATCATTATGATTTAATCAATGTGTTTGTCTAACAATGGGGTCCTATTTTAAATCATAATTTTAATAGATTTTGTCTCGTATACTCGGTTATAAATCTCTATTAAAATGATACTTCATTTTTTGTAAAATAAACATGTTAATTGTATCAGTAAAAGATAAGTATATCCGATAAATCGCGCATTGATAGACGCTATATCCTGTTCTACATTCTTTCGAATTATGAAATAGTGCCGACAGTTCAGTTTCATTGATTACTTATAATAAATTGCAACCCGTTATATATTTCATCCATCTATCAAAATACTGATACAATTTATTCATCTAACTTGATTTTCTTTTGTTGTGGTAAAGTTAGTGCAATGGCAGAACAACAGAATGAAAATATTTTCATTCTGTCAGCAGACTGGGCAAACAAGCGAAATGAAAATATTTTCATTCTGCCAGCAGAGTGGACAAACAAGCTGAATTCGTTTTCATTCTGCTGGTATGTCTAGACTGCTTGCAAAATGACATATGTTCATCGAATGGTTTTCGCAGTCCGCAGGCAGAACGAAAATGTTTGTGAAGAAAAGTTTTTTTCCGTTAGTGTTTTCATATAATCACTGTATATAAACCGACTGTATCATCTACCGGATATCGCGCACTGATTGTCACAAAAACATAGTAAACAGTTCAAAAATGAGGAGATTTTGTATGTATTGTAATGAGAAATCCAAACGACAAATACATGTTCAACAGGCGATTCTCGTAGCACTTGTTTTGAAAGACGTTATTACCTTTTTTGTGAATTATACTTTTAAAAAAATCGCTTAAATCACTCACACAAAGTACCGTTTGCACTGTGTACTGTTATAAAATCAGCGTAAATGTTTATGTTTTGAGAGGTATTCTCATGCTAGCGATGATAAAACATATCATTTTTATTCTTACCATAATAATAATACCATAGCTGATCAATTAAACATCAAAACATTAGACCAAACATGCATGTAGCTTCGACCCAGACTGTATCATTTATTGAACATGTTAACTCAATCATTTGTATGTTTCTAGTGGTTTATGTGTATCAGTTATGGCGATTTTTTAAAGATGATTTTAGTATATTTTTCGGATTTAAGAACAACGGCTTGATGTAAAAACATGTATAAAAAGTGCTTCGTACAGAGATATGTGATACGTTATGAAATATAAGGGCCTCCGTGCCTTTATATACTGCGGCGACACGAAACAATTGGATCTACCTGACTTCATTAGTTAACACCCAGGTTGCTCTGAGAACTACAATTTACAACAAGCGATAATTAATGTCGTCCCAAAATGTTTTGGATTTAATAAACATAGTCTGAGGTTTTTTAAAAGCAACAGTTTCGAAACTGAAAGTTCACAATTATAAATACATACGCAGGTAGGCGTGACATACAAATTCTGAGGCAAAGCAAGTTATTTAAATACTGATATTTTAAGCTGATGATAAACGCTTTACTCAATGCACGACCAATGTAGATCATCGTCAGCTGGAACATCCATGTCATTTGATCGGAATATACAATGGTCACTTGTTTTCAGAAATATTTTAATAAATGTAATTGCAAACAGTGTACAGCAAAAACAACGTACTACATATCCCATGGAGTAAAGGGTCAAATGGAACTTTAGCAAAGGAATCAATGTCTTAGTTTCCGCCCAAGGATTGACTATCACAAAGGTCTTCCCTTGAGAGTCAGGTATGTTCCCATGCTGATTTCAGTTAAAGAAATTAACGAATTCGCTTTCTAACATATTCTCATAATACATTTATTCTAGCCATTTAAAACATTGTTTTGACAACTGATTTGTGAAAACTATGTGAATGCAAATTTCAGTTACAAAACCTGACATTTTAATTTTTATACAAGCCTCCAAACTAACAATAACCTATAGTCACTATAGTTGTATCATTCTGTTTTATTATTTTAAAGTTCTTTTCTTCGTTTTTTTTGTACGCCATGATATATTATTTCTCCAAATATACCCGATTTGTATAGACAATATATGTAGCTATCTTACCTAAAAGCATACACTTGATAAAATCAGCAAATGCGCATTGCCATAAGTGATACGTATTATTGGAAAATCATTCAACTCTAAACAGTTATTAAAAACGACTGTTATCCTCCTGAATAACTTCTCTCACAAACTAACAGGCTATAACGCGAGAGTATGTCTTATACCATGACTAAAGTAAAAAGATCTTCATCTCTAGCATCTGAAAAGAGAAACACATATAAACTTGATGCATGATCTTTTATGGGTTTTACTTTTAACTATGCATATTTTCGAAGTATTCTTATAATAATACTAAGGAGGCTGATTTGTGCTATTTCGTGTGTTCACTGCTATGACGCACGAAAAGGCTCAAAAGTAAATTGAAGGTGCACCTATATATTAAATTACCGGTGCACCTGTAAATTTATGCGTTGGACGTATAAATTTATGCGATGAACGTATAAATTTACAGGTGCACCCATAAAATACAGGTGCACCGCCATTTCAAATAGAGGTGCACCTACATTTTTATATGTCCATCGTATATATTTATACGTCCATCGCATAAATTACCGGTGCACCTACATTTCGATTTTGACCCTTTCACTATTTATACTCATATTATTGATAGCCAATCTTATTTTTTCTTACATTCGCCATATTAAATTCTTGCAGTGTTTACGAAATGTTGAAAGTTGCAGGGAATGTTTAATCGATTTAAAATTGTATGAATTGTTTGTTTACTTTTGAAAATATTGAAAAATATGTTAAAAATTTGAGAGTACAAACATAAAAATAAAATAAAAAGTAACTGATTTCAATTAAATAATTAATATTTTCAGCAAAATCAACTGTTTGAACCAAGGGTTGTGATTGGTTGATCTTTTTCATATTGCCGGTGCACTTGTAAATTAGCGGTGCATCGATAATTTATACGTTGAGCGCATTAAATTTATACTACGGACGTATATTTTTGTAGGTTGATTTTACAGGTTCACATTCAATTTTTAAAATGGTGCAACGCTAATTGACAGGTGCACCAGTAAATTTATACGTTGAACGCATAAATTTATAGGTGCACCAGCACTTGGTACCTTTTGAGCCTTTTCGTACGCGTTTTAAGGCCGCCACAACAAAAGGTCGACGGGTCGAAAACTGCTTATGCTCATCCACTTTCGAAGCGAATTCACGAAGACAAGTGAGAAAGAGTACTGAAAAAGACGTTTTGATACGAAAAGTGATTAATACAAAAGTTAAAATAGTCGCCCCAATAAATTCGTTTTAGGCCTTTAATGTTTCTTTATTCGCGTGTTCGCCTCGGATGTCGAAAGTGGAATACACGACAAATAAGTATTATTTCGACCTTTCATGTTTTCGACACTTCGACATTGTGAACACACAAAATGGCAGAAATCAGCCACCATAATTAACGCCAGATAGTCTTAGTGTAAATGCAACTTTCGCTCGAGACGATAGCTATTTATAGAAAACATAATTGCTTAATATAGAAACCACAAGTACCCTAATTATACCTGCATACTTTGTAATTCAGAACCTTTCATTTCAAAGCAAGTAGTTGCAGTAAGAGCTCGAGAAAATAAGAAGAAACTGCAATTATCTCAATTTCTACTTGTATTTTTGTATTCAAAACTTACTGAACTACTGCAATAATTATATTATTTGAAGTTATCTAAATATAGCATGATGTTTAAATATCGAAAGCATTTTTGGATCATATTAATGATACTATTTTTATACAAAATTTCAAATTAATTGCTTAATTTGGAGAAACCAACAATTGTAAAGAGTAAATATATTACTTTTGCATATAATTTAGCAGTTTATTTTAGTAATTGAAGCTGCATTTTAGTATTTGTGAATCTACAGGCCCATTGCATATTTCAGCTAGTGAGTTTTCATTTCATTTATTTTTTTGTGTCCAATATTATCTAAAACAACTGAAGTGATTGTTGCTTCATGATATTACATAACATTTTAACAAAAACATAGAGACAATACGAAATGTATTATTTTCGCTAAATATTCATTAAAATTGTCTCTTCTATTTATCTAATTTTTCAATAATTTAAAATATATATTTACCATGTAACATTTTTAAGTGAAAAAGGAAAAAAAAAATTTGCCAACAACACTTTAAAATGTACAATAGAAATAGTATATACCAAATGTAAAGAAGTTTTGCTTGCATTTCACGCATATGCTAAACCAAGTTATGCTCACGTGTTACTAAGATGTCACACGATCAGGTTAACTTTCAGTAGGTCGATATTAATTCACCAAGGCAACAGGTGGCTGATTTGGCTCTTTAGAGAACTTGCAGCTTGATAATGAAGTTATTCTCTAATCTATGCCCAAGTTTCATATCATAAGGTGTTAAGCGTTAACTCTACTTGTTTACATCAAATTATCAGAGTCACCAGACCACATCGATCAAACCACCTACCTGTTGAATCAGATGCAGAACAAAAAAGAGCCAAAACCTATGTTTTGTTAAATGATGATAGTTTTCAGGAACTCTTTAACAGTATTTTTGGTAACAAATCATCATTATTCCGCTGCGTCTAATATGTTCTATTTTTGCCTGCACCTCAAATGCATTAACTCGTATAACGTGTCATATTCACCAATGGGTGGTAAAGCAATCCAAAGAATACCTCGTCTAGATTTAATTGGATGCAAACGATGCATGGCATGAGATTTAGCGAGTTGTGAAACAAGTGAAACTTGTAATTTCAATTTAACTGTTACCAGGTATGTATAAGATATTAGTGACGAAACCCCCTAGATATTTTGATTCTAGTTTTTGTACAGGGAATCAAATATGCGGCAAATGTTATTATGGGATATAATTATCACTATTTTGTATGAATGGCCGCCAACAGCTTCCAATCACGATGCCGTTTTCTTTGAAAAGAAAAACGTAATTCGTAACAAAAACCGCAATTAAATCGCAATTAATGTTTAAATAATGGAAGGGAACGGATTTTATTATAGGCCAGCTTAAACAAGCATTTTAAAAGGGAACTGTTACAGTGAAATCCACAGAACACGATAGAACGAAAATATTGAAAGCTTGATTCGATTTAGACTATTAAAGGACTATAATAAACATGCATACACTTTACAAATAACTGTCGTCAACCCCAAAGTTGTCAGGGTAGCACAACAAACAGTTTTGATCATCGTCGTTGGCTTTGAAAACTGTTTTTAAACACCGTTTATCGCACACATTCCTTTTTTATTGAACCAATACCCCTATTAATTTATTCATTAATTTTCAAAAATTCACCATTGGGTGGTACTGTTAATACAGAAGATAACAGTTTTGCAATACTTGTTTGTTATGTGACGCATCATATGGCTTATAGCCAAAGCGAACAATGAAGAACCAGATCAACCTGCGCATCTACCCAGTCTGATCTGGGTCTACACTGTTCGTCATTTAAACAGACGAGCATTGTATAAGCATTAAAAAAACTATTTTTATCGTGGTTTAATCTTTTCTTTTTAAATCGTAGTTTAATCTTGTAACAACACAATTTGTTTTCTGTAATCATTATTTCTTACCTAAATAAAAATATTCTTTGAATTTTTAAGAGGAAACGTTTGTTGTTGTTTTCTGTTTACCTTAAAGAAAACATTATCTACTTTTTGTGACCTATTATAGAAACCACCAAAGTCTAATATTCGGACATTGCAACGACTCCTGCAATACAATACGTTTCGCGATTCACGGTACGAACTTCGATAGGCTCACATGTGCTTTTTGTTGTTTCTGTGCTATTACATTATTTTGTTTAATTACTGGCTGAGTTGACATTGCTTATGAATGAATCTGTGAACATTCGTTATTATAGGATAGTCTAAAACACGGAAATCGTGCCATTTCAGTTTAGAATGTCATGAAATTGCTCGTTTGACGGATGTTCTCGGCGTGTTATACTATTGGGAATATGCGCACCTTCTTGCTGCTTATGTTCATTGAATTGTTGATTGATTTAGGATATGAACTATTTCAATACATTTATGGATATAACTCAGATAAGGTTGTATTCTGGTTACAAAAATAGAAATACTGTGTTGGCCTGTGGTGTTTATTTAACCGGAAGTAACTATTGAAAGTAAACAAATACAACTGTGCCTAAGATAATAAAACTAAATCTGGAGATCAGTCTCCAATCTCAAGGATCTGATTGGCTGAAATGGCGACCTCAAGCATCAGATTGGCTGAAATGGCGACCAGTCGCCATTTCAGCCAATCAGATCCTTGAGATTTGAGACTGATCTCAAAACTTAGTTTTATGATCTTGGGCCCTGGTCAAGAATTCGACGAATTATAGTTAGTTAACGATAAAAAGGCAGTCATATGACATACAAGTAATATATAAATGTTGTTCATCAGCAAACGGTTTTGTAAATTTGATATCGTTATGTTCTTTTCATGAGAATTACTCACCGGAAACGTATTCAACTCACCCTTATGTGCAGTTAAATCAAAACAATCAAGTCGCTAATTGCAAGGCACTTGTTTATAATTATAAGGCAAACAGAAATATTGTTAATCTGTCATTAACAACTATTTTAAAAGTTGATTATAAGAAACGGTAACCCGAATGTAATGGCGGCAATGAAAACTGAACTTTAATGTAAACATAAATTGCAATGAAAAAGCAAAACTTCATTATGAAGGTACACCGGTTGAAACATCGATTATACGCCTTTTATAATAATACGATTATTTTTCGGTTACCTACCCTATCAAGTCACGTGACAGTAAAACAAGAAAAATAGTAGCGCGCTACACAGCGTTACATGGAACGTATATCATGAAACTCTAGAAGCGAATCCGGTACATCAGTTTACGACGTAAAAACAGATATTTATTTTAAAGATATATATCTGCGAACGGAATTGGTGGTTACGCTCCTTTAAACTTAAGCTTACTTAAAATGCAATTCGAGAAAGCGTATTTCGGTGGCTGAGTGCGAAACTATTCTATATGAGTTATTTTCTATGTGGAATAGTATTGTTTCACGCTAATGCCTCGATTTGACGGCTGTCACGAATGCCATTGAACATGTTGAATTAGTTCAAATCATAGTCCTCTGGTAAATAAGCATGCGATTAATGCACTGGCTTTTAATTTAGACTATTTCATAAGACTTTTTTCCTTTGCTTTATATGAATGCATCGAGTAACGCTTTTTCATAATTAGATAATTGACACATAAAATATATGTCTTGTTCATGTGTTTACATATTTTTCTCTATGTTTATGTTGAAAACAGCCGCCAAAAAACATGCATAATGTTTATGCCAATAAAAAACTTTGACTTAACTATTATTATTTTTTAGAAACTCTGTTTGACGCCAATGACATTTGAATTTAGACTGATTAAAACGCAGCAATTGGAAACTGATACGTCAATGCAAAGTGATGGCATTTAAATTTGAGACAAAGAGACCTTCTGTTACCATGAACTGCGTCTAGTTTGAGATTACAAAGTATTTTGATAGATGCACAATAGAGATTGTGTTGTTAGGGAATTGACAGACTTTGTTGTCTTTTGTTTCACAGAATTGCTGATTGATTATGAGTATGAAATATGACCTCTCTTTTATTACGATAAGCGTGGGCCTGGCGGCAAAAAGGTAAATACTGGTGACATGGTATATTTACTTTACCAGAAATAACCATTGGAAAGTAAATATTTAAATGCTTAGTAAATCGATGGACAAGGGCAATTGACAAGTTGTAAAAATCGACAATCATTACACGACGACAAATCAAAAGACTTTTTAACAGACTAATAATGTATGATTATCAGCGTATTTATTATTTATAACATTTATAGATAACAATAAAACATCAACAGGGATGTAAATGCTGAAAACAGTTACGCGTACACGTCTATGAGCAAGAATCTGTGGAAGCCATCTAACACGACAAACATACTTTTCATTCTCGGTTCGAATTAGCAGGTTCATAGGATTAATGGAAATCTAGGTTAATGCCCGCGCCGCCGAGCTCCGGGCTTAACGTAACTAAATATCTACTCAAGTAAACAGTAAACATTTCAATACATGCTATTTTGACTAATAATGTTATCTTCAATGTGTTACATGTATTTGATTATTTATACTGCTTCATAAACAAAAGCGAGTTGTCCACAAATTATTGAATTTAGACGGTGTGGTGGGGTCGGAAAATTTAAATCTAGCCTTTTATAGCAAAGTTGAAAGACAAACAAATGGGAGAAATATCCTATTTCTCTATGTATATCTTAACGGTTATGAGCAACGACAATAGCTTTACTTGCTAGACAATTAGAATAACCCATCTAAAACAGAGCAAATTTTTCCTTTGGTGAAATATGAAATTCTTGTCTAATCAAATATGAATAAAAACATATTTTAGGATATAATATAATGTTTCCTCAGCATACCAAAGACATTTAGCGCTTATTTAACAGTTTTTGAGGGCATCATACAAATTTTGAGAAATACGTTATTTTAAGCATCAGTGTTGACATTAAGTTTATGAAACCCTTTTACAAATATTTAATAGTTCTACATCAAAAACCTTTTACAAATACATTTGTAAAATACATACATTTGTATTTAATAGATCTAGATTAACACTTCATTTTTGTTAATGATTTAGTTTTCAAGAGTTAACACCCCAAAGCATGGTATCAGATTCACGTTACTGTTTACGCTTGTTTCAACAGGTATAGGATAAATTATTTCTCCAATTAGCACAGACAAGTTTATTGAACGATGTAATTGGAATTTAGAAACCCTGCAATCTCTTGGCGAAAAATGACGTATCGCGCGACGGGACGCCCTTGGAAAGTTGATTGTTATTCCAGATACTTTTGTCAACACTTTAAATACGCTCTCATAATTTAGTTACACACACATATTAAAAATGTAAAGGTAAAAAGAAGATGCACTATTCTTCATATATTTTATACTTATATAATGATTTTAAGTTACAAACACAATTTCTAAAGCAATAAATGTAATAGTAGGAAGGAGATGAAATATAAATAATATAATTATACGGTATACATCACTCGTTTTTAGTATGACTTAAATCACTCAATTAAAAAAGTTCAAACATCCATACTCTGAAGTATTGTACGTTTACCACAGAAGTTCTGCTGAAGAGCACTGACAGTTGATCGACACAAATAATTCGACCGCAAAGGTCAACAATGTTTTTTTTTAATTCCTTTAATTCATATGTGATAAAACAAAGGACAACATTCTAGCTTATTAATGTTTTCGACTTATTTAACCATGGTTGGCCTTTGACTAGTTAATCGGCCAACGAGCTGTTGTAAAACTTTGGCCTAGTTTTAGTTGTAATAATTTGAACTTGTTTTTCGGCCAGAGAAATGTTGTAACAATTTGGCCAAGTCTTTCGACCAACGAACTGATGTAACAATTTGACATTGTTTTCCCGCCAACAAAATGTTGTGTTAAATTGACTGTCTTTCGGCCAACGAACTGTTATAACAATTTGACCTTGTTTTCAACCAACGAACTGTTGTAAAAATTTGACTGTCTTTCGGCCAACGAACAGTTGTAACATTAAGACATAGATTTTCGGCCAACGAACTGCTGTAACAGTTCGTAATTGTTGAAACAAACCAAGTATTTAATTTATACTGAGAGAAGATCAAATCACTTATTTCGACCGGTGTTGTTTTTTGCCGGAAAGATATCAAGTGCGGACTGATTTACGATTAACGAGAACTGTAACCGCACTTTTTTCGGAAGAATGCAGTATACAAACACGCTTTCTTGGTGATTATGATCTATTAAAAGTACTTTGTCTTAGAAGTTTTCGATCGAACACGCTGATGATGTTATTTTTAGTTTTCATGGCTGTTTGATAATCATTGCATATTTTACCTAGAAATATTCTCGCGGTCCCGTGGTGCGTCACGAGTAAAACCTCGAAGAAATACTTATTTAACAAAACTTTAGATAAAAGAAACATAATGTATGGAATGCTAAAACCTTCTGGTGGGCGGCCAGTATGTAGTCAACGCGGCAAAATTAAATTGTAATCGTAGGTGAAAATATCATAATACCATAATACCTTTTCAAAAAATCTCAAACATGGTGGATTGTGGAGAATATGCAAACATGTGATTCGTTTCTGTTATTTTGTCGGTGATGATTTATAACTCTCTCCCATCTCTTCCACATGCACACAAACCCGAAATAATATACAAAAGAATGCAATGCTTGATATAAGGACTCCCAGCACTTTCTATTACCCTATACAAGAAGGTAAATTTCGCTATTACAACAAACAAGCCTAGTTTTTTTTAATTTTAACGCTATTTATCTAAAATTAAGGTCAAGAACGTACTTGTCTAGTATTTACTTAGCGGCATCTGCTTCCTCGCTTGCACTTTTTTGTTTTATTTCATATGCTTGAAAATCTTCTCATCAAGAATCTATTTGTTCCGGTAGTTGTTTTGCAGATACAATCGTGGATGCGAATTTTTATTAAATATTTGCAGGCCCGTAGCCACGCTTAGGCACATCGAATTACTTGCCTTGGTGAAAATTTTTGAAGAGACAAAACGCATTTTGAAAATAAAGATTTTTAAGGGGAACTTGTCCCTATATCCCTGCCCTTAGAAAATCTTTGCTTCCGTGATTTTGACGCTCTAGATATGGCCCTGATTTGTACCGTTAAATTTCTATATATTGAAAAGTAATGTCATTGACAGTTGCTTATTATCTTTAAAAAGTTGTGCTTACTTTCAGTGAACTTGAAGCATGAAAAGAAATCAGTCAGAAAAACGTCCAGCGGCGGCACGTTGTCTGGAAAATCAACTAACTTTAAAGATGTTATAGAGCATGCAACAGTTTTCTAATTACTATCTTGTGTTTCTTGACGTAACAAAAGCTCGCATAGTTATTTAATGATCAAACTGATATTTTATGTTGAGAGTATGAAATGTATTTGGATTTGTAGAAAATGCGTGGACCGTCGGGTTGAACACATACTTTAAACAACTATAACGTTATTCATATTCCAAAATTAATACAATCAATAAAACATCAATATAAATACTAACACTTAAATATTTAATATTCTCTTTTCTTATAAACAACAATTGTGGAAAAATGTTATATCACGGCCGAGTGGTTGTTGGAACAGCGCCTATAACGAATGCCGTCACGCTTTTTTGTAAAATGCGTATGTGCGTCGACGTCATTTTTTCAAAACTTTGTCCATGGTAAATACTTTTTTAGCCACTTCAATGTTACCACGTTCTGGAGCAAACACATTCTTTATTCATTCTAAAAAACAAGTGTACAATGACAGTTTTTCATCGCAGCCAAATATAAGACGAGTTTACTCAAATCACATGTATACGAATATCAACAGGTCTGTTTCTTTTATCTCAATATTCCAAATGCTATTGGAAAAGTCAATGGATCGGGGTTAACTATTGCTGAATAGTCCCATACTTAATCCTATGTCGTTTTGCCAAGACAGGAAGTGAAGAATAAATCGGTATCATAGACTTCTAAATATCAGTGCTGTCCTATGAAGGTTGCTGAAAGAAGCCCGACGGAGCAGTAAATCATATCACATTATCTATCAGAGTTGTTTGGGGGGGGGGGGGGAGATTGCTAATTTGATTAATTAAATTCAACCAGGTATTATTTGCGTAAATACGCACATAGGAAGTTCCAAGTCGATACTTTTCCTCTGTTTGTTATTAAAAAACATGAGCACAAAAGCGGGAAGTTTGAAACTTTATTAGCTAGTCAACCTAACGGCGGTTAATTGATCAGATCAAAGTTCAAACATTTTAATTATCGAAACCTTCCTACTAATTGTGTGATCTACAAACATGAAAAAGCTGTTTGAACCATATGTCATTGTTTTTGAGTTTTGCAAAAAGGTTAAAATAATTTTAACACATTTTTGTAAGACACATATGCAGTTGAAGTAGTCATTGTCATACGCACAGATATATTTTAATTGGTCTATAAACATGAAAGTGAGTGTAATTAGACACGGATAAAGAAAGAGCTTCAATTGGACTGTAGAAAAGAAAGAACCGCGGAGTAATTTCATTGAAAAAAAAAAACAAAAATCGAGGGCTGTTCCATAAATCCGCGGAATTCGTTAATAATTTCATATAAGGAATATGAATAAAAAACAAATTATACTGTGACATACCTTTACTTTTTGCCGACACGTGTGTCAAATTTCATTACAATACATCGAAAGTAACATATTACAGATAACTATAAAGAATGGTACCAGGTAGTACTTGAAGCACGTCGACGTCAACATTCAGCCCTTTAAACGTCAAACTGAAGAGCGCGGTTAACTTTCTCAACGTACTCGCCTGTTGTAGCCACGCATTTCCTTGTCGGTGAATACACTGTTCACATGTCACATGGAACCAATCATTGGGGAATGAAGATATGATCTCCTGTGACTTATTCCGCAATTCATCTGAGCTTTCGAACCGATTGCCCCATAGTTCCTTCTTCAGGTCCGAGAAAAGGTGGAAGTCCATGGGGGCCAGGTCAGGACTAAAGGAAGGGTGCGGGAGAAGATCAAAGCCCAGCAGTGCAATATCCAGCTCTGTATTATGTGCGCGATGCGCGGTCGAATCATCTTGGTGTAATAGTTTCAGTCCAACACAATATTTCACGGCGGAACATAATTCAATTTCTTCAGCTGACGTCAGTTGACGTCAAACGTTTTTTGAAGTCATAGCGATAGAACGCTGCTGAGAGGTAACCGTTTGACACAACGTCTGTTTAAACGGACAGGAAACGACGACCATACTTTGATGGAATGTCAGACACATGTTCACCAAAAACTGTGAACGTTTTGACTATTTTACAGCTTTTATATTATGTTCTAAAGTTTGAACAACCGGCGTGCTTCAAATGAATATATATTGGTTGCTATAGATATCGCTAAAAGCGTAATAAAATATAACAAACATTCATACTTAATACATTCATCTTAATACATGTCAGAGAGTATATGAGCGAAATTTGGTGTAATTGTATTTAAAAATAAGTGCTTTAGAGCAAAATTCCGCGGATTTATGGAACAGCCCTCGTACCAATCCTTATTTCGTTTTCGTCTATTGTTCGTGGTACATATTAAACCAAGTACTATAATATTACCAGAAAAAAGTAAAGTTACATAAAAGATCGCATGTATAAGTGTAATTATTTCAGGTTTACTTCAACTGTTATCTGTATATCATCGGTTTCAGGTGTTACATAATGACGATCATTATATCATAATTATTATCCTTTTTATGTAGTTGTCCCGGCCAGCTCAATCAAGAGTGTTCGCCGTGTCTAGGCTAGGCTATGTCGCGTTACGGGTTCGATTCCCAGCTTAGCCTGTCAGTTGTTTTTTTTACATCGAAATAATTGTCAGAGTATCATAACGAGCAGTACAAAACGAACATAGTTTAGGCAATGAGTCGAACGTCTCAGACTAAAAATTTCATTTTGATAAACACTCGACAATTGCGCTAATCTAATTATTAATCGTACACATAACAAAAGTAATATCACAAGCATGTTCAACCAACACCTGTTTATTTAATAAGAATCTATTTTGATTAATTAAGATGAAATACATCTATACCCAAAATTTGAATGTACTATTGATGTATGTTCGATTGTTTTTCCAGTTTTCCATGTCATGTTCTTGAAGATATCTTTTAGGCCTATCGTTACTACAAATTTCGATTTCAACTAGATTTTGACCCGTCGAGCAACCTCCGTTTCTCTGCAGCACTTCACAAGACGCCGACCACGTTTTTTTGTAATGCGACGACTGTTAGAACTGCCGCTTCAATCAAAAGACATAGTATTTTACTTCCAAATTAGGTTTTGCTGTCGATCAAATTTGTGTCGCATGTTTGATCATTTCCCTTGCGGATGTTGAAACAATATTAAAAGGTGTGGCTTAAAGAGGAGCAACCTAAATGCGTGATTAACAATGTACAACGTTCTATCAATTTACTTTTCCGCGTTACTTCTATACTAAAATATTAGTCGCAGAACATCGTGTTTTTAATGTTTCGGTTGCAAGTCAAACTTAACTAAAATCGAGATTTGTAATAACACACCTTCAATCTGGAGTCGCGATTCCTTATGTCCTTTACAACATAACAGGTCATCTCGCTATATCAGTTCAAAACTTTCAGACAATACTTTTTCTAAGCACATGTTAACTGGTCATGTCAGTTATGACGTCATATACCTAAACTTGAACCCGTTTTCTAAACATTCTCATTCGGAATTTTATGAGCGTTTGGGCACCACTGTTTGAAAACAGTGAAATACCACGTTTATTTCACTGAGAAAATTCTACAATCCACTGGAAAGCATAAAATAAACAACTTTTTGTTATAACTTAAAATGTGTCACTGTCTTACCTGCTATTTTGTTTATATTTTCAGCTGCAAGATTGGGTACACGGGTCTGCGATGTGAATCGATTAATCAAGAGTTTCTTTTGGCCCTGTTAGCTGAAGAATTCTTCTAGCCATGCGCTCTCTGTTAATACAGGTTCAAACGGGTATGTTTACAAATCTTATTCTGGCCCTGTTAGCTGAAGAATTCTTCTAGCCATGCGTTCTCTGTTAATATAGGTTCAAACGGATATGTTTAGAAATCTTATTCTGGCTCTGTTAGCTGAAGAATTCTTCTAGCCATGCGCTTTCTGTTAATACAGGTTCCAACGAGTATGTATAAAAATCTGAATATTTTTTGTAAGGTTCACATTGATATAACTTTTTTGTTAATGATCGAACGAGTTGGTTTGCAAATCTTTATATAACTTGTTGTAAATGATCAAACAAGTAAGTTTGCAAATCTTGATATTAGTTGTTGTAAATGATCAAACTGGTAAGTCTGCAAATCTTGATTATACTTTTTTGTACTTTTAAAATAATTAAGTTTACAAATATTATTATTACTTTCGTGTTCTAACGAGTAAGTTCATAAATATAGATTTCACTTTTTTTTTAGTTTCAAACAGGAAAGTTTTCAAATCATAACTTATTTCTGTAACAGGTTAAACAAGTAACTTTACAAATCTTAATTTCCCTCTTATGTTCAGGATTTGACACTGATTAATATTACTCATTAGTAATATTTGTTCTACTTTTTATACGCCCGGGCGGGCGGTGTCCACACGGTTTCCGCTCTTTAAGTCAAAGAGTTTTCATCAGGTCTTTATCAAACTTGGTGAATATGTTGGTGTGCATAATGTCCCGAGCAAGTCTATAACCAGCCAAATCCCCCCAGGCACTCCTGAATTATGGCCCTTTAATTGTCCAAAATTTGGGTTTCCGCTCTCTAAGTCAAAGAGTTTTTGTCCTGTCTTTATCAAACTTGGTGAATATGTTGGTGGGCATAATATCTGGACCAAGTTCCATAACCAGCCAAATCCCCCATGCACTCCTGAATTATGGCCCTTGAATTGTCCAAAATAAGGATTTACGCTCTCTAAGTCAAAGAGTTTTCATCCGGTCTTTATCAAACTTGGTGAATATGTTGGTGGGCATAATATCTCGACCAGGTTCTATAACCAGCCAAATCCCCCCAGGCACTCCTGAATTATGGCCCTTGAATTGTCCAAAATTACTGTTTCCGCTCTCTAAGTCAAAGAGTTTTCATCCGGTCTTTATCAAACTTGGTGAATATGTTGGTGGGCATAATATCTCGACCAAGTTCTATAACCTGCCAAATCCCCCAGGCTCTCCTGAATTACGGCCCTTGAATTGTCCAAAAACTGAATTTGCTGTATCTGCTCTCCAAGTCGAATAATTTTCATCGGATCGTTACGCAACTTTAACGATCAGCATTTTGACGGGCGTATTTTGTGTCAGTTTGGCACTCTTGTTATCCAATGAAGGCGCTTTAAATGTTGAATATTCGAACGTCTATTTTGGATAAGTATTTGTCTCTTTTTGGGTCGCCCTTTGAAGAAAGACGATATATCGAACTTTTACTTAAAGAAATTAGAAACGCTAATTGTTAAACACGAAACATATTTCGTGGTTAAGAAATTGTATTTTTTAATTTCTTTAAATATTATATATATACTTAAAGCAATTAGAAACATAACTTCTTTAAACACGAAATATATTTCCTGTTAAAAGAAGTTGCGTTTGTAATTTCTTTAAGTATATATTGCTTATAAGAACACGGTCGTGGTGATGCCAAATTCTCGAGGTCAGTTTCACATTTCAAGGAATTATGCCCCATTTTGTATTTAGATTTTATCACATAAACTTAACGTTGGCTATTACTTTGTCATTTCTTATCAATAATATTTCTTCATAAAACTTTCAAATTATATTGCGTATGATAACCCTGCCCTGATGATGCCAAAATCCTAAGGCTAAGGTAACATTTCACAGACATATGCTACCTTTTTGTCACGAAATCGTAACACTGGTTTTAACTTTACCAAAACATCTTGATCAAACTTCAGTTTTTTTTGACAAAATCACTTTATGGTAACAGTGTACATTAAAAACCAGAGAACAGCGAAATATACAATTTTTTGCGTGACACAAAGTCTTACAAGTATGATGGTGCAAAACAACAATGACATCACAATAACAGCCGTGTTCATGTTAAATATTCGTTAGCTTGTTCAATAGGGTGTGCACGTATGTTCCATCTTTATAGGGTGTATGTTCCTTCTTATATGAACAAATCTTATCAAATAGAAAAGCGTTGCATTCGTTACTTCCTAAGTGTGACAGAACAAAAGTACGTGTGTATCTCCAAATATGCGTATTTTGATCCGATAGCGGACATTTTGCTTCTCACATATATTTACAAATTGGAAGTCTCTTATTGGCAAAAAGCAACAATATTTCTAAAACTTTAATAAACAGTACCCTATCTCTACTTTCTTATTTCAGGTATCATATGGTGATGTCCTCTCTGGCCCACTAAAGAGTGACATTATAAGAGGAGGCAGTGACCAAGGTTATAAAACTGAGCATAGAAACCAGTCCCAAATCTCAAGCATCTGATTGGCTGAAATGACGACTGGTGGCAATCAGATCCTGGAGATTTGAGACTGGTTTCCAATCTCAGCTTTATAACCTTTAGCCCAGGTGATATTGTTGGTACACCAATGGCAACTTACTTACACTGGACATTATGTTATTTGTTTTTGAAATAAACGATTGTTTCACACGTTGTATTTTTAAAGCAGAACATTTAAAACATATATTAATTTTGATGTTCTACAGTAACCTTAATCATTGAATAAGTACATTACAGTTTTCTTATTTAGAAATCAACATGTCATCTATATTATGAATGCACTGTGGTTATCTATCAAGGCATCATAGTAACTGTTAGTTGTAAAATAATAAAAGTAATGTGAGTTTAAGACATGAACGAAATTTTTTTACTTGTTTTACTTGCCACGTGATTTGAATGTGATATTCGGGTGCAGTATAAGTCTCGTAAAAAGACATGTACGATACAGCAGGGTTCAAGATCATATTACTAAATCAGGAGACCAGTCTAAAATCTCAAGCATCTGTTCAATCACATGCTTGTGATTTGAGACTGGTCTACAATCTCAGTTTTATGACCTTGGGCCCAGGATCGTATGACTGCATCTGTTTTATTCATTAACTTTGTAAACAGAATACAAATAAACCGGTGTCGTACCGCAACATAACTACATTTTTAAAAGATGAACTACAACGTGAACCGAAACTTCTGTGAAAAATGAAGATTTGAAAACAATGCTGTTCTTTTTCCTCGTGTCTTTTGGGTATTTTTATTTTTGTGAATACTTCATTTAAAGAAAGGTCATGCTAAATTAATGTAATGAGAAATAAAATCTCATGCTAAATTAATGTAATGAGAAATAAAATCAGAAGACAGATCTTGTTTTTGCCAAGACTTGGCTTTGACTGATAAAGTGAAGACTTGTTAATTTATGTCCATGATGGCGACAAGCAAAATAAGTAAAATATATGCTAAGACATATTGCAATCCGTTTTCTTGTCATCAAAACGACAATACTGAAAATGAAAAAAAACAACTGTTTACCAATACAAAGAAAACGATAAATAAATAGTTAGAAACAATGCGAACAATATGTAAAAGATGCAATTTGTAATTGTGTTCAAAATTGTTTGTAGAGCGCAGATGTGCACGAGACTCGGGGAAAATTATTTAAGCGAGATAAAACAGACACTTGGCAAAATAATAAGCTAAAATTATAAACTAATGCCACTTAATGGATGAGCGATTTATGAAAAAATCAACTTTGGAACAAGGCGCAGCAACATTATATTTCAAATGAAATTATTAACCAGTATTTATTAATAATTGTACAAATATAACTCGAATGGATCTACTTAAATATAGTCAGAAAAGTTTGATACTTGAAAGCGTTTTTGATATATATAGATTATAATAAGGCTAGTTTAGGTAACACACGCTACTAACCATCGATCGATATTTTGCTTTGTCGAAATTGCCCGAATTGAATCGGTTCATATCGAAATCCAGCCCATATGTGTCGATTGAGTTAACGTAAATGTATATTTTCAGTGTAATTTATCTTTTAACGGCAGGATTATTTTAAAAATTGTTATACAATAAAAGAAAAACGATTTTTGTATACGAAAAAATCAATGTACATGTATATAATATTAACGCAGTAAACGAGCTGGTATCTTTAAGTGTCATTATTTTCAATAGATGAAAAGACAACTTTGAAAGCCATCAAACACGACATATATGATAATATTGCAGCCTCGGTTGGATTGAATCTAATTATGGACAGTAATGGAAATACATTTTACAGCCCACGCCTATCTCCGGGTTGAGCGCAACTCAGTATTAACACCAATAAGCAAGCGTACTTTCGGTAAACACCATCTTAAAAATCTCATAATTGTTCAAGTAATTCCATTGTCAAAGGATTCTATGACCGTATTCGATGCATGTTAATAATACTCTATTCAATTCGCAGTAATTACTTTTAAATTGTTTATATTAATCAGCGTTTTTACAACACTTATCAGCATGCTGATAAATATGAAGAATTTAAAATTAAAATTAAGAAAGAAACCAATAAAATATTCAAGAATTTATCTCATTTTATAAATGAGTAGAAAGTGTTTGTTATTTAAATGTTTTCCGATTAGCACATTTCTGTAACATATTTTCTTTAAGTTATGTTTTGATTTGCAATGACTTCTATTGTATATAATAAATATGTATCTCATAAATTTTAAAATCATTAAAATGGTAGCCCTTTACTTATTTTTGTCAGAAATTATATATTTTCAATTGTCTAAATTGTATTAAGATATCATTGCTGCATAATGAAAGCATCCATCCGCAAAAGTATACACACCGTTTTAATATTTAAGACTCACGCAAATCATTTCTATAGACAAATATACTGTGTTTGGATCTTCAACAGTCCGGTCACGTTGTTTTAAAGTCTTAAATATATTACTGCAAGGAAAACGAAGCTTAAATATGAAGAAACTATTTCTTTTCTGTTTAATTCAGAAAAAAACTAACAACTGTTAAAGATATTAACATTGTAATTATGTTCTACTAAAATGTTAATAAACTGTTGGTGAACATTTTTACAATGTGTGTTTTTATACTTCTGACTAACGAACTGTTGTGTAGTGGGCAAATTCTTTAACATACATTCAAGTTGTAGAAACATTACTTCTCCGCCGTTCAACAGATATCAAGACCTCAAATGTTAACATACGTTGTTTCCGTTTTTGAAGTTAACATGCTATGCAAAGATCGCATTCATTGAAATCTTTATATTGGTTGCAAGCTATAGAAAACCGAACAAGCCTTGAACTATGAACCATGAAAGATGTTGCACGCGGAACAACACAAAAGGAAGCTGGAATTTACAAAAAGGTGAAATATGCATATCAGGAATCGACGCATTCAGAAAAAAACTGCCTCCCCACACAGTCAAGAAGAAGAAGAAGAAGAAGAGAGAGCGAGCATGGTTAATATGATGATCAGTTTCAAAAAAAAGACACCAAAAACAATTAACAAAAAACGAAAACCCGAGGGGGTTACCTTATTGGAACGGTCAGTTGCAAATCAAATTGCCACTGGGGGTTTAAACCAGGTTCTAGGATGCACCAACCTCACACTTGCCCCAACAGGTTCTCATATCAGAAAACAAGTAAAAAGTGTCTTGGTGAAATCACTCCATCCTACCCATCAGCTCAACAATATTGCATGCAAAAGCACACAAACATATAAACCATAAGAAGCTTATAGCATTGCAAAGCCAAAGGGCGGGTACTAAAAGTCTTAGATAAGATTCAAATAATTTATTTTATATTTCAGTAGTTATGAATCAATTTAAAAAAAACAGATAAAACGTGAACTTTGACAGAAACTGAACATGGCAAACATGAAAATACTGCAGGCTCGTTAATAGGCAGGAATGGAAATGCATATTACTGCCCACGCCGCCTAGACCCTAGTTGAGCGAAGCTTAATATTTGCTCCACTGAACAGTAAAATTTTAATCCATCTCGAACACAGGTATGGATATGGCGGTGAATATGAAACCTCCAATGCGGTATTTTTAGATTAACACCATTCAATGATCAGCGGCGTATTGTCCGCAGATAAAAGAAGAGGGTTGCCCTAAACGAGAAATCAAAGGACAAAGCAGAAAAGAATTTTGACAGGTATCTGAGAATATAAATTCTGCATATCAAAGAGAACGCCAAAGGCAAAAATAAAAATATGCATATCAGGATTGGCCACATCCAGCAGACACAATTTTCACACACAGCCAAAAAGTAGACATGAAAAGAGAGCATTGTATTACAATAATCAGCTTCAAAATGGAGGCCACAAACAATTAACGAAAGTGAGAACCAGAGGGCTTAACGCCTTGAAACAGTCAGTGGCAAAACAATAACCCGTTTGCCACTGTTAGTTTAAACCAGGTTCTAGGATGCACCAACCTCACACTTGCCCCAACAGGTTCTCATATCACAAAAGCACAATTTGTCTTAGTAAAATAACTCTAACCCACCCATGAGCTCAACAACATTGCATGCAAAAGCACACAAACATATAACATAAGAAGCTAAGAAGTCATATAATTATCATAAAACGTTAAACACGCATATCACGAATAGCTACTCTGAGAAAACCCAACCTCCCCATACACCCACAATGTAGAGAGGAGAGGAGTACAATGATCGAATTAAACAGACACCTCAAACAACTAACGACAATGAGAACCAAGTGGTGCTATATTGGATCGGTCAGTGGCGAATCAATAAGTCACAGGGAATTTAAACAAGTTTCTAGGGCTCACCAACCCTAACAGGTTTTGTATAAACAAGCAATATAAATTATGTGTGATTAGCTCCAACTCACTCAGTAACTTGATAATGTACACAAACATAAAAATCATAAGAAGCAAATAACAATGTCAAGCAAAACGTTGGTCAATAGCTCTTACAAAGACTAGAACACCTGCAGTCAAGACTGCAATAACATGATGGCGGGGATGGAAGAAACAATCCGAGCTTCTGGGTTCCATATAAACAATCATCAAACTTTTAAACCCCTATCACCGTAGTGTAGACAAAGAGTTCAGAAATGGGTTAATCAGCAATCACGCAGAGCTTTGTATAATATCATGTTGAACATTTCTTTATGAATTTACAGATGGTTATTACAAATAATGTGGACAAATTAATAATGTATTTTATTTTCTTTAACTTAAGAAACAAATCTCCATTGAGACTGGTCCCCAATTTCAGTTTTTTATTATCCTGGGGCTTAGTTCTTCTTATATTGGATTCTTTTATATTTTATTAATTTCCAGAAAACAACTGTTGAGAATTCAATCAAAGATTATATCTGTGATACTGCTGAGTAACAATTAACTTCCGACGTTACAGAATCGATAAAAAATCTTGATCTAAGTAACGAAACTTCTGCACTTCGGGAACAGACTGATGCACCCGATGAACTTTGGAATACCTTACAGAAATGAAGCTTTGAATTAAACTGTTGCAAATCATGGGATAAATTGACGAAGGATTAAGTGGCCTTAAAATATCTAAAATGTTTAACTTACATTAACTTTACAGTCTATTTGCTATGTATAAGGTATAGTTTTTGTTTTCTTTCAAAGATCAAAAGTGAAGATAAACATAATAACCAAATCACAAGTTTAGAAAATGTGTTTTGATATTAAAAATATTGCAAAATTGGAAAGTTTGGGTTACTTTCCATCACATGTTGGTGATTTTCATATTAGAATCAATATATTTCAAACAGTTTTTTCTCAATTCGTAAGAGGAATCTGTTTTGGTAGCATTTATTATTAAATACACAATATTAAAATCAAAATCAGTGTTTTTGGTCATTCAGATCTCTAATTTCCGAGCGGTGATACGCTCGGCTGTAGAATACAACTACACTTAACAACTTTTCTAAGTATACACCTTTGTACGGGGGCGACAAGTCCTTGTTCCGGTTGTTCTTCCAAAACTTTAAGCAATCAGGCGCATGCAGTTTATGCATGATGGTGTCCCGGGTCATCATTTGGCGTACACCAGACGTATTTTTTCAAGTGAACAACGTCAGAATATTTCCATTGTGTGCTAGGTCTTCGGATCTTAATCCAATTGATAACCTGTGTTGTGAAATAGGAATTTCCCTAGTTAAGGAACCGGTAAGGATTCCCCAAAGAGTCATTCATAACTGTATGACTTCAATGAGACGAAAGTGTCTTGCGGTTCCACTCGCTGAACGTGGTCATACGCGTAGTTGACTGATTTTGTGAATTTGTATTCTGTGGGGGCCAGTATTCTAAATGCGTGTGAGCAGTCAGTTGTCTGTTATTTTTAAAAAAGGTTTTACTAATTAATCAGTAAATATTTTTGCATAATTTATTGAAAGATTTAGATCAATAGCTCAAGTGTCAAGCCAGTAATGCCCCAGTACGAAGATGTATACTTAGAAAAGTTGTTAAGTGTATAAACAATAAAACTAGTAAACTAAAAAGATGAAAAGGGAACTTTGAATGCCACCGAACAAGACAAATACAAAAATATCACAGGCTCGGTTCATTGACGATTTCGAAATTAGTGTTTTAACAACGGAAGTCGGTATTTCCGTACAATCGGTCGGGGGGGGGGGGGGGGGGGTACGCGTATATATGACGACATAGCAGCTTTAAGTAAAATTAATTATACTTTAAAATGTTTATTGAAATCAACAAAATTTTCAGTAGAGAGTTACTGCATATGTTAAAATATAAGTGAAACCAAAAATAATTTCGTTTTTTGTTACTTTATCTGTTTTCTCAGTTAATAATTAGGAATGCGGCATTAGCTTTGTCCGTATCGGTTGATAAAGGACTAGAAAATTTTACATTTAAGTCCCAGCATTAGATAATTTGTATAACTAGTTACAATATATTGCTAAATGAAATACAATCGTTTAAAAGTTTTCGCTAATTTCAACATTTGCCGTGTAAAACATGTTTTTCTCAATACGCTTTATACATCGCCATTATCGGCAACCCCTCCTGACCGGAGTACGATCGGTACCGGAAAACGGGGAAAAGAGGTAATTTCGAAACCAAGAATGGGCAGTAATGGAAATACAAAAAAGTAAAATATGCATATCAGGAATCGCCACACTCACAAAACGCAGCCTCCCAACGCAGCGAAAAAGAAGTGAGGAAGAGACAGAGCATGTTTGATATAAGTATGCCATTTCAAAAAGGAAGCAACAAACAATTAACGAAAAAGAAAACCTTTGGGAATACCGCCTTGGAAAGGTCAGTGGAAAAACTAATTGCCCATGGGGGTTTAAACCAGGTTCTAGGGTGCACCAACCTCACACATGCCTCAACATTTTCTCATTTTAACAAACAAGTACAAGTTGTCTTGGTGAAATGACTCCAACTCATCCATCAGCTCAACAATGTTGCATGCAAAAGCACATATAAAACATATAAAGCTAATAGCATTGGGCGGAACTATATAAATGTTGACAGGGGATCTGAGAATATAAATCGTGCATATCACAGACAACGCCAAATGCAAATTTTAATAAAAGCAGGAAGTATACCATTGGGTTGATTGAACAATATCCGAATTTATATTGGCCGGGATATTAAAACTACCCGTCTATAAACTGGTCGAAATATTTAAACAAAAATAATATTAGAAGTACTATTAACATAGTGCATACATATGGTGCTCAACGACCTTCAAAGGACGTAACTGATAACAGCACTGAATGAAGGCACGGGTAGACTTTTTACGGCCGCACTGCACAAACAACGCTACTGTGATAATGAAAAAGATTAATAGGGAACTTTGAAAGCCAACAAACACGACAATATGAAAATATTGCTGGATCGGTTTGATTTATCTAGTTTATGGGCAGTAATGGAATTGCAAATTACTGCCCAGGCCGCCTAGCCCTCGGTTGAGCGCAACTCAATATTTACACCAATAAAAAGTACAATTTTGATCCATCTCAGACGACGGTACATGTATGCATAATGGTGGTGAACATGGAACCTAAAGAATGTTTACGAAATTCGAAAAGGCATCAAATGCAAACAAAATCTTGCTCCCTTTGTTGGTATCATTTGACTAATTGGATACATAGATTCAGAACAATTAGATTTATCATATATTTCTTGATACTTTATTGTCTTTTTTACGTGAAAATTACCTGAAATCAGGTAATTAATTATGTTATCATATTCAGATTTCTGACTTTTTATCAACACGTAACATGTGTGCTATATTCGGTCGAAAATAATTTGCGTATCAAACGATTATGGTGTACATAAAATGTAGGTATTCGTTTCGGCTTTAAAATAAATTTTATATGCATAAAATAACGATTATTTCTCACGCAGGATAAAGGGCAAAGAAAAATAAAGTTGGAAACGAATACATCATATTTGTCATCAGTTTTGTAAGAAAAACATTTTTGCCAATAATCACATTTTATTTTAAAGATTTTAGAAAAAAATTATTAAAATGATGATGGTGATGATAATGATCATCATCATTAAATAAAATTTTAGTTCCATTATTTTATATCATAAGAAATGCGACATATACTTTAAATAATTATATGATAGTCACATAAGAGGTTTGTAATATTTACGGTCAAATATACCTCAAACGAGTTACATATTCGATAAGTGACATAAACGTTTCAAAAGACACTGCTTTCGAAGACCATATCTGAATCGGATGACGGAAGGCAAACAGAAATAAGCACTCGCATATAAACCGTATCGAAATTGTGTTAACAAGTAATAGATTTCGAAAAGCGGAAAAATTAATTATGCAACCATGACGGATTTTGAATAGATAAAAAGGGAACTTTAAAAATCAGCAAACACTGACAAATATGAAAATATTGCAGGCTCGGTTTGATTGAGAGGACTTCAGTCGCGGTAAAAGATATTTAGATATCTGTCCACGGCGTCTAGCCCCGGGTTGAGAGCCCAACTCAATATTTACAGTTGTAAACAGTACAATTGATATCATCCTATACGAAGGTATGTATATGTCGGTGAGCATTGAACCTTCGATGCGGTATTTTCAGATAAACACCATTCTATGATCAGCGGCGTATGGTTCGTAGAAAACAGCACCTTATTATATCGTCTTTGTTTCAATTTGTTTTCAATGGTATCTTTTCATTCATGATTATGTTTGACATTTGTAATATTATGCACATTCAAATACAGTTCACACTCGTTGTGTCGAAGTCATACATTTTAATTCGAGATATCCGAAGTTTGACACATCCGAATCGGCGCCAATGCACGAATACCATACCTATACGCTTCTAATGCTGACATGATCGTGAGTGATAGTACTCGTTTATGAACATTTCAATGGATCAATTAGTTAATCAAAACAGAACAGAACAAAATATTAACTAATGATTATATTTATTACATGTTAAATCCTTAAGTTTCGGTGTTTGTGTAACATCGTAGTCGTCTTCGCTCTGAGTGTTAAACTCGTCTTTCGTTATTTTTTATTACATAAAAGAATTCAAATTAATATTCACCCCATAATTGTTAATTTGGAGCTATTTTGTGCTTCATTTTTTTTTTGGGGGGGGGGGGGGAATTGATTACGTTCGGATCATGTTTTTTGTATTTTTTGTCCTAAACGGATGACTCATATTTTATTGCCATGATTATTGTAATTAAATGTTGTTGTTGTTTTTTTTAACGGAAATTAATTGCATTTACGAATCCGAATATTTTACATCCGTATGCATTAAATAAGCGAATATTTTACCGAACAGGTGATAATCGTTAATTATTATTAAATAATGGTATCTTGTTTGCCGACAAGTTCTCTCTTTGAAAGAAGCCGCGCGCATTGTTCGACCGCGGCAAGTTTCACACTTCGACTTATCCGAATTTTTTATATAGCATATTTTAGCCGACGGGTTCTAAATTTACTTCGGCTTACGAAAACATTGTTTGAGTCGAATTCGAGTTAACCGACGTATTATTATATGTAATAAGAACACATGTTGACGGGACCGTAAAATTAATTCGAGATAACCGCTGTTTCGACTTAAGCGAGTTTGACACAACGAGTGTGGACTGTATCTTTTTAATTAGAAATTTTGTTCAGTCTACTTCCTCAACCCTACACAATGAAATGGTCAAATTTAGTTGGAACCGAACCAGTGTTTCAATGTTTCACGTACTCAAGTTACACAACGTTGTCATTAACAACTAATATGTTTTTAAGAAATCCTCGCTGCATTCTACAACAAATGAGAAGAAAAAAAGTAACATTATATCGCTTTTGTTATACCGAATAGGTATATAAAATCGTTTGAAAAAAACAAAAACAAAACAAACAAACAAATATCAAGGTTGTGTTAGCACTTTTTTGTCTACGTCTCTTTTAAGGTAAAGTACACATAAACATTAATTGTCAATCATGCTTTTTGCTTGATTTTAAAGAAACTGTACAACTATTCTCCACCAAATGGTTAATTATACAAAGGAGAGCATCACTTTGTTAACACTTTCTCGACATAAAAAACAATTTTCTATATTTTTAGGTCTTTTCAGAGCTTATTTCTCTATAGTCCTTTTAATCTTTTTCAATAACTTGTTAAGATAAGTTGATTTTTTGTCTGATTGGCTTGAGAGAGACTCCAAATTTAGTTGACAAATGATATTCACGTTTTTTGCAACTTATTCTGGTTAACCACTAAACAAATTGGAAAATGAAACCAATATAAAACTATACCTGAAATACAAACTATTGATACTAGAATTGAGACCTATAACATTTTTGTTGTCACGAATTGGGTAAAACAACATTTACTTATAAGGTAATGCCTTATTTCACAACACCTTTTCCCAAAGAGCTAATAAGAAAAGAGTAAACACAGATGCACACAAAGCAACTGAGAACACGAAAGAAAAACATACATGTAGGTTCTTACACACTCAAAACATCTGTCTGTCTGCCTGTCTCTTTGTCTTTCTGTCTCTCTTTGATATATACACACAAAAATACCTTTTAAAAAAGCGTCAATGTACATGTTTCCCTTAAACTTGATAAAAAATGTAACTCTTATAGGTTTAAAAATAAATTATAACAAAAGAAAAGATTTGTTAGAAACTAACCTGATATATTTTTAGACAGGTTTCTCACAGTCTTATGCAATTGGTACAAAGCACAGCGCGTTTTTGTTAAAATTTTAAGAAACTTTATTCTTAATAAAAGTTTCTATTATTCAGTGTTACGGTTGATATGATAAAACAAGTATAATATAATGTTTATGTATGGTCTGCGTTGACGTAATCATATCACCAAGAATATTAATGAATAACATGTAAGATTCAGTACATCTTTTCACCAACAAACGACTAGCATTCCTGAAACTAATGTTTCGCCAATTGTTTTAAATTTAATATGTTTTATCCTGTTACGAGTGAGAATTTATCTGATCTCTTTCAACTGTACAATCACTTCGAACGATCGTAGTTTTTATCAATATATCTAGTTAACTCGACGATTTTTTGAATATAATATATTCCCATTCTAGTCAATAAGAAAAAGTCAAAGATTTAGTTCAAATATATAATATCTCTAAATGGAAAAGCATTTAAAAAGAGCATGGGTTTTCTAGAACTTATTATTTTCATTTAAACTTTACGGAAATGAACTATTACAAACACATTAAAGTTCAAGAACCGTGTTAGTTTTAAAATGATTTTCTTTGAGAGTAACTGCTTAAGTTTACTGCAGGTCAAGGAAATGTCGATCAGTATATATCTGTTCTGAAGATGATAACAGCTACCCCTTCAAGGCTAAGCTGAAACATTACTTTCAAGGCAAGTTTTATATTGTTTGAGATATATGTTACATGGAATATAGGGAAACGTTATTTCTTGTAGTCTGCTTAATTGCATTATTTCATGACTAGTATAAATAATGCTATTGTTATAGTATCAACCGGAAATGTTGCTGATCAAAGTTATTTTTTAATAGATTCCACAATGAGTGTGTTTCTAGTACGCAGACCTTCCAGAACATCCGAGCCGATGTGCATATGTCTGCTTCAGCAAACAGGCGATGCCTCTGCAGCTTTTTTAAGTTGACAGATAATAGTCACCACAAATTTATATAAGGACTAACTTGAAATTCAGAGATCATGGTCGAGGTAAACGAACTGAATGGAATTCACTTCTTAACTTTTTTAAACTAAAATCTTAGCGCATGAAGGTTGATGCAAATTATTTTCTTCAAGCTTTTTACATATTTTTATTAAATAACTTTTTATTATCAGCCTTGTAACTTGTTTACCTTCTGGCATAATAATGCAGTGGCATGCCAAATAAGCGGGCCAATATCTATATCACTTCCCGGCCCCTGGCCGAAAAGTCATATAGATATAAAGCCCGCATTTTAAGCAATTTGATTGGCTGCTAGTGCAGGGCAAAAAAGTGATTTAGCTTTTAGCTGAAATGGCGGCAATCTTGTATTTTTTTTCGATCGAAGATACTTTCGCTGGAAATGTTCTAATCTCAAACCAGTTCGAGACCATTCAATGCCCTCCTGCACTGTCCAGTAATTTGCTATTCCTGTGGTTTTTAAACTTTTAAAATGAAACTAATTCAAATTATAAATAGTTATTTAAAAAAATTGTCAATAAATAAGTGATTTGATATAGTCCCTGTTATTTGTCCTCGGGACAGTCGTATTGGCCCAAAGCCGAACGACTGCCCTCGGACAAATAACAGGGCCTGTATCAAATCACTTTTTTATTAACATATAGCATTGCTCAGCTGATCTAGGCGACGTGTGCAGTCATGAAAATAAACTGGCTCAATAAATTTGAGTCGACGATGTTTTTTAAAGACGATTGCTGCAGTGTTGTTAACTTTTTTACTCGGTTATAGATTTTGATAAACGCTCCAGCGTTGATGGGTATTCACTAATAAATATTAAACAAATATGAAATAAAAATGGTGTGTCACTTGGTTTGTTAAAATTTTATTTAACTTTTAGTTGTGTACACATTCACTGCACGTAGAAGGAATGCACGGTTAAACAAGAACATCACGACAATCACAATAACTCAAAATGAAACACCTTTTGTATTCTAAATACAAGTAAATAAAATATGTTTCGCGAATTAAGAAACATCTAAAAAAATAAATTGTTTTCTCTCAAAAAAGATATACAGAAACTGATTTTTAAGAAGAAAAAATAAGGTTTATTTTTTTCTCCGAGATTCAAATATTTCCAATATCTGATCAATAGAATTCAATTAGAATGTACCCAAATATTATCCATAGATCATTCTTTAACAATAACTCGAGAAGAATATAGATTACAATGCTTGTTTTTGGAAAATTCAAAATGTTTAAAACAGGTAAACTATTCAAACTGGAAAAATTAACAAAATAAGTAAAAAGTAAAGCTTTAACTAATTTCTTTTAGAAGAAAACATTTTTTTTTATTCGTAAGCATGTTAATTATTAATAAAAATATGTACTGATATGATTTATTTAAAAGTTGCAACCCTGTTTATTTTCAGCGTTATTATTTCATTAAAAAGTGTCCCCGAAAAAGGCTAAAAACTGATCCAATATTAGGATCGAGGTATAGCTATAATTCCTACACCATACACTTTGTAACAATTTTAAAATTTATAAAAATGCTTGTTTAAATTAATTAATTTAAAGCACTTTCATAAGAGGACAGTGATGTAAAAGTTTAACCAATATTTAATTATGAGACGACTTTCTTTAGCATCAAATATAATAAGGTGAAATATGCATATCAGGAATCGCCACATTCAGAAAAACAGCCTCCTCACACAGTCAAGAAGAATAGATACGGAGAGAGCATGGTTAATAAAATGATCAGTTTAAAAAAAGACACCACTAACAATTGACAAAAATGAGAACCCGAGGGGTTACCGCCTTGGAACGGTCAGTGGCAAATCAAATTGCCACTGGGGTTTTAAACCAGGTTCTAGGGTGCACCAACCTCACACTTGCCCCAACAGGTTCTCATATCACAAAACAAGTACGAGTAGTCCTGGTAAAATAACTCAAACCCAATTATCGGCTCAACAATGTTGCATGCAAAAGCACACAAACATATAAACCATAAGAAGCTTATAGCATTGCAAAGCCAAAGGGCGGGTACTCAATGATCTTACTGAGACCAGAGCTCCTGGAGTAGAAACAGCAAGGACACGATGACAGGGAAAAAAGAAACAAATCGAGCTTCTAGGTTCTTTTAAGAAATGATTTCCCCATAAACCTTCATAAACTCTTAAACCCCTGCCACCGTCGTGCAACCTAAGAGATAAGCATAATGTAGAAGGGTTAATCACCGGGCCTGCAGAGCGCTGTAAAATATCATGTAACCTTTCTTTTTAAATTTACAGATGGTTTTTACGAATAACCGGGAGAAATTAACATTGCTTTTTATCTTCTTAAGTTTATAAATTAAATCACCATAAAAACACTGGCTGTGAAATACCTTGTTGCAATAGTGATTTTAAACTGCACCTGTATTTATGAATTAGATCTGGGTATCGGCGATAAAGCTAGCAAAAGGTTTTCCTTAATTTGTGATATCGATATCCTTGTTTTAAAAGTTTTTCTGTAATGCAAAGATTACGCTCATTGAAATCATTCACATCGTTGCAAGCTCTTGAAAAGCGAACAAGCTGTGAAATATAAACCCCTTAAGATGTTGCACGGGGAACATCGCCGTCTAAAAACGGAAGATTTACTATATTAAAATTAAAATCTCTTTTATCATATATTTTAGTAGTGACGTAACCATTTTCAATGGACAGATTTAGATCGAGAAAGTTTGCTTGCTTTTCTGAAGTGTTCGCTTTATTTAGTTGTAGTTCTTTAGGATAAATCTTATTAACAAGTAATGGAAAATGGTTATTATCTATATTTAATAAATCATCCAGGTACCTCCATGTGTTGTTAAAAGCGGCAATAATATCATCTTGATGTTCAGTAGAAAGAGATAACATAAAGTCTATTTCATAACAGTATAAAAACAGATCAGCAACAACGGGTGCACAATTAGTACCGATTGGGTTGCCTATTACTTGTTTATAAATAGAGGTACCGAATCTAACATAAATATTTCAAGTAAGAAAGTTAGCTTCTCTATTAGGTCTTGACAAGTCCATAAAGTGTATATATTTATCAAAAGAACCATCTCTAAAAATGTAAATGTTCATTACAGGCGTTTTATTTTCTCTAGCAAACAGTTTTTCTATGAAACTGGTTAGCTTGTCTCTTATTAAATTATGAGGGAGCGAAGTGTATAAAGTTGAGAAATCATAAGTAGACAAACAGACCGCCTGAAATTCTTTGATTTAGGCTTTTTCAAAACGTCATTTGAATTTTAAAGCGACCAAAATGAATTTTTGCCAGGAGTTCCAAAAACCTTATCGCAATTTACGCGAGAATTACAAAAGAAATACTAAAATATCAACAAGAAGCACACAAAAAGGAGACAAAGACAGTTGGAGAGTCTAAAAATGTTAATTACATAAATCAGTAAAGTGACAAAGAAGAAAATCAATCAAATACCCGTGTTACACTTTTGAAAACCGATTTTTTTCAACATAAACCTGATAGTATATCTGATAGTATAATGGACACGCGTTATGAAACTGTTAATTAAACGAAGCATTTTTACAAAAAAGAGCTTTGAAATTGATTTCATTCGTTGATTGAAAGCGTAAAGGATCTATCTGATTCTTATTTTTCATTTCACTCAAAACGTTTCCGAAACACTCACTCGATTTCTCAATACCTCATAAATCAGCAATGTTTAAGTATTCGTTCTAAAATTGTATTTGATTGTACTTTATTTTTATGTTATACACCTGGAACTGCAACACTAAAAAGTTATTTCCTTCATTATGATGCATTTAATGTCAGACGTAGAAAACACGCTTTCTATTAAATAATTTATAGCAGTATTTATATTCTTTTATAATGTGGTAATGGGAATTTTTACAAATCTAAGTATAGGAGTCTATTTAGATGTTTCTATACAAAACAGAAGCCGAAACACTTTCCATATCATAACGATCTAACAAGCCTTGCTTGTGTCCTTTGTTAACTTGGTGATTATATAAATAAACGGCTATAACCTTATGATCATACATTTTCTTATTGCACAGAAATGCTATGATTTCGTTACACTGATTTACCTAAAATTGCTAATGGTGTCAAATGGTTCTGAAATATGTATTGTTATGATACAATCGTTGAAATATGTTAACCTTCGGAATTTTTTATGAACTCTAATGCGCGTGAAAGCGAAGCATATGTTATGAATGATAAAACATAAACACCAAGAAACTTAAAACGACATGGAGGTAATACAAGCCACTACAACAAGTAATTTAGCGAATTATCGGAGATATATTAAGTTACAGCTCGTGTACATTGTTTCACCTCAAGGCCTTACAAGCAGTTAATATAAAGATGTCACGAATCGGTTTAACAACAATGACTTGCAGCGTGCTATAAAAGGAAAGAAAATGTCATGTATGTCAAGCATGTACATAAAAGTACATTTATTTATTTTCTGGTGGGAAAAATGTTTCACGAGACCTTTGTCAATAAGAAATGTGTCTGTATGAGAAAATACAACCAATTAAATATCACTGTAATATTAACGGTAAATATAGGTCTAGTCTGGCTGCTAAATGTTTGATAGGAAATTAAAAAACCACCAACCAATAAGAAAAAGATTGCAGGCATAGTTTGAGTCTGCTCACGGGATATACATATTACTGCCCATGCCGCCTAACGTCGGGTTGAGCACAACTCAGTATTTAACACAAGTGTAAACTGTAGTACGCACATGGCGTTGAACATGGAACCTTAAATGCTGTATTTCAGATTAACACCATTCTCTGATCAGTGGCGTTTTATTCCACAGATAAAATAATGGATAAACACTAAATAAGAAAGCAAAGGACGGAATAAAAATAAATAGATTTTGGCAGTAGACATGAGTATATGAATCCTGCATATCTCAGAGAACGCCAAATTCAAAATTATAAAGCAAAAAGCAGTACGTATATCCCATACATATTGGAGTGATTGAACAATATTATTATATCAAAATACATTCAGCCGATGAGTATATTGAGATTTGCATCAAGACACCGGTAACGGTTTTAGTTTGTGATCTGGGGCACAGAGCGCACAAACCATTACTGTTCCTACACCATACACTGATTAATGTGCTGTTAATGTATTATTCTAATCCTGTGTAACTACTGAAGATATCAAAAAAGTATTTATTTTTGACAAATGATAACTTGACGAATCAAAAAGAACTTTTCGTATTCCAACTTCATTAAAATACCGGAATTATTTAGCACGAATAGTCTGATTAATTATAAAAAAGTGAAATATGCATATCATGAATCGCCACACGCACGAAACAGACTCCGCACGCAGCGAAAGAGTAAAAGAGAGCATGTTTGTTTTAAGTATGTCAAATTCAAATAAGACGCAACAAACAATTAACAAAAAAGTTAACCCTTTGGGTTACCGCCTTAGAGCGGTCAGTGGCAAAACAAATTGCCACTGGTGGTTTTAACCAGGTTCTAGGGAGCACCAACCTAACACTTGCCTCAATATTTTCTCACAAAACAAGTACAAGTTACTCCAACTCACTCATCAGCTCAAAAATGCATGCAAAAGCACACAAACATAAAAAAACATAATTAAGAAGCTAATAGCATTGAAACTCAAAGATGCGGGTACTCAATGATCTTATCTAGACCAGTTGGAGTCAAATCAAGAACACGATGACAGGGATAAAAGAAACAAATCGAGCTTCTAGATTCTTTTAAAAGATATCCCTTTAACCCTTCATAAACTCTTAAACCCCTGCCACCGTCGTGCAACCAAAGAGGTAAGCATAATGATCAACTGTAGACTGTTAATCACCAGATCTGCAGACCGCTGTATAAAATTATGTTGGTAACCTTTCATTTTTAAATTTACAGATGGTTTTTACGAATAACCAGGAGAATTTAAAATTGTCTTTCATTTTCTTACGTTTATAAATTAAATCTCTATAAAAGATCTGGCTGTGAAAAACCGTGTTTCAAAAGTTTTTTCTGTCATGCAAAGATAACATTGAAATCATTAACAAAATTGCAAGCTCTAGAAAAGCGAACAAGCTATGAGATATAAACACCGTAAGATGTTGCACGAGGACGTCGCCAACTAAAAACGGAAAATTTACTATTTTAAAATTAAAATCATCTTTTTATCATATATTTTAGAAGTGACGTTTCCATTTTTAAAAAAGATTAACAACAAACATGCTTGATCATCGGAAGTGTTTGCTTTATTAAATTGTGGTTCATTAAGATAAATTTTATTAACTAGAGATGGAAAATGGTTATTATCAACACAACTGTCAATTATACAAATCATCAAGGTACCTTAAGGTGTTGTTAAAGGCTGTAATAGTGTCATCCTGAAGTTCGGTAGTAAGAGATAACGTAAAATTTCTTTTATAACAGTATAAAAACATATCAGCAACAAGGGGTGCACAATTAGTACGTATCGGAATGCCTATTACTTGTTTATAAATAGAGGTACCACATAAATATTATCCAATAGAAATGTGAGCGCCTCGAAAAGGTATTGACAGGTTCATAAGATTTCTGTTTTCGCTCCCAGTTAGAGGCAATATCATTGTATAAAGCATATATGTGACATATGAACCATCTGTAATAATGCTCTATGTTCATTACAAGCAATAAAGGTTTTATTTTCTCTCAGTCTAGTAAACGTTTTTTTTTCATGGGACTGGTTAGCTTGTCTCTTATTAAAATATGAGGGAGAAAAGTGTATAAAGTAGAGAAATCATAAGTAGACGAACAGAACGCCAAAAATTATTTGATTTAAGCTTCTTTAAAACGTCATTTGACTTTTTTAGACCAAGATAAATTTTTGTCAGAGGTTTTAAAAAAAACTGCCAAATCAATATTTACACAAGTAAATAGTACAGTTTCGATACATCTCAAAGGACGGTGTGCGTCTGGCGGTAAACATGGAACCTTCAATGCGTTTTTTATATTAAATCCATGCTTAGCAGCGTATAGTTAGCACTTAAAATGGATAAAAACGAGTTAAACGAAAGAGCAATGGATGGAACTAAACAGAATAGCAGGGGAGGGGGAGGTCGTGTTATTTGGATGTTTTTTGGATATGCATATTAATCTGTGTAAGGATAAATGTTGAAGTGATCAAATTTCTTGTCCGCTTATTATCTTCCGTTTTCGGAGAATTTTCAACTAACATGGCACACAATTTGACATCAAAGAGAAATCGCAGACCCCAGCATTCGGTTATAAATGTACGAGTTTAAGATCAATGCTACGTTAAGTTGTTTTTATGGCTTATAATGTCAGTTTAATACTTTCAACAACTCTTTGAAGTATTTTTAAATACTTATAACTGTCATCTGATAGTGCTGCCGTACATTTAATCAGTGCTGTTAGCAATTATGTAGCCTTTTGAAGGCCGTTGAGCATGATACTTATATTTGTATAAATATTGAGTAGCGCTCATCCCGGCGCTAGGCGGCATTAACAGTAGTTGCACTATGTACAGGCTTAATCAAAAGAGTCTGCAATATTTTGATATTTGTCGTGTTTGATGGCTTACAAAGTTTCTTTTTCATCTAATGACATAACTTGTAGTTCAATACATTGTAAACATTTCATAAAATGATTTTTTTTCGAGAAATCAGGTGCTGTTTCACTAACCCTTTTATAATCAGCTTTGTTTAACATTTAACATAGCGTTATAACGGCCAATACGTATTACATTGTTTTTTGAGATAATAAAGATATTAAATTGCAAACATTTATCTCATTAGCAAAATACAACAACTGGTCTATAAAGAAAAAACTCTATAAATAGTAAAAAATATAAAAGGATCCAGGCAACTGAGAATTGTTCGCAGATGCTCCAGATTGAATAACAAGAAAAATGGCAATTTATTTATAAGGTAGAGGCGGACAGTTGACATAATGATACTTTATAAAATTAACATGTAAGTGAAATCAGACCAGACACATAAATCAGTGTTTATTAAATGATATAGTCCCACACTATGAATAAAAAGCGACTTCGTCTCTCTTCTAGTTACCTGTGTGTCGTTTTCTCCTACGCATTTGATATCTTAGTGCAAAAATGTCCTCCTTCTTTTTAATGGCAATTTTACCGTTTTTGTACTAAATTGAGGTTCCTGAACTCAACTGATTGCCTAGATCAACTGTTTATGGTATCATAGAAAAGATTAGCAAATTAGCAAAATTTTGGAAGGGCAGACAGCAAAATTAATTTAATTACAGTCATTATGAAACGGTAAGTATGAATAATTAACATTTCATTGGCTATATATCTTGAATATAAAAAAACCTTAGAAATAATTTGTTTCCTTCCGTATGAGGACAATTTAATTACAATGTATTTATCAACTTTGATGTGTGTGTGTTTGTTTTGTTGCTTATTCATTTCCTTCTTTATAACCAGCAAAATTTGCAAACGGAGAAGTCATCATACTGTATAAATAATGTATTTACGTACTTGATTTATATTTTAAAATAACTAATTGCATTGTTTTGTTTCCATATAACATTATTCATTCGTTAGGTATCTTTAGCAACAACTACTGCCTTTGAACAGTACATGCATTGTTTATTGATATACGACTTCAATTACACAATGCAAAAAAAGTGAAATATGCATATCAGGAATCGCCACACTCATAAAACACAGCCTACCCATGTTGGGAAAAAGAAGGGAGGAAAAGAGAGCATTTTTAATTAGTATGTCAAATCGAAATAAGACGCCACGAACAATTAACGAAAAAGAAAACCATTGGGGTTACCACCTTGGAACGGTCAGTGGCAAAACATCTTTTGTACAAATATTTCTCTTCTGGATCTGTTATTTTACTCTTGAGTGAGGTTGGTGCACCCTAGAACCTGGTTTAAACCCCCAGTGGCAAATTATTTTGCCACTGACCTTTCCAAGGCGGTAACCCCTCAGGTTCTCACTTTCGTTAATTGTTTGTGGCGTCCTTTTTGAAACTGATTATTCTAAAACCATGCTCTATTTTCCTCTCTACCTTTTGGCTGTGTGGGGAGGCTGTTTCTGCTGGATGTGGCCATTTCTGATATGCATATTTAACTTTTTGAAATATTCACAGCTTAATTAATGCTTAATAAACTTACTTCTAAAAACTTTTCTTTGGGTCAGAAAGTCTCATAATATTTTTTCTTAATACTGTACTTGAACAAATGACAACTGACAATCATCATTGTATTTCCCTTGGCAAGTAATTGTGACATCTGTATATTAGCTCGTTTAGCCATAAGGTGAAACAATCTACAATTACTATAGCTTAATATATCTCCATTGATACCGCAATATAATTTGCTTATTGACAATTGGTAGCGGTTTTAATTTCCCATCTCGTTTTATGTTTTCTTGGGTTTTATGTTATACCAGACATAGAAGATACTACCATTGCGCATCGACAAAAGTTCATACACATGTTTCGAAGGGAATATGTTTTATAATGGGGCACGCCCTTCGGTCATATTTTTGATATTAAAGTAATTACTATATTTAGTTTTCAACAAGTCACAATGAAGATTACATGTATTAAAGATTTTAAGTTTTATCTATTTAAAATGTTCAAATTTTTCTAACACTATGCATACCATTTGCTCGAAACATTTATACAAGTATGCAATTTTTATTCGTTTTGTTTCAAATCTTGATAAGTAAAATTTGTTGAAAAGAAATATTGCACGAATGATTTTTGTTGCTTTATTTAATGCGATTTATTAAAAATACTGCTCTCTGAATAATGAATTGAACTTTGAAGTTTGAATGTAAGAAAGTGATTCCATAGATTTTATTATTGATGTTTAATATCACCGATTTGTCAATCTCGCCGTTCTTCAGTATGTAACGTATCTGGAGATTTTGTCTATAAAACTTCGGAAGAAAACTAAGCAATAAAACTTCGAGTGATTATACAATTCAAATAGAGTAAAGTTCCTAAGAAATAGATGAAAAGGGAACTTTGAAAGCCACCGAACACGACAATTATGAAAATACTGCAGGCTCGGTTTGATTAAGCCTGTTCATGGGCAGTAATGGGATTGCATATTACTGCCCACGCCGCCAAACGATGGTATGCATATGGCAGTGAACATGGAACCTTCAATGAGGTATTTTCCGATTAATACCATTCCATGTTCAGCGGCGTATGGTCCCCAGATAAAAGAATTGGGTTGCCCTAAACGAGAAAACAATGGGCGGAACTAAACAAAATAGAATTTTGACAGGGGATCTTAGAATATAAATCCTGCATATCACAGACAACGCCAAAGGAAAAATTTAAAAAGCAGGAAGTTTATCCTCGGGGGTGATTGGACAATATCCAATACCTTATTGGCTGGGATATTGAAACCACCTATCTTAAAACTGGCCGAAATATTAAAACAAAAGTAATTTAAGAAGTACTATTAACTTAGTACATAAGTATCGTGCTCAACGACTTTCAAAGGACGTTACTGATAACAGCACTGATTTAATGTACGGGGAGACTTTTTACAGCCGTCACACGGCTCAAACAAAGCTACTGTGATATTGAAATAGATGAAAAGGGAGCTTTGAAAACCACCGAACACGACAATTATGAAAATACTGCAGGCTCGGTTTGATTGAGCCTGTTCATGGGCAGTAATAGGATTGCATATTACTGCCCACGCCGCCTAGCCCCGGGTTGAGCGCAATTCAATATTTACACCAATAAACAATACAATTTTGATCCATCCCAAACGATGGTATGCATATATGGCGGTGAACATGGAACCTTCAATGAGGTATTTTCAGATTAATACCATTAATACACAACTTTAATTAAAATATGTTATGCAAAGGATCTTTAATACAAGCTTAGCTGTTTTGTTAAATCGTGACAGTATATAAATACCTGTTAGAATCGTGTCTTTGCAAATAATTAATGACGCAATACATTGCAAACATTTCTTTCCGATAATTTAAAACCAGGGTCAGGTCTATAAAGAAAATGAGTCTGTAAATTGCAAGACTAAAAAAGGATCAATAGAAAAATGAGACAAGTTGGTAGCTGTTTTCAGACTGTTTGATAATAGGCAGATAATATTGGCAAATTTTTCATGACAGAAGGTGATGTTGGTAAACAACCTATTACGTAAAACATGCTTCTTATAAATATATTCTGGCAATTAGCGTGTTTTATTAAATTAAGATATTAATGAAAAAGACACTACCATATAAATCAGAGGAGAATTAAACAAAATTAATCCATAAACGTGATGGGCAATTGTACATCGTTTTGTTACATGATGTTTTAAAGATGCTCATGAAATAGATGGTAAATTTAGCTCAATTATATTAATTGTAGAGTTAAGAACGAGAACTTGTGTTAATTAAGTTGCTGATAGTTCGATTTCTTACTACTCCCCGATGATGACTTCAGTTGAGGAATCAGTGTAGATAGACAGTAAAAACGCGATGGAATCCGACAGCGATATCCTCAGAATGTCAAGAATGTCATCAATTCCAATGCCCAAGGTTATAAAACTGAGCATGGAAACCAGTCTCAAATCTCAAGCATCTGATTGGCTGAAATGGCGACTGGTCGCCATTTCAGCCAATCAGATGCTTGAGATTTGAGACTGGTTTCCATGCTAAGTTTTATAACCTTCAGCCCAAATCAGTGAAGTTTTAATACTACATTTTACAAACGCCGTCCAATACTTCCCATCGGTATATAAATACTTCTTTATATTTTTGTAAATTTAATTCAAATGAATATGTTATAACTATATTCTTTCTTTTCATAACACCACTTCGTATTAATGCCAGGTGTTGTCTTGTCCAAAATATTGCTGTTTTGTGTAATCGTGACATTATATAATAAACACTTGTCAGAATCGTGACTTATAAGTGACGCAATTAATTGCAAACTTTCTTTTCGATAATTTAAAACTAAGTCTCATGTCTATAAAGAAAATAACTAAATTGCAAGACAAAATGATTCATAGGAAAAGAGACAAGGTGATAGCTGTTTTCAGACTGTTTGGTATTAGGCAGATAATATTGGCACATTATTCATGACAGAAGATGGTGGTGCTGAACAACTTATAACTTAAAACGTGCTTCTCATAAACATATTCTGGCAATTAGAGTGTTTTATTAAACAAAGATATTAATGAAATAAGACACTACCATATAAATCACAGGAGAATTGAACAAAATTAGTAAAATTAGTCAATGAACGTGATGGGCAATTGTACATCGTTTTGTTACATGACGTTTGAAAGATTCTCATAAAATAGATGCCACCTTTTGCTCAGTTATATAAATGATTCTTTATATTTTTGTAAATTTAATTTGAATGCATATCATGACTAATAAGTGACGCAATACATTGCAAACTTTTTTTTCGATAATTTAAAACCAAGTCCCATGTCAATAAAGAAAATTACTCTATCAATTGCAAGACTAAAAGACTACAAAAGGATCCATAGGAAAATAAGACAAGTTAGGAGCATGTATAAATCACAGTAGAATTAAACAATATAAATCCATGTACGTGATGGGCAATAGTTCATTGTTTTGTTATATGATGTTATAAAGATAATAATAAAATAGATGCTACCTTTTGCCCAGTTATTTCATTGTAGAGTTAGGAAGGAGAACACGTCTTAGGTAGTTGATAGTTCGTTTTCTAATTACTCCCCCATGACCAGTTCAGGAATTAGTGCAGACATCCCGTCAAAAAGAACGATGGAGTTCGGATAACGTTATCTTAAGGAAGAATGTCATCATTTACAAATCATCAAAGTTTAAATATTACGTTTTATAAACGCCGTCCAATACATGCAATCGGTACATGAAATATGTCTTTATGTTTGTGTACGTTTAATTCAAATGAATATGTTAAGATTGATGTACATATACACAAATATAATGTTACACATACGCCTTTGAACTAAAGTTGTCTCTCTTTATCTCTCTCACCCTCTATCTCTCTCTCTCTCTCTCTCTTTCTCTGCCTATTAAAATTTACTTTAATAAAAGCTATTCTTCAAAACTATCTCTCTCTCTCTCTCTCTCTCTCTCTCTCTCTCTCTCTCATTCAGATAGACATCGGGCACCATAATAGGCAATCACCTTTTTATCGAGGGAACACGGATCTGTTTGCAATGGTTTACGTAGGAATATAGACAGAGGTGTATAGTTCATTGTTATTGACCTACTCTTAAAGATTATAAATAGTATAAAACGACATGCTGAAATCTATCTGGCGATGACATAGGAAACTGCTTGTACCGATATTTCTTTCAAGACAGCATAAAACTAATTGTCGGGGGTATTTTTAACAATTACCAATGATAACGATGTGCAGAAATAAGTCTAGTGAGGAATCACCATAGACAACCAAACCGAATGAATATCCACTGAAATGCCAGCCGATGCAAATTCAAGATGTGATCCATTAAAAATGGCAAACGTTTGAAAGGTTTTGACAATTATCGCCTGTTATTATTTTTATACAATTTAACTCGGTAGTTTTGTAATCGAAACAAGAAAGAATTTATTTTCAAAACATGTTAAAAGGCATACGACAAGTTTAGAAACACTAGATGTTGTCCATATCTACATAATTCGCTTTATAATTTAAAGGGTAACATTTTTTGGCGTTCGTTGTATTAGCAGGCTTTTGACCTAGTTTTTCAACCAATGAAGCATTGTGCTGAGAGAAAATTTAATAAAGTATTTGGGTTAGTGGTTATTTTAACCAGATAGGTATCTAGCAGGGTAATGGGGTATCTAAAGAAAAAGTCAATTTATTTAAACCGTTGAAACGATAATAAGTGTGACGTATAAATCTTTGTTGTTTATTGCTATGTTGAAAGGTATTGAAATTAGCGTACTGAAGGGACTCGTTATTTTCCAGGGATTATTGTTCAATAAAAAAACAGACACTTTATTGTGATTTTCACAAAATAAAAGTGAAAGTAAGTTTAAACTGAACTACCAATCTGTGCCCGTCTTGTTGTTCCAGGTATATAAGGCTGTTACCTTTTGTCACTTATGTTACTAAAGGCACATATATCCCCAGTAAATGGTAAAAGGATGTTGATAACACATATTTATTCTCGTTTCTTTCAGTTACTTGAGATTATAATTGCCGAATTACTGAACCAGTTATTTAGATCTTTAAACCTCAAGAGTGATAAATATTTTTGATGAAGGACGAAGGTTCAAGTAAGCGCTACTTTCAATTTAGGTGAATAATATAGTATAAAGCGTGATCGAAATCCTTAAAAGGGTCTTTTTATTGGCTACAAAGTTTAGTTTTCCGAGAGACGGACGGACGGACGAGGCAATCACTAGATATACCTGACCCTTTGATCGGGAAAATTAATGATATTCTTCAATTGTAACGTATTAATTTCCAAACAAGAATCACGTGAATTCAGCAATACTTAAATTTGCTAAGGATCGGTTGTTAATTTCTTTTGATTTGTATCGAGAGCCGTCTAAAGTAATCGCACTTTCATGAATTAAAAGTTAATATCAAAATATCTTATGGCAAAATAATTTTAATGTCCACATGAGAAATATGATATGTACAATAATATGTTGTTTCTGTATAACAAATGTATACAATGGACATTTGTAAAATTGTAGTGTAGAAGAGAAAAGCGATAGTGTATCACTTAGGATCTGTGTCTGACATACCAATCGTAGTTTGGCAGTGTAACAAGTAAAACAAATTCTGCAAGAGCAAAGAAACCAAAGATTACTGTTTCGCCTATGATTTTGGTAGGATTAAAAAGGGATCTCTTAAGGGATAATATTTTGAACTTCACTCTGTACGAGTAACGGAAAGCAATATTGGATAAGAGCATTAGCAAATTTTGAGTAGTTTACAATTTCGTACTTGTATTTTTCTAATAACGAAATGAATACCAGAAATTGTTTTTAAGCTTACCAATTGATTTAGACACAGGGCTTAAGTAAACATTTCATTGCTACAAGAAGACAAGTCAACAAAATGGTTTTCTATAAATTTATATATATTATTTAGTATAATAACATTAAGACAACGTTTTTAATAGGAGAGTTTCTTGAAAAATGTCAAGAAGTAGTAATCCAACTGTGCATACATCCGTGAACATCAGAACAGACTTGCGAGCACCATGAAGATGGTTAAAGAAATGCCCAGACCTGAAACTGTAGAAAATATAAGTCTTATACAAGTTTGTTTTTTTAAACTTATATAGTACGGTAAGCTTGATGAAACGTTAAGATCATGTAATATGTTTTACAGTGAACTGTAGCATAAGCATTGTACACTCCGGTAGTACTTGTACATCTTACAACAAGATCTATCGGGTACAACTAACGTTGTCAAGTGCATGTGCTGCGATACATTTATCTGTTCTCGTCATTTATAACTTAAATGTGAATAACAAAGGACTTTTGGATGGGAGTTTAGGATCCCCTTCCCATGCAAAGCCTGAAAGGCCATGGCTGTAGGACTTAATACTCATTTTTTCAATCTGGGAGTTCTTTGAGACCTTGGGGGAATCCTTTATACAATAAAAAACGTACATCATTTTGCACGAAAACTTAAAATTCTTAATTCACAAGAGAAGTATTTGATAAAAACAAATCGAGTAAAGTGGATCTGTACCCTCGAACGCTTTGTAATATTTTACATTTCAAACGAGTTGTTTGGCGTACAAATGAAACTTACGTGGTTTCGCTCCATTGCCATTTGGATCAACAATACGAAGCACTTGTGCGATCTCTGATTTAAATTTACCGTCACTACTTCCCCTCTCTTGGACTTGTCTTTTCCCGGTGCTTTGACATGAAGTCTGAAATTTATTCAATCTTTCTTTTGTTTGATATTGAAGAGAAACGTCTGACTAACGTCATTAACACGCCCCATTGCGGTGTTTGCGAAAATATTTATTTGAAAATTTTCTGTGCGTTAACATGTTCAAAAGATAAAACTTCACCATGAGAGTTTGGCATTTAAAAGTAAAAATGTTGTTTTTTTTCAATTATAAAAGTACTGAATTGTTGTACTCACAATGTCGTGAATGTTTTGTGTTTGTAGTTTTAACAAATCCTCATAGCGAAAATTGTTAGGGTTTCATATGCAAAGAATGTTAAGTGAAATATGTATATCAGAAATGACCACATCCAGATGCCGTAGCATCCCCACACTGCCAAAAAGTAGACAGGAAAAGAGTATGGGTTGTAAAATGATCAGTTTTAAAATATAAAAAATTGAAATATGTATATCAGAAATGATCGCATCCAGCATAATAAACAGTTTCAAAAAAGACTGTCACAAACAATTATTGCAAGTGCGAACCCGAGGGGTTACCGTCTTTGAACGGTCAGTGGCAAAACATTGTGCCCAATGGGGCTTTATACCAGGTTGTAGAAGCACCAACCTCACACTTGCCCCAACAGGTTCTCATATGAACACACAAGTACAAGTTGTCTTGGTAAAATAACACTAACTCATCCATAAGCTCAACAATTTTGCATGCAAAAGCACTCCAACATAAAACATAAGAACTAAAAGCATTGCAAACCCAAAGGGGCGTGTACTTAATTTCGAGACCAGAGTATCTGGAGTTCAATTAGTAAGAACACGATTACATGATAAACCACAAACATAACGAAAATCATCATCTGAAGGGTTAACACCTTTGAACGGTCAGTGACTAAACAATTTTTACTGTGGCTTTTAACTGATCCGAATTTAGTTTACGTCATTTACGCGATTAAGTGCAGGGATTAAGAAAATATTTATTTGAAAATTATATTCGTCAGTAAAGTCTCTGATCCTTAGGCGGCTGATTTTTTTCACTGATCGCTCTTTAAAATACAACAACTTATAGATCTACAAAAGTGTTTAGTGTACTTACTATGCAATCTTGTTCTGTGGGGCACACAGTCAGCCAACAGTAAAGGAACACATCGGTGTTATCGTAGAATTTGAAAGCGTTGATTGTGGCTGATGCTAAACCAGAAGCAGGAGTAAAGCTGCTGATCAGATCCGTACTTTGTGTGCAACTGAATATAAATTTACATTAATTTTGTATGCATTTGCTATCAGGAGGATAACGAAACGAGGTTTATAAGGATGTAAAAGAATGTTATCGGAAAACGAAAATGGATTCTTTTAGTCTAGCGTCAGTTAGCGGTTGGGAAAGTACGTCTATTGTTATTCTTTCATTTTGGTGGTTATAATAATTGAAAAATTGCAAATACAAATGCAAATTCAGTTCGCATTAGTGAATTTATTACACATCTTATTTTACTGCGAAATGCAATTTCGCCTGCTCAACTTTGTGGTGTTTTTTTTTTTTTGAAATTGATCATTTTAGCACCCATACTCTTTTCCTCTTGTGGGTGGCTGTGTCTTCTGGATGTGGCCTTTCCTTATATGCATATTTCACTTTTTGTAATGTCACTTTAAAGAATTGACGTCAGCCTTTCTAATACTCCTTTTTTCCCATGATGTGCTTCGTTTTTTTTTTGTATAATGAGACTAACATAGTTACTGAAAACGGAAATAATTAACAAGCTAAATGTTTCAAAATCAGTAAATTAAATACTATTGCAAGTGTGCAGTAGTTGTATTTCGGTCGGCTATTATATTTTTCTCTACAGAGGTTGGAACTAGAATGTGTCCTCGTGACACTGATGTCCCGACTGCTATAACAACATTACTAACAATGGGTCATAACTGGTACAAATGGATGAAGAAAAAAAATCTTTTCTTTACGATCATCTACAAATCCAAGATCATCTTTGCAAGTTTGAAAGAAATCCGCTCAATAGTTACACGAGCTGATGCCACAAGATTTAAGACACGTACGAACGTACGGACAGATGTACGGACTAATGCAACTCATTAATATAATTATACATTCAATGAGTGAGAAAATTATAGGTTCAATAAATATTGAGAAATCTATTATCGGGTCAACAAACAATACCACTAACACCACATTCATTTATGAGTAACTGCTCATAACATTGCATCTTATTGAATGTTATTCTGCAAAATGTTCTTACAAGTTTGAAATCAGTTCAATAGATGTTTCAGCGTTATGACTTGTTCCGGGATTTGCAGTGCAATAGTGCACTTCCAAAAAGTATTCGCCTGAAAACAAAAAGACTTTAAAATATATCACAGAATAATGGCTAAAGGATCACATGTAGCAAACTGAAATCTCTGTTAATCAAGAATGTGAGCCAGAATAAATGACCTAACAAAATATATTACTAAGATGAATTACATGTTAACAGATAAATTAGTAATGTTTATGTTTATAAATAGAGGTAAACACAGTTAAAGGTGAATAAAACACTTGTTAACGGATTAAAAAAGGTTTTAAAATTGGCAGAGAATTGTTTATTCATATCCAACTATAATGAAAATATAGCCAATACTCCATCAGTAATACACAGGTAAATTGATGCTTTGAAACACGAGTGTGAACGAATTTCAAAATTTTAATAAACCGCACAACTCAAAACAAATCAACGTGCTTTCATGTGCAAGACCTATAGTTTCCCCATTAAAACTATAGTCAACATGATGTTTTTTGAAGACTGGCAATTAGCTGGTACTCTTTAATAAGTGGTTAGCTTACACGTGTTTTACTGTCCGTTTCCAGCAAGAACTGCGTCCAAGGTTATAAAACTGAGCATGGAAACCAGTCTCAAATCTCAAGCATCTGTTTGGCTGAAATGGCTACCTGTCGCCCAGTAGGTGTAACATTTCAAATTTAGAGACCCTACACCTTGAAACCGGTGCACTGTTTTACTCATGAAATTTTATAATCGGGGCCTTTTTCATATATTGCATATTCCAACAAATTTGCTATCTTTGTCAGTAAAATCATGTCTTTTACTCAACATGTCCCTTTCAGGCAATACCAGCCATTTGATGCCAGCCTTTGCTAAATTGCTAAAATGGGGACTATTTCTTGTTAGCTGTAGTATGGTTTTATAAGTAATTAGGCTTTATGGAAACAATGTTGACAATCTGTAAGTTACCCTTTTAAAATCCCCATTTACAGTTTGAAAAATGATTTTATTACACATTCAGCATTAGGGGTGTCAAAAGATCCACTTACGGGGAAAATATATCCTCCAAAGTACTTCCTCGCCTACATTGGCTGAAGATTTATCAAGGTCGCTCCAGACGTTGTAGGTGACATCAACAGCCTGTGTTTCATTATACTGGATGCTAAAAAGTAGAGTTATGTTCTTGTGTACATTTGAAGGACAAATGTATACTTAACATCCAGTAATCTGGAACAAAATTATTAGAGTAATGTTGTTGTGTACATTTAAAGGACACAGGTTTACTTAACATCCAGTAAGGTGAAACAAAATTGATTAGAGTTATGTTCTCGTGTACATTTAAAATATGCAAATATCCAGTAAGTTCTTTAGCTGTGTGTATTAATGAACGATATAAATATAAATATAAAAAAGTCTCTAACCGGATAACTTTATAACATTTTTTTTCTTTAAAGCACTTAATTGAATGATCCACTGGAATTTAATTGGAATGTAATGAAAATTTTTATAGGTAAAGCCTGAATAAAACTTGAAATTATGTTTAATTTATTTACAGCAACTGCCTTAGCTCGATTCTGTACACAATATTTTAAATGATGGTCTACGTTATGTAATTATAAATAGTCTCACGAAACTGCATGAGAATCACGTCTTGAACGATATTTATCTGGAAATAGCGCGAGAATTATCTAGTTTTAGAAATGAATGTACAAGCGTCGCTAAAAAGATTAAATAGATTAATAGATGAACTTGCTTCACAAATGACATCGTGATGTAAATGCAGAAAACCATGGTTATATTCAACCTATTGTAAACTGGAAAAATACTTTCCATTATAAAAACGAATGCATTTGCCTACAAAAGCACAATACATTTATATTTATACATTCTACGAGAATCAAAATTGAATGTATAATAATACTTGTTTAAAGAAATCATGTATGAAAGACGAAATGCATGCATGCCTCTTTGTACATTGTCAAGCCTGTTTAGATTAAAAATTGTATTTCCACATTTAGAACAAATATGTTTTATGGCCTTTTGATATTTATTGCAGGTAATATTGACAACTGTATAATGGTACCTACTCTACGCCGAATGTATTGTTGATTGTGTGACCCGTTGGTTCTATTTCATTGCAAGTGATGTTGACAACTGTAATAGTGCTGCCTCCGACGATTTGGTTAGCCAACATCTCGGTGTATGATCCAAAGGAGAAGACAATGTATTTGTCCTGTGGAGAGAGAAATCTGCTAGAACATTTTATAAATTCATTATCAAGTCTCCTTTCAATTGAAATTACATAGCCCTTTACTCGACAAGATATTGCTTATATCCATGGTGCTTCTAGTGTTGATTCAAATCAGACGGCACATCATATACGTTATTTTTGATTTCGAGTCGTGTATCGTAATATTCAGATTTCATGACAATAGTTCAAATGCTTAAGTAATATCAAGTTTGTTTGTTTTTTCATTAAAAAGGAGTAAAACAAAAAGTTAACCACTTAAAATAGTTGTTCAATTGTTCTTGAAATTATGTAAAAACTGTTTTGTTACCTTAGATGATGTATTCGTTCATAACAAGTACTTTCAAAAATGTCAGCACATATAGTTTCAGGTTAAAGTAAGTTGAAGGGGCACAACGCAACATCATTAGTAATCATTTCTGTTAAAAGTAGCTTTGCATAGATCTAGTAGATCTATTATGCTAATACAAGTGAACTTTCGAAATTAAAACAGTTCCAGGATAATGTTGCTTAATACCAGACGACACTGTCGTACTATGGGATTTATCATTTCAGGTGATACTAATTGAAATTAAAATTGTTCAGCGTTTCTTAATGTCCCGACAAAAAGGTAATGGTTTGTTGAGAAATTTTACGAGTACGTAACAAAAATGGTGTTTTATACAAGCTAATGACGAGTCATCTTGTTGAAATATTTAAGTTAAATCTGTATATTGTCCAGTATAAACACTTGTCTGGTAATTTAAATCAGTTTTTATTATTGAGTGTACTTTATGATGCAAAGCAATGCAAGATAGAAGACTGAAGTGCTAATCCTGAAGCACATTCATAAGATTTGCCTCGATTTAGTTAAGCCTCTAGATTATTTCTTTAGTGTAGATTTAGTTTTATATACTGAACCTTGTCACAGTTTGTGATGTTGACAGTATCAGCTGGAGCAGTGGTAGTACAGTTTACACCATCCGAATTCTTAGCAAATACAGCAGTAGTAGTTGACCCAAGGCCAGTCACCGTTATCGTGTTGTCAGGATAGCAGGCTACAAAAGTAATTCATGTGCATGTTAACTAAAATTAAAGTATTATAATGTTTTCAATTTTGTCTGTTTCAACCACGTGTTGTTGTTCTGATTCGTATAGGCGTTATGTCGACCATTTTTAACTGAATAGTGAACAGTGTTGGCCGTTAGGCTGTGATATCTACAGTGAACAAATATGACAAACACGTTCTCTTGTGAAAACATGTAAAACATCTTACAATTTTCTCAATCATTTTTAAGTTGTGACATAATTTCGTATTCTCGAAATGGGACATAAAGAAATGGTGTATCCAAGTCAAAATGCACACATCAAAATACATATACACAAGTTAAAAAACTAAAATCAAATTAGACCAAATTAAAGTCATTTGTACAGTTGAATCTTTTAAGCACATTCAAGCAAGTGTTCCATTTGTGCATTCAGACAACGAATCTACAATTTCACAAGACAAGCAATATGAATATATGAATAAACAATATTTTCTAAATGCCTTACTATAGCCAAAAGCCCAACATAACGCAGGAACAAACACTAGTGTCAAGAAGCACGCAAGATTTAGTCCTTCCATTGCAAGCAAGCAGGAAATTTGAATGGAGGCCGAGTTCACCTAAATAAAGTAAATAGACAACTCAGTATACAAGCTGTTTTATTGATTGTAGATACGGTGTGATGAAGTGATAGATTTACATATACACTAGGTTCCATAACTGTGGCGGTCAAGTATTTGATTTCTAATCATTGATTTAAGTTTTGTGTTTGAATACTACGAGGATTTTATTAGTTTAAACATATTTTATATACATCACACACATGTAAATGTACAATCAAACAAATAAAATAAAATAGCAAATGGGTTACGCTACAAGTTAAATCAAATTAGTGACAGCCCGTCCCAATCTTATTTTATTTTTCCATTTTTTATGTCATTTAAACAATACATACATGAAGACACAAAAGCTATTGAAATTTTGAGTAAGTTTTCATCAAACAGGTTGATACAATTTGCAAGTAATACTTTGTAAGTAAAACCATTGGTGTTTAGTACATCGATGCCTACTTGAAGACAGTATTAGGACGATGCCAAAGACAACATATTGTGCTCAAGCAGACATTAGTCTTAACCGAGTGCAAGCCGTCATAATACATGTAGCCATACATGCCGAAAGGAAGGCCCGACAAGAGAAACAGGAAAGAAATGAAATTCTATAGAAACGAAATCTGAGAAGCTGCTCTATAACATGTACAACACCGTTTTGCGTACAATATTAGACAATGTTTACATAATCCTACGAAAATAAGCGAACGTTGAAATCTAGATCAAGGCCCTAGATGAAATTAAAATTTATAGTATTACTTTAATTCTACAAGACTCTAAACGTACATGTTTGCACACTATAAGCCTTTCATTAAATGAGCTCGAACAACTATATTTCGCGAGACTGATTGGGTTTTTGCATAAAAAACAAACGTGTTGTCATTTGCGGCTATATTAATACCTTGAAACCTATTCATACATATAGCTGATATAACAAAAAGTAGTTTGTATGTCGAAAATCATTGTTTAATGTTCATTATTGTCTAACATAGTGAAATGAGATTTAAGAAAACAAGTCGCTTACTTAGATTCCTTCTCTGTCTTTCCTTTCTTGCTAATAAATTAACTGCCAAGCCAGCCCGTGCTTTTATAGAACAATTTTTCCGCGCTTTGCTTTGCACGAATTCTTGCAAATTTCTGAAATTTCTGGGCGATATCTATAGTGTGGTTCATACCCAATGTTCCACCTTTACCAAATGACTTATTAAATGAACTCCCCGTCAAAAATTAGTTAACACTTTTGTTATTATATCGAGCATTTACTGTTTAATAAAATATAAAGGTCATTATATGAATCAAAAATTGTATAAATGACAACATTCATTATGATCAAGATCAGAAATGTGCTACCTGTGTTGCCCCCCTTAAGCCTATTTCTGGATTTCTGCCAATTATCTGACTGTCGTCTGCTTGCTTAAATATTTTTCAAAGTAAACAGAAGAATGTGTCGCAAGAAAACATTTGAAACTAAAATGTTCAAAAACAGCCTTAAACATGGTTTCCATTGGCTGTTATTCCATCTGATTTAATTGCTTCTATCAAATATTGAGCTTGTAAATTTTGGCAGCAGAAGAATCCTGATAAGACTGTTTGTTAGCCGAAATCGCAAGTGTGTACCAGTGCTACTTTGCTAGACCGAATGATTCCAATTTCATCAATGTAAAATCCATTGTAAAAAAGGGGAACTTTCTGGTGAAGATCAGTAAACGTGCTTCAAACGAAGGGCGTAAATGACAATTTTTATCATAGAAAACCTCAGGGGTAGGGTACAATTATTGGATATTAAACTTAAGTTTACTCAAATTAATTGATTTTTTTCTATTTGTAGCAGAACACTACAGTAAAGATAAACTGTTTGTGAATCAGTCAATATTTTCAATAAAATGTACGAATAAGAGTAAAGAGAAAGACCTTCAAGCCAAGGCATCTCTGGTGAAAAAATCTTGTTAGCTGTAGATTCTATATAATTATAACAAAAACATTTTGCCTGCCATATATTCTATCCCTAGAACTATTCCTTACTCTAACCCTGAAGTACACAAGCCCTTAACCTTAAGTCTAACACTTAACCCTTATGTAGACAATAAATTTGCGTAAGTCAATAAAATATAAGTTATAATTATATGCTGGCAGGCCAGTAGTAAACTTTAGCCACGAATGTCGCTGACCACATTATTTTATCATTGGCGGATGCCGATGTATGACAAATAATCTGAAATAACAGAAGCCAGTGTTGTAGTTAGTTTGCACGCGCATTTCAAAGACTTAATTGATAATGCAAAATGTGTGAACAAAATATTTAATTACACTAACCACCGTTGCTTAGGAAACACTGCATCGAGTACAAAAATGTAAGCATTGATTCAATTCGCGTATTTATGGTGTTTAAGAACAGATCTAAATACCCTTAAGTTTTTGGTGGATAATAATATTTAATCCGTTTGCGTAAAACGTTGTTTCAGTCTTATTATGCAATTAAATCGACTCGAATGCAGGACGTTATCTTGATAATACAAAAGGCCATGTTAGCGTCTTTAGACTCGCCTTCAGAACTGAACCGTTGAACTCCTGTTAAAATATTACGTGTGTATAAGCTAAGCCTGGGGTCACGTAAAGTAAAATATTAAAACATTCATCAACTTCAAGGAGATTTAAAAACGAGATTCCCGGTGACTTCTTTTCTTCTTCATCAATGCATTTATTTCGCCCAATAACACAGTCCAAAAATAATGAGCATCTAAAAAGCAATAACAAGTTATCATTATTTTCTGGTCGAATTATGGGTCATATATTATATTTATTATTACATGTAACTATGAGTAGTGGTCTATTAATAGGTACATCTATTCCGAACCAAAAGAGATTAGAGGGTTCCTAACAAAGTACTTCAAATATTCTTTTTTGTGAAAATATATCTTTTTGTGTAGCAATTTTAGAGACTCTAGTTTAGGCGGACGGATTGTAGGCTATGCGTCAGCCTAAACAATTGTTAATTTGTTTGAATTGTTAGTAATTTGAAATTTATCCTAGCTCCTTCCGTAATCAAATTAACCTAAATCTGGCAACAACTTGTAATATGCTACTCGTAGACAACATTCAAGTCCGCTATAAAAGCATACAAGATTCATTCAATAACATTTTCTTTATATTCTGGAATTATTTTATTTTCCTACTAGGAAATTCTCTTCAATTATAAACTTTAAGGCAGACAGAACTAGAAAAGTTTAGCATACATGTATGTTATTAATGGCCGACTTTGGATGGAAATGAGAAATAAATGCATCATTTTTTTTTTATTTTACAGGGTTTCATCCTTTCTCGGGAACTCGGGAACGTTCTTATTCCACTGTCAGGCTTATACGATGCTATAGTGGTGAAATATTAACCTGCCCATTATGCATACATTTACACAGTGGTTGAACGTGCTATTTTGAGACGGGGATATCCTTGCTATTTTGGACTGGTCTTTTGCATTTGTATGTATATCTTTAAAACTGCATTCACTTCCACATGCGTCTATAGCGCAGTTGGTAGGAAGGCAGAAAATAGTAAACGATAATTTTTTTGCCGCTTGGCGCGGGTTCGAGTCGTACTTGGACCTATGATATTTTTCGTGGCGTTTTATACTGTAGATGTTTATTACTGATTGTTCCGCCATTTCAAAACGTATACACGTTGTGTAAACTACATATTTCTTAATGATCATCTGCTATACATGTAGAAATTAACAACGGTTTCCACGTGGAAAATAACAAAAACGTGAAACTTTATATAAATAAACGCTTTAACTTAAAAAAGTTTAAAACAAAAATGGCACGAGCAGGACTCATAGCGTTTGAATGCTGCACTTTACCACTGAGTCATTCTGCTTTCATACCTGCCTAGCGGAAAGAAGACACCTATATACTGTATAAGTAATGGATTTCCCGTTGAGGTAATGACGACTTTCACGCTTTGGTGATAAAGTTAAAAATATCACAACCAACCACCGAATAATGTTTGCAAAATGGACAGGTTAATATTTCACCACTATATACCTTTAGAAATAAATATGTGCTGCAGATTTTAATGTAGAAACAAAACATAAACTCAAATGAATTAAGCTTTAATATTTGAACGGATTAAGTCAGTTTACTCCACTTGTGTCTCCCTCTTTATACCTCTCTTGATATCTCCAAGGTTACACTGTGAGAAGTTTGTGGGAAAAGAAACCCGCACTGTATTTTAAAATGTTAAGAACGTTGAACAGGTACATTTTTAAGACATCTATTGAAAGATTAAATATAATAAGTCAAAACATTCGGTATCTGTTATCTATCTTGAATGGTCCTTGTTTATTGCAATAAATCTATAAATAAATAGATGGTACCATGCTTTCATCAAACCGATAATTAAATAAAGGAGACAAATTACTTAGTTTCCGCTTTCTGCAGAAGGGACGTTGAAAAAGTTCTTTTATCATCTAGTAATTACTTAAACACTGTTGAAAATAATTAATAACAATTCTTTAAAAAATGAATTATCATAACGATAAATTTCTGTTGGTAAAAATAAAGTCTCAAAAAAACAAAACAAAATGATACATTTTTACAAAAATATTTTAAGTACTTTGTTAGGAACCCTCTCATCTCTCTTGGTTCGGCATAGATGTACATATTAGTATTAATAGTCATCTAGTAATAGTTAATAGTCAACATAATATATATGACCCATTTTTCGTCTAGAAAAAAATCATAACTCGTTATTGCTCTTTTAGTTGCTTGAATTTTTTCTTGAGCGAAATAAATGCATTCACTAAAGAGAAATGAAGTCACCGTGAATCTCGTGGTTTTTCATTGAAGTTGATTATTGCTAAATATTTTACGCAACCCCAAGTTCAGCTTATACTATTGTACTACTAGTATTATTTCACCAGAAGTTTTACAGTCCAATTCAGAGGGTGATATTTAAAGATGATAACTTCGCCTTCTGCACTTACAAGATCGTACCCTGAATTCGAGTTCAATTAATTGCATAATAAGACTGTAACAAAGGTTTACGCAAACTCATTATGATAAATATTTTTATCCATTAAATGCCACAAGGTTATATAATTCTGTTATTTAGCACCATTGATACGCGAATAGAATCTACGTTTACACGAAGCACTGTTTTCTAAGCAATGGTGGTAGTAGTATTAAGTGTTGATATCACAGATGTTGCTTAATCAACTAAGTCTTTAAAATACGCGTTCACTAGAGTTTACTACTAGTCTGTCAGCATATTATTGTTAATTACATTTTGAATTCTATTAATTTTGTAAGCAAATTTATTGTCTACTTTCGGGTACATTGTACATTTGGTGTTAGACTTTAGGTTTAGGCTTGTCCACTAATGCGTTGGTGTTAAGGATAGAATTATGGATAGAATACATGGCGAACCGGTTGAAGTTTTAATTGTTAAATATAGCTGGCATGATTTTTACCAGAGTTGCAGTGTCTTGGAAAAATTTATGTTCCATCTCTTATTCTTATTCTTACATTTTTTTTAATAATTTGACTGATTGACAAACAGTTTATATTTACTGTAATTTTCTGTCACAACTAGAAAACACAGTTTATTTGATTATAATTATGTTTGATATCCAATACATGCACCCGACCCGTGAGGGTATTCAATGTTAATATTATTTTTTTGTTATTTGACGCCCTTCTATTGAAGCACGTGTACTGACCGTTACCGTGGCTTTCACACTTGTATGAATGTGAACGTTTCTAAATGTTTTCTTTTACGACGCACTCTACTTTTTACTGAAAGATTGTAAATGTTTTAGTAGACGGCAGTCGGAAAATTGGCAGAAAACCGACAATAGTCTTTAGAGTGGCAACACCAGTAACGTGCTCCTGATCTTGATCAAAGCGAATTTAAATTCGAATTTTAAATTTATAGGAAACCGTAAATACTTTATCAAACAGTTTTAGCCCATTATAATAATCAAAGTGGCAACTTTCTATTGATGGGAAGTATATTATTAATTCATTTGCTTGTACGGAACATTGGGTGTGAACGACACTATAGATATTGTCAAGAAATGTCAGAAATTTGCAAGAATTGGTGCAAAGCAAAGCGCGGGAAAACTGTTCTATAAAAGCACTGGCTGGCTTGGCAGTACATTTTCTAGCAAGGAAAGGAAGGAATAGGAATTCAAGTAAGTGATTTGTTTAAATAGTTTAACTATGTTAAGCCGATGCAGACAAAGTACGAGTAAGAATATATGAAATTTGGAAATACAAAATAGTTAACAGTCTTCTGGAATTAAAGTAATACTGTTAATTTTATCTAAGGCCGTGTTCTACTTTCGCCTATTTTCAGTTGTCGGTGTTAATATTGTTGATTATCATATATCTAATAAATGTAACCAATCGATAATCTGCATTTGTACCACGTGACCGTCCAATATATTCCTGTATTGGATCCAAAATATATATATTAATTTCATATTGGACGGTTGGGTACATGTGCACTTAACAATCTGCATTTGTACCACGTGATCTTCCAATATATTCCCATATTGGATCCAAAAAATATATATTGATTTCATATTGAAAGGTTGGGTACATGTGCACTAAAGATATATAGTAATAAGGTTATTATACATTTAACTGTACAATACGGACAATACCTATCGGCTCGTCCAATATGACTTTTCAAGCTGTGTACTCGTCCAAATATATTCCCGTATTGTACAGTAAAATGTATAGTAACCAATACATACTGTCATTAATAAGCAAAGCATGATTGTTCATATTGTTGTTCAGCTTACTTATATTTCCTTTCTAAATAATTCCACTTTTAAATTAATGTATTTGTAGCAGTAACTTTGGCTTAAACTCTTGTAGATCAATGTCTGCTTGAGCACAATAGTTCGTCTTTGGCATCGTCCGAGTACTGTATTCAAGTAATCTTCAATGTACTTAACACTAACGGTTTTCTTATGGAATCAACCTGTTTGATGAAATTTCACTCTAAATTTACACGCTTTTTAATTGCATTTTGTGCGATATCTTCATGTATGTTTTGTTCTGACATAAAATAGGATGAACAATACATGTACAACCCTCATTGAATTCGAACAACAAAACTCATAACCATTGCATAGAAATCTAACGTTTTACTATGGAACTACAGAACCTGTTGTACAAGTTCGTTTGACTTACCTATTGAACTAGTGTTGAAATAAGTAACTTGCTTACTTCATTTTTATTCTAAATTTCTATTCCAAAAGAAATTGTTTACTTTGTTTTCGGTGATTTTCCAACTGCTTTTTAATGACTAAATATTTTTTATCAATCTTGAAATTATATAATTTAAATTTTATAGTCTTATGATCCTACCTTAAATTGAGACCAAATATTTAGGCATTAAGAAAAACTGTAAATAAAAATCTATGAAAATAAAGGGCACACTTTTGGAAAAGATTATATAAAATGTGTCCTATAATGGTGCAGTTCCATGGAACAAAAATAATTTCAACCACTTATTGCACACAAATCTTTCCCATCACACATGTCGTCTACAATGAAAGGAATAACATATTGTCTACTTTATTGCCTATTTGCTTTATCTAGGTGAACTGAGATTCCATTCAAATTACTTGTTTGCTTGCGATGGACAGAGTAAACCCTGTTTGCTTCTTGACATTCGTGTTTGTTCCTGCGTTATGTTGGGCTTTTGGCTACAGTAAGTCATTGAGAAAATATTGTTAACACTATAATATATATTCATATCGCTTGTCATGTGAAATTGTAAGTAACTTGTCTGAATGCAAGAATGCAATATTTGCTTGACTGCTTGACTGAGCTTGAAAGTTGTATGATCTGCACCCATGACTTTAATTTGGTCTAATTTGATGTTAGTTTTTTAACTTGTGTATATGTATTTTGATGTGTGTATTTTGATTCGGATAACCCCATTAGTTCATATGCCCTATTTCACGAACACGTTATAGTATGTACAAAATTTGAAAATGATTGCAAAAACTTAAAGGATTGTTTTACATGTAATCATAAGAGTTTGTCATATCTGTTCACTGTAGATATCACAGCCTAACGGCCAACACTGTTCACTATTCAGTTAAAAATGGTCGGCATAACGCCTATACGAATCAGAACAACCACACGTTGATGAAACGGACAAAATTGAAAACATTATAATACTTAAAAGTAGTTAACATGTACATAAATTACTTTTGTAGCCTGCTATCCTGACAACACGATAACGGTGACTGGCCTAGGGTCGAGTACTACCGCTGTATTTGCCAAGAATTCAGATGGTGTTAACTGTACTACTTCTGCCCCAGGGGATACTGTCCACATCACGAACTGTGACAAGGTTCAGTATATAAACCTAATTCTAGACCTCAGAATATAATCAAGTGTCTTAACTTAATCGAGGCATGGGCCTATGAATATGCAAAAGGATTACCACCTAGTTCTTTATCCCACATTGCTTTGCTACATAAAAGTACACTCAATATTGAATACTCATTATTTACAATATAAGACAAGTGTTTATACTGGACAAAACAAGGTTTAGCTTAAATATTTCAAGAAGATGACTCGGTTATTAGCTTTTATAAAACGCCATTTTGTTGCATAACCGTACATTTTCACCAAGAAACAATAAACATTGTTGTCGGGAAAATGGTAATCCCTGAAAAAATATTTCAATTGTTGTGTCACCTCAAACATAATATATCATTGTGGCTTCGTCTGGTTTTCACGCATCATTAACCTGGAACGTTTTAACAGCGAAAGAACTGTTAAATTGGTATGCTAATGGACAAAAGTATTGTCCGGTTTAGATATACTTCAATATCTTAATTGTTTTTATCGCATACTCAAAAATTTGGTACCGATGGAAAGCGGACTTTTAGCTCTATATGCTTCAGACGAAAATATTTATTCAGAAACCTGGTCTTAAATTCAGGCGATATAAAGTAGGCAAAATTTCAAGGTCGTAACTTCATGTTTAAAAAAAAGCAACATATGCATATCAGGAATCGCCACACTCAAAAAACACAGCCTCATAATGGAAACCCATAACAGGCGAGACATTTGTCCATAAGTACATAATACTCGTCTATGCAAAGCTACTTTTTAACAGCATTGATTTGTGGTGTTGTGTGTCCCTTTCAACTGTCTTGAACCTGAACCCTTATGGTGCCTAATGTTTTGTAAGTAATTGTACTTCACGAATATATTATCTGAAGTAACAAAGTTGTAATTTATCATCATTCAAGAACGATTATCAATTTAAGTAAGTGGTCAAATTTTAGTCCTACCCGCTTTTAAATGAACTGACCTAAAATTTGATATTGCTTATTTCTTTAGAAGCGCTTGATCAATTGTCATGAAAACTGAAATATTAAAATATACCATTCGACATAATTTATTGTATGTGGCGTCTGATTTGGATCTACACTTATCAACCTTGGGATATAGGCCACATAATGTGAAATAATGTGCTAAACGCTTCCGAGAATGAAAATGAACTAAGTATTATTATAATAGCAGATTTCTTTCTCCACAGGACAAATACATCGTATTCTCCTTCGGATCGTACACCGGTATGTTGGCTAACCAAATCGTCGGAGGCAGCACTATTACAGTTGTCAACATCACTTGCAATGAAATAGAACCAACGGGTCACACAATCAACAATACATTCGGCGTAGAGTAGGTACCATTTTATATTTTTGTTTTTAATGTGGAAATAAAATTTTCAATCTAAACAGGACTGTACAAAAAGGTATACATGCATTTTGCTTTTGAAACGAGTGATATTCAATATATATTTTTTACTTTTATATCTCGTAGATGCAATTGTATTTGAATGTATTGTGTTTTTATTCTATTTATCTAGTTTATAATAGCCCAAGGTTGAATACAACCTTGGTTGTCTGAATTTTCATCCTAACATCGTTTGTGAAGCAAGTTTGTCAACATATTATATTAAAGCTTGTAAATTTCTGACTAACAACTAGAAAATTCTCGTGCCATCTGCAGATAGCCTGAGGGATCTTGTTCTTGGCGGGATTTACATACAGTTTCGTGTGTCTAATTGTCATTACATAACGAAGACCATCATTCGTAAAACTTGAATTGGGCGCAGGCCAAACTTGCTTGAAATTAAATCTTCCAGAATTTCAAGAGTTTTATTCAGATTTTACTTCTAAATATTTTACTCTAATTACATTTTAATTTAATTCCTATGGATCATTCAATATAGCGCTTGAAAGAAAAGAATTAAATAATTATCCGCTTTAGATTTTTTTATATTTTCATCATGATTCATTAATACACACAGCTGAATGAACTTGCTGGAGGTTTAGTATACCTTTGTCCTTTAAATTTACACGACAACATAACTATCAATATTGTTTCAGCATCCAGTATAATGAAACCCAATCTGTTGGTGTCACCTACAATGTATGGAGCGACCTTGATAAATCTTCGGCAAATGTAGGCGAACAAGTGCTTTGGAGGATTTATTTTCCCCGTAAGTACATCTTTAAAGCAGACACCTCAAACGCTGAATGTGTAATAAAATCATCGGTAAAACTATACATGGAGATGTTAAAAGGTGTTACAGAATGTCAACAAAGTTCCCATGAAGTCGAATTTCTTATAAATACATAATCCGGATGTTCATACTCGGACGAGGGCTGACTGATCGATAGTCCCCATGTTTAGCATTTAGCATTTTGGAGCATTAAAAGGCTAGAATGGCCTGTAGAAGTGACAATTTTAGAAAAATACACGATTTTGCTGACACAAAGATATCAAATTTGTTTGGATATACAATATATGAAAATAGGCCCTGATTAAAAGATTTGCAACAATTTTGAAGATAACAAAGTGAAACAATCGGTGGACCGGTTTAAAGTTTTCAAGGCGTGAGGCCTCTAAATTTGAAATATAACCCCTACTGTTAAAGCTGGGAACGACAGGAAAAACACTTTAGCTAACCCATCATCAGATAGTACCAGCTAATTTACAGCCTTTAAATGCTGCCGAGTTTTCTATGATTTTAATGGGGAAACTATTTATAGATCTTCTACCTGAAAGCACTTTGATTTTTATCTGGTTGTGTGGTTTTAAAATTTGAAATTTCGTGAACACTCGTGTTTCCAGGCATCGATTTACCCGTGAATTACTAATAGTAATCAATTGGGTTTCATTGCAGTTAGATATGAACAAAAAATTATTTGAGGCGCTTCAAGGGAAAAGATACCTTCGGTCATTTTTTTGTCATTTTTGTTACTATATTTAGAACTTTCAAATTTCAATTTTCTAATAACAGTGATTTTGTTACACATTATGATAATAAAATGGTATTTTTAACACGAAATGCATAATAATATATGTCGTCTGCTCAACTTTATGACGTCATTTCAACTGTCCGAATGTACATTTTCCCGTGACGCGCCCCATTTAAAACGTAGGCATCATGCTGTTATTCATTTTAAACATACTCTTTTTACAGGCGAATACTTTTTGGAAGTACACTATTGCACTGCCAATCCCGGAACCAGTCATAACGCTGAAACATCGATCGAACTGATTTCAAACTAGTAAGAAAATTTTGCAGACTAACATTCAATTCGGTGCAATGTAATGAGCATCTGCTGAAGAGTGAATGTGGTATTACTGGTACTGTTTGTTTACCAGTTTATAAATTTAATTTACTTAACATATAAATTTCTGGTTCACTGAACAAATAACTTCTCAATACTCTATTAACGTACCTAGAGCGTGTTGAGTACATGAATCCTCATTAGCAATAAATGCAGATGTTTACCCTCGTCTTTTTCCAACCGCTGTAAAGAAAAATATAATAGCCAACCGAAATGCAACTAGTGGATATTTACAATATTACTTGGAAACATTCAAATTGTTAAGCTTGCATGGACAGGCTCAGAGTCTGCTATATTTTCATATTTGTCGTGTTCAGCCGCTTTTAAAATTCCATTTTCACTTTTTTATTTATTTCCGTTTACAGTAACTTTGTTACATTTAACTATTTAAAATCAATGGGCAGCACTGTGGGAAAAGAAGTCTTATTTTGAATGCATACAAAATAAATGTAACAATTTATTTTCAGTTGCACACAAAGTACGGATCTGATCAGCAGCTTTACTCCTGCTTCTGGAGTAGCATCGGCCACAATCAACGCTTTCAAATTCTACGAGTACACCGATGTGTTCCTTTACTGTTGGCTGACGGTGTGTCCCACAGAACAAGATTGCATAGTAAGTACACCAAACACGTTTATAGATCTATGTTGTTGTATTTAACCTGTTTAAAGAGTATGGTCAGTGAAAAACAGAGGCGCCTAAGGATCCGAGACTTTACTGACGAACAGAATGTTCAAATAAATATCTTCTTAATCCCCTTCACCAAATCGCGTAAATGACGTTAACAGATTTTCTAATCAGTTTAAAGCCACAGTAAAAATTGTTTTGTCATTGACCGTTCAAAGGTGTTAACCCCTAAGATGATAATTTTCGTTGAATGTTTTTGGTTTATCATGTAATCATGTTCTTGCTAATTGAATTCCAGATACACTGGTCTCGGAATGCTCATTAAGTACACGCCCCTTTGGCTTTGCATTGCTTTTAGTTCTTATGTTTAATGTTTGAGTGCTTTTGCATGCAAAATTGTTGAGCAGATGGATGAGTTGGTGTTATTTCAAGACAACTTGTACTTATGTGTTCATATGAGAACCTGTTGGGACAAGTGTGAGGTTGGTGCTTCTACAACCTGGTTTAAAGCCACATTGGGCAAATTGTTTTACCACTGACCGTTCCAAGCCGGTAACCCCTCGGGTTCGCACTTTCAATAATTGTTTGTGACGTCTATTTTGAAACTGCTTATTGTAAAACCATGCTCTTTTCCTCTCTTTTTGGCTGTTTTGGGACGCTGTCTGCTGGATGTGGTCATGTCTGATATACATATTTAATTTTTTTTTATATTTTAATACTGATCATTTTACAACCCATGCCCTTTTCCTGTCTACTTTTTGGCAGTGTGGGGATGCTATGGCATCAGGAAGTGGTCATTTCTATTATACATATTTCTCTTAACAAAACATTCTTTGCATATGAAACCCAAACAATTATCGCTAAATGAATTTGTTAAATCTACAAACAAAAAACATTCACAACATTATGCGGACAACAATTCAGTCCTTTTAGAATTGAAAAAAAATACCTTTAAATGCCACAACTCTTATGGTAAAGTTTTATCTTTTGAACATGTTAACCAAAGAAAATTTTCAAATAAATATTTTCGCAAACACCGCAATGGGGCGTGTAAATGACGTTAAAGGCAGACGTTTCTCTTAAGTATCAAACCAAAAAATGATTGAATAAATTTCAGACTTCATGTCAAAACACCGGGAAAAGACAAGTCCAAGAGAGGGGAAGTAGTGACGCTAAATTTAAATCAGAGATCGCACAAGTGCTTCGTATTGTTGATCCAAATGGCAATGGAGCGAAACCACGTAAGTTTCATTTGTACGCCAAACAACTCGTTTAAAATGTAAAATATTACTAAGGGTTGGAGGGTGCAGATCCAGTTTACTCGATTAGTTTTTTATCAAATACTTCTCTTGTGAATTAAGAATTCTAAGTTTGCGTGCAAAATGATGTACGTTTTTTTTGTATAAAGGATTCCCCCAAGGTTTCAAAGAACTTCCAGATTGAAAAGATGGGTATTAAGTCCTACAGCCATGACCTTTCGGGCTTAGCATGGGAAGGGGATCCTTAACTCCCACTCAAAAGTCCTTTGTTATTCACTTTTAAGTTATAAATGACGAGAACAACTAAATATATTGCAAAACATGCACTTGACGTTAGTTGGACCCGAAAGATTTTGTAAGATGTACCAGTATTACCTGAGTGTAAAATGCTAATGGTACAATTCACTGCAAAACATATTAACACATGACCTTAACGTTTTATCCAGCTAACCGAGCTATGTTTTAAAAAACTTGTACGACACCTATATTTTCTACAGTTTCAGGTCTGAGCATTACTTTAACAATCTTGATGGTGCTCGCAAGTCTGATGTGATGTTCACGGATGTATGCAGAGTTGGATTACTACTTCTTGACAGTTTTCAAGAAACTCCGGTTAAAAACGTTGACTTAATGTTATTATACTAAATAATATATATAAATTTATAGAAAACCATTTTGTTGACTTCTCGTCTTGTAGCAATAAAATGTTATACTAAATCCCTTTACCTGTGTCAATCAATCGATAAGCTTATAAAGAACAATTTCTGTTATTTATTTCAGTATTAAAAAAACACTAACACGAAATTGTAAACTACTAAAATTTGCTAATGCTCTTATCCAATATTGCTTTCCGTTTCTCCTACAGAGTGAAGTTCATAATATTCCTTAAGAGATCCCTTTTCAGTCCTACCAAAAGCACTCGCGAAGCAGTAATCCTTGGTTTCTTTGATCTTGCAGAATTTGTTTTACTTGTGAAACTTCCAAACCATGATTGATATGTCAGAAACAGATCCTAAGTGATACACTATCGCTTTTCTCTTCTACACTACAAATTTACAAATGTTCATTGTATACATTTGTTATACAGACACAACATATTATTGTCCGTATCATATTTCTCATGTGGACATTAAAACTTATTTTGCTCCAAGATATTTTGAGAATATTAACTTTAATCCATGAAAGTGAATGACTTTAGACGGCCCTTTATACAAACTTACAAGAAATTAACAACCGATCCTTAACAAATTTAAGTTTTGCTGAATTCACGTGATTCATGTTTCGAAATTAATACGTTACATTTGAATAATAAATCATTTTTCCCGATCAGAGGGTCGGATGGATGTAATGATTACCTTGTCCGTCCGTCGTCAGAAATCTGACTCTCTTTTTTTTCGCTGAGTCTGGAGGATGTGTTTTGTGAGTGTTGCGATTCCTGATATGCATATTTTACTTTTTTATACAATTTGTCACGTAAATTCAAAGTATTGGTTACTTGAGCATTCGTCCTTCATCAAAAATATTATCATTCTTGGGGTTTAGAGATCTAAATAACTCGTTAAGTGATTCGGTAATTGATATCTCGAGTAACTGAAAGAAACAACGAGGATAAATATGTGTATCAACATTCTTTAACCATTTTTGGGGGATATGTGTGCCTTTAGTAACATAAGTAACAAAAGGTAACAGTCTTATATACCTGGAGCAACAAGACGGGCACAGATTGGTAATTCAGATTATACTTACTTCTCTTCCATTTTGTAAAGACTTTTATTGAACAACAATCCCTGGAAAATAACGAGTCTATTGAATATGCTCATTTGAACATCTTTCGACAAAACATTAAAAAGTCAAAAAATAGTCTATTTCATTTTCTCTCTGCACAATGCTTCATTGGCTGAAAAACTAGGTCAAAAGCCAGCAAATTCAGCCAACGCCGAAAATGTTAGACTACAAATTATATATCGAATTATGAACATATGGACAAAATTTGATGTTCCTAAATTTTTCATATGCCTTTTAAACATTTTTTGAAAATAAATTCTTTCTTGTTTCAATTACAAAATCTTTTAAGTTAACATGTATAAAAATAACAGGCGATAATTGTCAAAACCTTAAGAGTAGGTCATCAACAATTAATTTTACACCTCTGTCTATATTCCTACGTAAACCATTGCATATAGATCCGTGTTCCCTCGATAAATAGCTGATTGCCTATTATGGTGGCTGATGTCTATCTGAATAACACTGTATATAAACCGCTGGTATCATCTACCGGATATAGCGCACTGATTGTCACAAAAACATAGTAGACAGTTCAAAAGTGAGATTTTTATGTATTGTAATGACAAACCAAATAGACAAATACATGTTATAACAGGCAATTCTCGTAGCACTTGTTATGAATGACATTGTTCCCTTTTCTATGAACTATACTTATAAATAATCGCTTAAATCACTCAAACTAAGTACCGTTTGTCAACAGGTTTTGAGAGATATTCTCATGCTACCGATGATGAAACATACATTTATAATAATTACAATAATTAGCACGCCGTAGCTGATCAATTAACATCAACATTAGACCAGACATGCATCCAGGTTCGACCCAAACTGTATGATCATTTATTGAACATGTTAACTCAATCATTTGTATATTTCTAGTGATCTATGTGTATCAGTTATATCGATTTTTTAAAGATGATTTCTGAATATTTTTTGATTTTACAAACAAATATTTGATGTAAAATCATGTAATAATTTAATCTACCTGGCTTCAATAGTGTCCTAGAATCAGTGAGTTTAACAGACATAATTTTATCATTGGCTGATGCCGATGTATGACAAATAATCTGAAATAACACAAGCCGGTGTTGTAGTAAACCGTTGTTTCAGTCTCATTATGCAATTAAATCTACTCGAATGCAGGACGTTCTCTTGTTAATACAAAAGGCCATGTTAGCATCTTCAGACTCGCCTTCAGAACTGAACTGTAAAACTCCTGGTAAAATATTATGTTTTTATAAGCTAAGCCTGGGGTCACGTAAAGTAAAATATTAAACATTCACCAACTTAAAGGAGATTTAAAAAAAAAGAGATTCCCGGTGACTTCTTTTCTTCTTCTTGAATGCATTTATTTCGCTAAATAACACAGTTCAGAAATAATAAGCATCTAAAAGGCAATAACGAGTTATCATTATTTTCTGGACGAATTATGGGTCATATATGATATTTATTATTAACTATTACTAGTGGTCTATTAATAGGTACATCTATTCCAAACCAAGCGACATTAGAGGGTTCCTAACAAAGTACTTTAAAAATTCTTTTTTTAGTGAAAATATATCTTTTTGTGCAGTAATTTTAGAGAATCTAGTTTAGGCTGACGGATTGTTCGTGCTAAATTTTAGGTATGCGTCAGCCTTAACAATTGTTATTTGTTTGGATTGTTAGTAATTTGAAATTTATCCTAGCTCCTTCCGTAATCAATTTATCCTCGCTCCTTCCATAATCAATTTAACCTATTTCTAGCAACTACTTGTAATATGCTACTGGTAGACAACATCAAGTCCGCTATTAAACATACAGGTTTCATTCAATTACAAGTTTCTATATATTCTCGAACTATTTTATTTTCCTACTAGGAAATTCTAAGTGCAGACAGAACAAGAAAAGTATCACATACATGTATGTTAATAATGGCCGACATTTGATGGAAATTGGAAATTAATCACTTTTTTAATTTCACAGGATTTCATCCTTTCTCGGGAACGTTCTTTTTCCACTTTTAAGGATTATACGATGCTATACCTTAAGAAATGAATATGTGCTACTGATTTTAATGTAGAAACAAAACATAAGCACAAATAAAGTAAGCTATAATATTAGAGATTAAGTCAGTTTACTTCATCTGTGTCTCTCTCTTTATAATTCTCTTGATGTCTCAACGGTTACACTGTGAGAAGTTTGTGGGAAAAGAAACTCGCACTGTATTTCAAAATATTTAGAACGTAGAACTGGTATAGATCGATTTTGACCCGTGAGCTGTGACCTTTCTGACAAGACCACTGTTATAATCCTAAATAGGTAAAGTGCGTCAATTGACAGTTATTGTTAAATTACTTAACTTATATGACATTAAAACTTGTTTAAAGCAGCGGATATTCAGTTACGACGCAATAGCTCAATGGGTAAGGATCTCGGGCTATGATGCAAACATTGCAAGTTCGAATACAATAATAGTAACTTTTTTATTTTTTCTTTCATTTGCTTTAAATTTATAATTTTAAGTTTAAATATTTATATTAATTTTATTTTATTAAATTAGTTTATGGGGAAATCCTTTCTTAAAAGAACCTAAGAGCTCGAATTGTTTCTTTTATCCCTGTCATCGTGTTCTTGCTGGTTTTACTCCAGGTGCTCTGGTCTCGGTAAGATCATTGAGAACCCACCCTTTGGCTTTGTAATAATATCAGCTTCTTTAGTTTTATATGTTTGTGTGCTTTTGCATGCAACATTGTTGAGCCGATGGGTTGTTTGGAGTTATTTCACCAAGACAACTTGTACTTGATTTGTGATATGAGAACCTGTTGGGGCAAGTGTGAGGTTGGTGCACCCTAGAACCTGGTTTAAACCCCCAGTGGCAAATTGTTTTGCCACTGACCGTTCCAAGGCGGTAACCCCTCGGGTTCTCACTTTCGTTATTTTTTATGGCGTCCATTTTGAAACTGATTATTGTAATACCATGCTCTCTTTTCCCCTCTACTTTTTGGCTGTGTTGGGAGGCTGTGTCTGCTGGTTGTGGCCATTCCTGATATGCATATTTCACCTTTTTACTTATTGCGTTGTTTTATCTTTATTCTTTCGCAGTTCCCTTCTTATTTTGTTCACGTTAATTCCAGTTTTTAACAATATATTTTTGTTGAGCAGCTTGCCCTGACCCCTTACATCTCTGCACCATAAGGGACGCTGACACTTAAGAATCCTGACGTTTTATTAACGATTTTAGTCAGTGGAATCTTTATTACATTCTTTTTCTTTATTTACATAATTCAAAAACATTCTGTACAATGTTTTGGCATCGTCAGAAAACTGCGTTTTTGATCGCGACATATTATTAATGTATTTGATGAAAGCTTACTCGAAATGTGCACGGTTAAAGGCTTTTGTCGGTGTCTACATGAATGTATTAAAAATATGTCATTAAAAAAGGGAAAACTGAAATGCACTTACGCCATATTGTCAAACGTCAGCAGATTTACTGCCACGGTCATGATAACTTTTGTTTAAGGGCTGTACAATTTCAACATTATGAGCTATGATTGGTATATCTACCTTCCCTATTTTGTAGAATATTCTAAAAATCTTTATAAAAGGCTCAATGCGTACAATCGGATTATACATGTTAAGACATGCATTTAAAGAATGATCGTAATTTATTGCAATAAATCTATAAATAGATACGATAAATTTCATAAAATGATATATTTTCACAAAAGTATTTTAAGTGCTTTGCTAGGAACCCTCTTATCTCTCTTGATTCGGAATAGATGTGCATATAAGTATTAATAATCATCTAATGATAGTTAAGGGCTCGCCACACTCCTCCCAATCCTATTCATCGATAACAAGAAAATTATCAAAATCTCAATAATGGCAAAATACTGTTCAATGAAACTTTGCACAAATGAATGTTACTAATTTATCTTGATTTTGCATAAAGTAAGACACGTTAGAATAGTAAAGAAAACAAGCTACAATTCCTTAAAATTCTATTTACATAAATTCACAAAAACTAAGCGATAGAAAACATAATTTTAAATTCCCACGTGAGTGCAATGTTACTGACAAGAAAATGTTGTGTACTTTGTTAAAAACTTTCAAATACTAGAAGGGAAATCAGTGATTGTCATCCGTTTACGCGACCAGGAAGCAACCAGAAAAATTGAAGGTCAAACACACTTTTACTAATATCTCGTTTACATATTACAAGTTTACATATGTAAGTCACGAGGACACAATAAATTGTTGTCAGTATCATATTACTCATGTGGGCATTTAAAATTATGTTTTGTGTTGTTTAGTTTTTGTGAATTTATGTAAATAGAAGTTGAGGGAATTTTTAGATCTCCCTATTTTTCTTTACTATTCTAACGTGTCTTACCATCTGAAAAATATATATTAATAACATACATTTGTGCAAAGTTTCATTTAATGGAATTTTGCCGTTATTTAGATTTTGATATTTTTCTTTTTATCAATGAATAGGATTGGGAGGAGTTTGGCGAGCCCTTAATAGTAAATATAATATATATGACCCATTATTCGTCCAGAAAAAAAATCATAACTCATTATTGCTCTTCAAGTTGCTTGATTTTTTTCTTGAGCGAGTAAATGCATTAACGAACGAGGAATGAAGTCCCCGTGAATCTCGTGGTTTTTCATTGAAGTTGAGTATTGCTCAATATTTTACGAAACCCCAAGCTCGGCTTATACTATTGTACTATCATTTCAAAAGATGTTTTACAGTCCAATTCAGACTTACAAGATTGTACTTTGCATTCGAGTCGAATTAGTTGCATAATAAGACTGAAACAACGGTTCACGCAAACTCATTATTATAAATATTTTTATCCACAAACCTCCAGAAAAAAAGCCAAGGGTATTTAATTCTGTTATTTATATCACCATTTATACGCGAATAGAATCTATGTTTATACGATGCACTGTTTTCTAAGCAATGGTGGTTAGTACTATTAAATGTTGATATCACAGACGTTGCTTTATCAGCTAAGTCGTTAAAATACGCGTTCAAACTAACAACAACGAGGGGTTTCTGATTTTTTAAAGAATAATTTCTAGAGACAATGAATTGCACTGAATTGGATGTAACTTCTATACAAAACAAAAGCCAACATAGAATGAAAATCTGAATGAACATCAATTACAGACTGGATGCGTTTACATTCATCGGCATCTGTCATTAATACAAAATAATGTGGTCAGCGACATTTCAGACTAGAGTTTACTAATGGTCTGTCAGCATATAATTGTTTATTACATTTTGAACTTAGTCTATTAATTCTGTAAGCAAATTTATTGTCTACTTTCGGGTACATTTGAGTGTTAGACTTAAGATTTAGGGCTTGTTCACTAATGTTAGTATTTGTTATTTGACGCCCTTCGATTGAAGCACGCGTACTGACCGCCAACAGAAAGTTACCTCTTGTACATTAGCTTTTATATTGATACAAATGTGGACGTTTCCAAATGTTTTTTTTTTATTTTACGACGCACTCTACTTTTTACTGAAAGATTGTAAATGTTTTAGCTGACGGCAGTCGGGAAATTGGCAGAAAACCGACAATAGTCTTTAGAGTGGCAACACCAGTAACGTGCTCCTGATCTTGATCAAAGCGAATTTGAATTCGAATTTTAAATTTAAAGGAAACCGTAAATACTTTATCAAACAGTTATAGCCCATTATAATAAACAAAGTGGCAACTTTCTATTGACGAGAAGTATATTTTTAATTCATTTGCTTACACGGAACATTGAGTGTGAACGACACTATAGATATTGTCAAGAAATGTCAGAAATTTGCAAGAATTCGTGCAAAGCAAAGCGCGGGAAAACTGTTCTATAAAAACACTGGCTGGCTTGGCAGTTTATTTTCTAGCAAGGAAAGGAAGAATAGGGATACAAGTAAGTGATTTGTTTTCTTTAATATTTTAACTATGTTATGGCTATGCAGACAAATCATGAGTAAGAATACATGAAATTTGGAAATACAAACATGTTTACCAGTCTTCTGGAATTAAAGTAATACTGTTAATCTTAATTTTATCTCGGGCCGTGTTCTACTTTCGCCTATTTTCAGTTGTCGGTGTTAATATTGTTTAATATTGTCAAAAGGAGAGCATGGTTGTTCATATTATTGTACAGCTTACTTATAAATCGTTTCTAAATAATTCCACTTTAATGTATTTGTAGAAATAACTTTGGCTTAAACTCGTTTAGATCTATGTCCACTTGAGCACAATAGTTCGTCGTTGGCATCGTCCGAGTACTGTGTTCCTGGTATTTTGTGAGATATCTTCATGTATGTTTTGTTATGATGACATAAAAAGGATGAAAAGTACATGTATAACTCTCATGGGATTCGAACAACACAACTTATAACCATTGCATAGAAATCTAACGTTTGACTATGGAACTACAGAACCTGTTGTACAAGTTCGTTTGACTTGCCTATTGAACTAGTGTTGAAATAAGTAACTTGCTTACTTCGTTTTTATTCTAAATTTCTTTACTCTATTCCAAAAGAAATTGTTCACTTTGGTTTCGGTGATTTTCCAACTGCTTTTTAATGACTAGATATTTGGTATCAATCTTGAAATTATATAATTTAAATTTTATAGTCTTATGATCCAACCTCAAATTGAGACAAAATATTTAGACATTGAGAAAAACAGTAAATAAAAATCTATGAAAATAAAGGGCACACTTTTGGAAAAGATTATATAAAATGTGTCCTAAAATGGTGCAGTTCCATGGAACAAAAATAATTTAACCACTTATTGCACACACATCTTTCCCATCACACATGTCGTCTACAATGAAAGGAATAACATACTTTATTGTCTATTTGCTTTATCTAGGTAAACTGAGACTCCATTCAAATTACCTGTTTGCTTGCGATGGACAGAGTAAACCTTGTTTGCTTCTTGACACTCGTGTTTATTCCTGCGTTGTGTTTGGCTTTTGGCTACAGTAAGTCATTTAGAAAATATTGTTTATACATATATATAGTTATTGCTTGTCATGTGAAATTGTATGTTGTCTGAATGCACGAATGCAACATTTGCTTGACTGCCTGACTGAGCTTGAAAGTTGTATGATCTGCACCCATGAATTTGATTTGGTCTAATTTGATTTCAGTTTTTAAACTTGTGTATATTTATTTTGATTTGTATATTTTGATTTGGATACCCCCATTAGTTCATATGCCCCATTTCACGAACAAGTTATAATCAAGTTAGAATTGTTTTACATGTAATCATAAGAGTTTGTCATATTTCTATAACTGAATATATCACAGCCGAACGGACTGCACTGTTCACCATTCGGTTAAAAATGGTCTGCATAATGTCCCTACGAATCGGAACTAACACACGTCAAAGAAGGACAAAATTGAAAGCAATAGAATACTCGAAATTACTTAAAATGTACAAGTATTATTTTTGCAGCCTGCTATCCCGACAACACGATAACGGTGACTGGCCTTGGGTCAAGTACTACTGCTGTGTTTGCTAAGAATTCAGATGGTGTAAACTGTACTACTTCTGCTCCAGCTGATACCGTCAACATCACAAACTGTGACAAGGTTCAGTAAAACTAATACTAGACTTCAGAATATAATAAAGTGGCTTAACTTAATCGAGGCATGGGCATATGAATATGCAAAAGGATTAGCACATCTAGTTCTTTATCCCACATTGCTTTGCTACATAAAAGTACACTCAATATTGAATAGCACGCGTTATTTACAATATTAGACAAGTGTTTATACTGGACAAAATATGTTTAGATTAAATATTTCAACAAGATGCCTCGATCATAAGCTTTTATAAAACACCATTTTGTTGCAAACTCGTACAATTGCACCAAGAAACAATGAACATTGTTGTCGGGACAATGGTAATCCCTGAAAAAAGTTTTTTCAATTTTCCTGTCACCAGAAACATCATATAGTGCTGCGGCGTCGTCCAGTTTTCACGCAACTTTAACCTGGAACGTTCTAACTGTGAAAGTACTGTTGAATTAGTATGCTAATGGACACATGTATTGTCCGGTTTTTGAAAAACTTCAATATCTTTATTGTTTTTATCGCATAATCAAAAATTTGGTACCGATGGAAAGAGGACATTTAGCTTTATATGCATTCAGACGTAAATATTAATTCAGAAAACTGGTCTTAAATTCAGGCGAAATTAATTAGGCAAATTTTCAAGGACGTTACTTCGCATGTTTAATAGACATACCGGGAATGACCTGTGTCTAAGTATATGATACTCGTCTATACAAAGCTTCTTTTCAAACAGCAATGATTGTTTGTGATGTTGTGGTGTGTCCCTTTCAAATGGCTTTAACCTGAAACCTTATGTTGCTTAGTTTTGAAAGTAATTTTACTACTAAACGAATACATTATATAAAGTAACAAAGCTGTATTTTTAACATCATTAAATTTAAGTGTACCCCTTTAAAATGAACTATCCTAAAACTTGATATTGCTTATTACTTTAGAAGCACTTGAACTATTGTAATGAAAACTGTAATATACCACTAAAAATCAAAACAAAGTATCGTATGTGCCGTCTGATTTGGATCTACACTAGTCGCAATTAGGATAAAGGCCAAATATAAGATTATAAAACTGAAATTGGAAACCGGTCACAAATCTCAAGCATCTGATTGTCTGAGATGGCGACTGGTCGCCTTTTTAGCCAATCAGATCCTTGAGATTTGAGACTTGTTTTCATTCTGATATAGAATTCTGCGGCTAAATGGAGAATAAAAATGGACTAGGTATTAGATTTCTCTCTCCACAGGACAAATACATCGTATTCTCCTTCGGATCGTACACCGGTATGTTGGCTAACCAAATCGTCGGAGGCAGCACTATTACAGTTGTCAACATCACTTGCAATGAAATAGAACCAACGGGTCACACAGTCAACAATACATTCGGCGTAGAGTAGGTACCATTTTACATTTTTGTTTCTAATGTGGAAATAACATTTTTAATCTAAACAGGTTATTACAAAAAGGTACTCATGCGTTTTTCTTTATAAACGAATAATATTTAATATACGTTTTACTTTAGTGCATATGTTGCATCGCGGATGCAGTTGTATTTGAATGTATTGTGTTTTTTTTTAAAAGGACATTCGTTTTAAACTTATCTATTTATCTAGTTAAGGTTGAATATAACCTTGATTGTCTGGATTTACATCATAACATCATTTGTGAAGCAAGTTTGTTAACCTGTTATATTAAAGCTTGCAAATTTCTGACTTGCAACTAGATAATTCTCGTGCCACATCGTCAGAGGAATCATGCTCTTGGCGGGATTTACATACAGTTTCTTGTGTCTAATTGTCATTACATAACGTAGACCAGCATTCGTAAAACTTGAATCGTGTTTGGGCCAAAATTGCTTGAAATTAAAACATCCAGAATTTCCAGAGTTTTCTTCAGATTTTACTTATAAATATTTAACTCTAATTAAATTCTAATTTTATTCCTGTGGATCATTCAATATAGCGCTTGAAAAAAAGATTTAAAGAATTTTCCGCTTTAGATTTTTTATATTTTGATCATGAACTTGCTGGATGTTTAGTATACCTTTGTCCTTTAAGTTTACACGACAACATAACTCTTATCAATATTGTTTCAGCATCCAGTATAATGAAACCCAGGCCGTTGGTGTCACCTACAATGTGTGGAGCGACCTTGATAAATCTTCGGCCAATGTAGGCGAGCAAGTGCATTGGAGGATTTATTTTCCCCGTAAGTCCATCTTTAAAGCAGATACCTCAAACGCTGTGCAATAAAATCATCCGTAAAACTATCCATGGGGATGTTAAAAGGTGTTACAGAATGTCAACAATGTTCCCATGAAGTCTAATTTCTTATAAATATATAATCCGGATGTTCATACTCGGACAATGGCTGACATGATCGATAGTCCCCATGTTTAGCATTTAGAATTTTGGAGCATTAAATGGCTAGAATTGCCTGAAGAAGTGACAATTTTAGAAAAAATGCATGCTTTTGCTGACACAAAGATATCAGATTTGTTTGGATATGCAATATATGAAAATAGGCCCTGATTAAAAGATGTGCAACAATTTTTAAGATAACAAAGTGAAAAAATCGTTGCACCGGTTTAAAGTTTCCAAGGCGTGAGGCATCTAAAATCGAAATATAACCCCTACTGTTAAAGCTGGGAACGGACAGGAAAAACACTTTAGCTAACCCCTCATCAGATAGTACCAGCTAATTTACAGCCTTTAAATGCTGGCCGAGTTTTCTACGATTTTAATGGGAAAACTATTTATAGGTCTTGTACCTGAAAGCACTTTGATTTTTTATCTGGTTGTGTGGTTTTAAAATTTGAAATTTCGTGAACACTCGTGTTTCCAGGCATCGATTTACCCGTGTATTACTAAAAGAAAAAATCAGCTGGGTTTCATTGCAGTTAAATAAGAACAAAACAAAAAATTATTTGAGGCGCTTTAGGAGAAAAGATACCTTCGGTCATTTTTATGTCATTTTTTGTTGTTACTATATTTAGAAAGAACTTTTAAATTTCAATTTTCTAATAACTAAACAGTGATTTTGTTACACATTTTGATAATAAAATGGTATTTTTAACACGAAGTGCATATAATATATGTCGTCTGCTCAACTTTATGACGTCATTTCAAAGATTGATGTCAACTGTCCGAATGTACCTTTTCGCGTGATGCGCCCCATTTATAAAGTAGGCATCATGCTGTGATTTATTTTAAACATAGTCTTTCTTTACAGGCGAATACTTTTTGGAAGTTCACTATTGCACTGCCAATCCCGGAACAAGTCATAACGCTGAAACATCGATCGAACTGATTTCAAACTAGTAAGAATATTTTGCAGACTAACATTCAATGAGATGCAATGTAATGAGCATTTGATGAGTGAATATGGTATTAGTGATACCGTTTGTTTACCAGTTTATAAATTTAACTTACTGAACATATAAATTTCTGGTTCACTGAACAAATAATTCTCAATACTCTTTTAACGTACCTAGAGCATTTTGAGTACATGGATCCTCATTAGCAATAAATGCAGATGTTTACCCTCGTCTTTTTCCAACCGCTGTAGAGAAAAATATAATAGACGACCGAAATGCAACTAGTGGGTATTTACAATATTACTTGGAAACATTCAACTTGTTAAGCTTGCATGGACAGGCTCAGTCTGCTATATTTTCATATTTGTCGTGTTCAGTCGCTTTTAAAATTCCATTTTCATTTTTTTTTTATTTCCGTTTACAGTAACTTTGTTAAATACGTATAACTATTTAAAATCAATGGGAAGCACATGTGGGAAATGAAGTCTTATTTTGAATGCATACAAAATTAATGTAACAATTTATTTTCAGTTGCACACAAAGTACGGATCTGATCAGCAGCTTCACTCCTGCTTCTGGTGTAGCGTCAGCCACAATCAACGCTTTCAAATTCTACGATAACATCAATGTGTTCCTTTACTGTTGGCTGACGGTGTGCCCAACAGAACAAGATTGCATAGTAAGTGCACTAACACGTTTGTACAGCTTTTGTACGTTGTTTTAACTGCATAAAGTGTTGGCAGTATATAAACAAAAACCTAAGGAACTGAAACACCACATTTCCATATTGACTGACCCACACAATTTTTAAATAAATATTTTCTCAAACCTCCGCAATGCCGTAAATGACGTTAACTGATGTTTTCATTCAGTTAAACTCCTAGTGGCAAATTGTTTCAAAGGCGTTATCCCCTCTAATGCTTATTATCGTTAAATGTTTGCGGTGAATTTATCTGTTCATTTTACAACACGATCTCTCTTTACCTCACTACATGTTGGTTGTGTGGGAAGGTAGTGGCTTCTGAGTGTGGCCGTTACTAATATGCACATTTCACTTAAGAAAAAATAAGAGTTAATCAAATCTTTTTGCGAGTTCTTCCATTCGTTATCATCATAAAACATGAATATGAAACCCAAACAATATTTCCTGGGTAAAGAGCGATGAACGATGCCCTAAAGTTAATGCATGTAAATAACCCATTATGTGTATTAGTTAAACATATAAACACAAAAGAACATTTACAATAATTTTGCGGACTACAATTCAGAATTTTTTTGAGTTTAAAAAAAAATTTCATATTCCCCAACTCTCTTGGTCAATTTTATTTTTGGAACACAACACATCGCACAGGAAATGTTAAAATAAATATTTTCGCAAGGCACTGCTGGGTGAAATGACGTAAAAACCCGATGCTTTTCTTCAGTATCAAACCATAAACTGGTTTAATACATTTCAGACTTCTTGTCAAAACACCGGAAAAAGGCAAGTCAATGAGAGGGGAAGTAGTGACGGGAAATTTACATCAGATATCGCACAAGTGCTTCGTATTATTGATCCAAACGCTAATGGAGCAAAACCACGTAAGTATCATTTTGTTCGAGGGTTCAGATCCCGTTAACTATGTGTTATCAAATACTTCTCTTGTGAATTTAGAATCTTAGTTTCTGTTTTGCGTGCAAGCTGATATACATCTATGGAATTACTGAGTTACCCCATTCCCAAGGTTTCTAAGAACTTCCAGATTGAGAACAGATGGATATACAATCGTACATCAATGACCGTGAAGGCGTGGCAGGAGGATGCTATCCTAAACTCCATTCAAAAGTCCCTTTGTTATTCAAATGATGGAGAAAACAAATGAGAGTAATACAGGACATGCATTTTACAACGTTAGTTGGAAATGATAGATTTTGTAACGGTATTAACATGCACACAGCTACAACCCATAGTAAAACATTTTAAAACATGACCTTTACGTTTCGTCAAGCTAACCGTATAATATTAGTTAAGAAAATCTTTTATGAAATACCCGTTTTTCTACAGTTTCAGGTCTGGGCATTACTTTGACTATCCTGTTGGTGATCGCACGTTTACTCTGATGTTCATGGATTACTACTGGAGATGACCTTTTTCAAGAAACTCACAGATTAAAAACGTTGACATAAAGTTATATACTAAATAATATATAAAACATTTATATAAAGCTATTTTGTTGTCTTTCCTATTCCTTGAAGCGATAAAGAGTTTATTAAATCCTTTTGCCTAAATTAATAGGTGAGCTTAAGAAAAAAATTTCCGATATTGCATTAAAAAGAAAAACGCAAATTTGTATACTACTCAAAATTTGCTGAGGATGTTATCCAGTATTTCGGCTTTTGATTAAGCCTTATCCCTTACGTTCAGATGTCAGTTAAGTTCCACCCATTGCATAACTGAACAGTATTATGTTCGACCGTCTTGCAGAATGTCTTTTCCTTGTAACAGTGCCGAATCCGGATGTCAGAAACAGATCCAATCTGATTCACTATAGGTTGTCTAAGCTCCTACACAATTTTGTTATTGTATATTCATTGGTTACACAAACACAAAAATATTGTCCGAATCATATACTTTATGTGGTTATTTTAAACGATTTGCATGGAAGTGCAATGTCTAGCCCTTGTAGACGGTCCTTAATACCAATTTTAACGGATTTACCAACTGATTCTTTGCAAACTAGTCACGTTGAATTCGAATTGTACTTTCCAGTTTCGAAATTAGGTCGTTACAGGTTTATGTAAAACAGATCAATCTGTCACATGTTTTTCGGAGCAAATTAAAAGACGCTTCAACCAATCAAATGCTTACGATGTGAGATGGTCTCCAGATTTAGTTTAATCTTGTGCATTAAATTGCGCATATTCTTCTTTGAGGTTTTACTTTGTATACTTATTATTCATTGAGGTAACTATATTCATCAAACACGAAATGCTCAATTTCAGGTATCTTGTCAAATACGAAGATATTTATAATGGTGTAAATATTTACTGTCGCTCAATCCAACGGTTCGGACAGTAAACGCATATTCAATAACTGCTCATTTACAAACAGGATACATGCAATAGTTTTGGTGTCATCTCGTAACATTATCGGACAGTAAACGCATATTCAATAACTGCTCATTTACAAACAGGATACATGCAATCGTTTTGGTGTCATCTCGTAACATTATAACCTAACTAACTTAGCTTTGTCACTGTGAACAGAAAGCAAGCAATAAAACTAAATTTAAAGTAGTATAAGAGAATCTCGTCTAAGTCCCTACGGGATTTTGTAATATGACATACGAGATCAATATATTTCTGGTTGTTTGAACAGTTTATATGTAGTTTTATTACCGTGCTACACTTCATTAGAACAGTAAAGAAAAATAGTTAGACCTAATTCCTAAAATTCTAACTGCAGTTTATCACAAAAACGAAGCAACATTAAACATAGATTTTAATGTTTTGATGAGTAATGAGTTATTAACAACGATTCATAAGGTCATTTGGTCTAACAAATTTCAACAATGCAAGTTTTTTGTAGTGTTTTTAACCTTCAATTTCCTGATCGCGAAAATGGATGACAAAAAATAAAAATGTTGATTTCATTCTTTATAATTTATATAGATGAAAATTCTTTTCGAGGACCTTGAATATTGTTGTCAGTATGATTTCACCCACGTTGGCATTTGAATTATTGTTTTGTGTTGATTTAGAATATTTTAGGGACTTTTTTTTTTAGATCTTACTATTTTTCATTACTTTTCTTACTTTTCTTAACATATGTAAAGTAGTCATACACTTATAGCATTGATTTGTGCAAAGTATGATGGAACTGCAATGTGCCGTGAGAGGTTTGGATGTTTTTTCTTTTTTGTCTGTGACAAAGAAATAAGGAACGGAGTCATGCCTAAACAACAAATACAACTTTAACTTAAGAACTAAACTCTGTTTCGAGAAAATTACTTTCTTAGAAATTCTACCTAACCAGGGATTCATAACAATTCAAATGGCAACAAAAGTTAAAAATTTCAGACAAGTTATCATAGCCTGCCAAATGTCATCATTTAAATGTGCAGAAAATAGTTTCAAGTTTTAATTTTATTTAAGCAAATCGACAATACAATAGTCGTTGACCAAAAACAATCATTAGCAAATACATACACTGAAAAAATACAATAAATGAACAATAAATGAAAAATAGTGCTAGTATTACGAATCACACCGATTTCATCAGAACTCTGAAATTCAAGTGCACTATTTCTAGGTATTGCGATAAGGTTTTTGGAACTTCTGGAAAAAATTATTTTGGTCGGTTAAAAATTCAAATGACGTTTTGAAGAAGCCTAAATCAAATATTTTTCAGGCGTTCTGTTTCTCTACTTATGATTTCTCAACTTATACACTTCGCTCCCTCATAATTAAATAAGAGACAAGCTAACCAGTCTCACTGAAAAAAACGTTGGCTAAAGAAAATAAAACCTTCATCGCTTGTAATGAATATAGAGCATTTTGTACAGATGGTTCTTATGATAATGATACTTTATGGACTTGTCAAGACCTAATAGAGTCGCTAACTTTCTTACTGGATAATATTTATGTTAGATTCGGTACCTTTATTTATAAACAAGTAATAGGCATCCCAATGGGTACTAATTGTGCACCCTTTGCTGCTGATCTGTTTTTATACTGTTATGAAAGAGACTTTATGTTATCTCTTTCTACTTAACATCAAGATGATATTATTACAGCTTTTAAAAACACCTCGAGGTAACTTGATGATTTATTAAATACAGATGTTAACCATTTTCCATTACTGGTTAATAAGATTTATCCTCAAGAACTACAACTTAATAAAGCGAACACTTCAGAAAAGCAAGCAAACTTTCTTGATCTAAATCTGTCCATTGAAAATGGTTACGTCACTAGTAAAATATATTATAAAAGAGATGATTTCAATTTTAATATAGTAAATTTTCCGTTTTTAGACGGCGGTGTTCCTCGTGCAACATCTTACGGGGTTTATATCTCAGAGCTTGCAACGATGTTAATGATTTCAGTGAACGTAACCTTAGCATTACAGAAAAACATTTAAAACAAGGTTATCGGTGTCACAAATTAAGGAAAACCTTTTGCAAATTTTATCGCCGATAACCAGGTCTAATTCATCAATACAGGTGCAGTTTAAAATCACTATTGCAACAAGGTATTTCACAGCCAATTTTTATGGCGATTTAATTTATAAACTTAAGGAGATAAAAGGCAATTTTAATTTCTCCCGGTTATTCGTAAAAACCATCTGTAAATTTAAAAAGAAAGATTACCAACATGATATTAAACAGCGCTCTGCAGGCCTGGTGATTAACCCTTCTACAGTTGATCATTATGCTTACCTCTTTGGTTGCATGACGGTGGCAGGGTTTTAAGAGTTTATGAATGTTTATGGGGAAATATTGTCTTAAAAGAACCTAGAAGCTCTGTTTCTTTTATCCCTGTCATCGTGTTCTTGCCGATTTTACTCAAGGAGCTCTGGTCTCGGTAAGATCATTGAGTACCCGTCCTTTGGCTTTGCAATGCTATTAGCTTTATATATGTCTGTGTGCTTTTGCATGCAAAATTGTTGAGCCGATGGGTGGGTTGGAGTTATTTCACCAAGACAACTTGTACTTCTATTGTGATATGAGAACCTGTTGGGGCAAGTGTGAGGTTGATGCACCCTAGAACCTGGTTTAAACCCCCAGTGGCAATTTGATTTGCCACTGAACGTTCCAAGGGTTGTCATCTTTGTTAATTGTTTGTGGTGGCTTTTTTGAAGCTGATTGTTTTATTAATCATGTTCTCTCCCACTTACTTCTTCTTGACTGTGTGGGGAGGCTGTTTTTTTCTGAATGTGGCGATTCCTGATATGCATATTTCACCTTTTTATCACATATATATCGTGTATATTATGTATATTGGTAAATGCTTTTATATATACCCATGAATGATTTTTCTCGTTGCGTATGTTACCCTTCTTCTATCGGTTTCAAAGAAAAAACCTGATGTTGTATTTGTTGAAACCTGAGATTAATTCGTAAGCCCAATGTTAGTGAGGAAATTAAGTATTCTGAGGCTGGTTGTAAGGTGCTAAAGTTATGAAATTATGCTTAATTAACACCTAACGAAGCACACACACAAGTTCGTTTGCATCAGAACTGTAGAATTGGTGTTTAAAACATAAAAATAATGAAAAGGAAACTTTAAAAGCCACCAAATACGACACATATTGATTGAGCATATTCAGAAATAGATAAAAAGAAAGCGAACTTTGAAAGCCACCGAACGCGAGAAATATGAAAATATTGCAGGCTCGGTTTGATTGAGCCTGTTCATGGACAGTAATGGAAATGCATATAAGTGCCCACGCCACCTAGCCCCGGGTTGAGCGCAACTCAATATTTACACCAATAAAAAGTACAATTTTGACCATCCCAAACGATTGTGTGCATGTGGCGGTGGATATGGAACCTTCAATGCGGTATTTTTAGATTAATACCATTCCATGTTCAGCGGCATTTGGTCCCCAGATAAAAGAATGGGTTTGCCCTAAACGAGAAAACAACGGGCGGAACTAAACATAAAAGAATTTAGAAGAAGCAATGGAAATGCATATTACTGCCCACGCCTCCTAGCATTACACTATTAAAAAGAACGACTTCGATTCATCCCAGACGACGGTAAGCATATGAAACTGTCAATGTTGTATTTCAGATTAATGCCAGTTCATGATCAGCGGCGTATGGTTCCCAGATGAAAAATGTGTATTACCATAAGAAGAAAATAATAAGCGGAAACTAAAAAGAATATTATTTTTAAAGGGGTTATGAGGATATTAATCCTGCATTTCACAGAGAATGCTAAAGGCAAAATTCAAAAGCAGGAAGTATATCTAAAATCTTAATTGACTGAGATAATAAAACCACCCATCGTAAAACTGGCCTATAATAAAACAAAGGTAACTTAACAAGTACCACTATTATACATAAATATCGTCCTTAATGACCTTCAAAAGACGTTACTGACAACAGCACTGAAAAAAGGCATATATCGTGCAAAAATGCATTTACAAGATCTTGCTGCCATATGCCAAATGCCAAATAAAAGACAACAACATGTTTTTACCTTGAAATCGAAAGTAGAATTCTCGCATTTCATAAAGGAAAGGAACTGGATCTTCCCGAGATTATTGTTTAGATACAAACTACATGACTCTAAAATAAGTTCTAAAAGGATTGGTATTTTCTTTTGTGAACTTGCGTACTTGGTGAACTCAACAATCCATGTCTTTCTAAAATTCTTTTTTGAAATTGAATTCCGTTTTTTTTTGCTGTTTAATTCTTTGATTTCTCTTAATATCGTGCATATACATATCAGTATTCTCATTTTAGACAATAGCAGGAAGTACAGAAGCAACTGTATCCTTTGAAACATTTAAAACCCTTTAGAATTAATATTTTAAAAATATGAACACGATTTGCTATGATACTATTTCACCGTTTAATGGCTGTGAAAGCTATATTGCTACAGTAATTTAAAAGAAATGACAATGTTCGCGAAAAGAACATTGGATTAAAAAACTCATTTGAGTGCTTTTAAAATCTAAATTTAAATAAAAATTACTATTAAATTTCTTTTTCATTTTTTTTTGTTTTTTACGGAACCAAAATATGACATATTATTATACTGCAAAGAAATTTCCTTGAATTTGATTGGATAATTTGCCGCTGATGTATATCCGTATTTACGGATCGGCCGTAGATATGAACTGCACGTGCCTTAATTTCCCCGTCTGGCCTCCGACCTTTTGTTGTCGTCCGCCATTTTGTTTTGAAATTCCGTAAAAATGCATAATTTGAAGCCGATCTTGGAAATTATAAAGCGTTATGCTTAGGGATTACTAAAATTGTTACAGAAAATATTTCTGTTATGTTTTTAACGTTGAAAACAGATTATTCTCAAATTTTGTAAATAAAAATCAAATGGATAGTCCATTCAATTTCTACAGAAGTGACGTCATGCAGGTAAATTAATGACGTCAGACATGTAATTATTGAGGTTCTCAGAGGGAAATTAAGCCGTTCGGCATTAAATAAGCGAAATAATCGAAAAATCGATGTTTTCTTATTAATTTTGTCTGAAAAAGTCTTTGCATTATAATAAAACAATTATTTGGTTCCTTGAAAGGCTATGTGAGGAAATATTGCCGGTCTGGGTGTCATATTATCCCTCGCCTGCGGCTCGGGTAATATGACAGCCAGACCGGCAATATATCCTCACATTCCCTGTCAAGAAACCAAATAACTATATAATTTTTTTATTAGTAAATGGTTTAAATTAACTAGACTAGAATTGTAGTGTTCCTACCAGGAAAAGCAACATTCAGAAAGTAGAGTAATTTTATCTGCATTGTATGAATGATTTTGTTTGTGATGGTATAAATAATAATTTTCTCTAGTGTTTACGTAATGTTAATGGTTTTAAGTTAGTTTAAAGTTGAAATACAATACAGCATTAACATTGTCCTTACATAAACTTGATCAAAGATACAGGTCTTCGTGTTATAAATGTTATTTTACCATTAACAAAAAAGTGAAATATGCATTTCCGGAATGGTAACATCCAGAAGACACAGCCTCCCAACACACCCAAACAGTAGAGAAAAAGAGGACACGTGTTATAAAATGATCAATTTTAATGTAGACAACACAAAACAAGCAGCACATTCATCGTACACTTCAAAATTGTACTGTTTATTGGTGTAAATATTGAGTTGCGCTCAACCCGGGGCTAGGCGGCGTGGGCAGTAATAAGCATTACCATTACTGCCCATGAACAGGCTCAATCAAACTGAGCCTGCAATATTGTCATATTTGTCGTGGTCGAGGGTCTTCACCCTTGACCTAATTGTTAGAAATATTAGTTTGATTGGGTGAAACATTATTTTATTTCGTAATAGCTCAGCCGGGTTCAAACGAGTGGCATAGCGAACTACTGTTTTAGTTCAAACATAATTTTCATAAGGCAAATGTTCCGCATGTTAAACAGGTTCACCGACCTTGTGAAATACTGAGATGCAGGTCATAGCTGTTAGTTTGTATGTACCTGTAAAACATTTAGAAAACGTCATTTTATCATATCGCTTGGTAATCCGACATTATGTTTCAACATATCTTATCATGCAATAATGAATATTTTGTCTCAATAAAGGTCAGAGCAATTATTGGAAAACTTTGTTAATGTGAAATTCATCAAATTTCAAAACATTTTTATGATCGTTCAGTTATTTCTGCGATCAGACGCTCCATTTGATCGAGATCATTTTCGTTACGGTTACATAAAAAGCAGAATATTACAACACAGTTATCTGCAAGAACTGAAAACTTGGTTTGGATTGATCTCTCAAGATGAAATCGTGGTGAAGCAAGCTTTTAAAATTTTGGGGCGCGCCACGGGAAATATTTTGTTGTTACTATATTTAGAAAGAACTTCCAACTATCTATAAATTTTTCATACCTAACAAGTGCTTTTCTTACTCATTTTGACAATAAAATGATATTTTTAACGCGAAATGCATAATAATCAATGTCGTCTCCTCAACTTTATGATGACATTTCAAGGATTGAGGTCAACTGTCCGAAGGTACATTTTCCCGTGACGCGCCCCAAATAGTATATGCAGCGCTAATGATGTAAGGACCATGGGCTGAATGTTATAAAGCTGAAATTGGAAACCTGTCTCAGCCAATCAGATGCTTTGAGCTTTGAGACTGGTAACCATGCTCAGTTTTATAACCTTGGGCAATGAAATCGCAAACTGGAATGTCTTTAGCAAATAGTATAGTCAAGACATTGTTGACATCTGTTTTTGCAATTTAAGTTTCTTAATGTATGATCAGTTTCCGTCGATTGCTCCGTGCAGCAATACAATTAGGCCGACATGTAATCATTATTACACGGCGCATCAGCGCCGTGTTATTGTGACAACGAATTGAGATTGACCATGGAGGAGCACGTGATTGTTTAGGCTATAGACCACTAATTCAAATCCGAAAGATTTCTTGACCGTTTCACTGCTTTGCATATCTCTACTTCAGCAATCAAGCTGATTTTAAACTGATGTTAACAACTGAGATAGAGTCTTATAGACTTCCACTTTAGCATTTCATCACATTCCGATTTTACTGTTGGGTCAAGCCATTAAAATATTAGATTTAGAACAAACTTAGAGACACATTAAAATCCCACTTTTATCATAGCATGAACGGTTATTTTTTCTGCATTTAAGTGTATCGTCTCGGATGCAGAACGTTTGTTTACAATCTATCAGCAACATTTGCTATTTTTAAACGCAATCTATTTATAGCTTTCTTTGTGAGTTTATACATCTGCTGGATAATCAATGTTAGTAACTGTTAATCGGTTTGATACAGTTCTCGCATTATATAAGTATTTTACTTTCGCAAAAATCGATTTTGTTAATTTAAATAATTTTATGCGGATGCAAACAAAACACTGTGACTACTAATAATCATATTTCTTATAATTGGTAACGAAATTAAATGCATCAAACATAAGAGAGAGGTTTCATATTGTGGTTTCGTTTGCTAATGTGAGCAATCGCAATTTTGCGTCAACAGGCAAAACATCTGAGAGCGGGCTTCCTTCTTAAGTGGATGCCGTTTAGAGGCACCTTCTTCGCATAAAATTTGTTAAAAATCATAAAGAATTCTCATCTGGCTTATTATATTCCCATTTAGAGGCAAACCTACGCTTTATGTGTCAAAACTGTACACGGGGTATAGGCCTTAACTACATCACAGCTGTCAGAGAGACGACAGATAGGCCTAAGCCTTGGAATCAGACGCCTAAAGTTGGAACCAGGCGCTTTGTCAATCGTTAAAGCGACTTTTTTGTTGGACATGAAACGGAATGAAATAAAGACGAAACGAACTGAAATAAAGGTTAGTGAATTTCTTAAAGACATGTCCAATGAAACAACATACATTATAAGATCCTTAAATCGGACCAGTTATGCCTATATAAAAACACATAATATAGGCATAAAGGGAGAGATATATGGTACTGGGGTGTTGTTGTTTAAACTTAACACGGGGTATAGCCCTAAACTACCCCGCAGGTGTCATAGAGACGACAGATAGGCCTAAGCCTTAGATAAGTACAAATTTGAGAGGTAATTTAAAAGCATCATGTAGGTTGCAGTTGTTATCGACCGAAATGAATAGATCACTGCTACTCTATAATGCGCACCTCCTGTCCCGAAGGTGCTACCGATAAAATGAGGTGTGCGTATTCCGGTGAGCGAGGTGCTTGATCAAATTCATCATAACAAGGTAGGTGATGTCTTCTTAGAATGATTTTTACGCTTTATTTTTTTTTCGATGGATAATGAGTAAATCTCGGCGAATCCGACGAGTTCAAAGAAACCACCTGCAACACATACAGTTCATCTATAAACTTTTTGTGCAATGTTTGTCTAGATCCTAAAAATCCTGCTTAAATTGACATAACCGACCTTGTTATTATTGAATTCGAAAAGGCACCTCGCTCACCTAACTTTCTCGGTATTATTGTAGGGACCGGAGTTGCGCGTTTAGTAGCAGTGTAGGTGAAAGAAATATTTATGTGATTAAGTTGTACAGAACATTGTACATTATGTAATAATGTTCATTTGTCGGACAGCACGCATATCGTTATGCAAATACACCATTTGAGATCCTTATGACTAAAATCAGCATTTTCAACTTAACTGAAACATTAACATCTTTACAATACTTTATAGTTAAGCTTAAAACTGTACGTAAAACAAGCAAGATTTCTATTCTTCTGCAACATGACACTGGGTAGGATTTGCTCGATTCTTCTTGTAATCTTACTTTTCCACATATTTTTTTCAACAAGTTTTGTTGTTGTAATTTGTTGTTTTCGTTTTTGTTGTGGTTTTGTTGATTTATTTCTGTTTCATTCTTAAACGAATCGTATTTTTCTGGTTGACACTTTAAACTTTAACACAGTAATTTTTTTACTCATTTTTCGCACGATGGTAATAGAGTTAAAAATGCTGTTGTTATAGTTCTAAACATGACATAATATTTTTTCCAAGATGCTGTAGAATTCTTAGATTTCAAGTTACATGTTTTCTATTTTTTCTTTAATGTGTTACTTGATCATAACAGAACTATCTTCATAAGACATCTGACATAGTCTGTAATTTGTTCTACAAATCATTCAAGTTTATTCTGAAATTTTCCACTTAATTTTACAGTTCATTTCCTTCTTTAAAAATATTATACCATCTCTTTGAAATAAATAGTTTGCATTTTTGTGCCGTAGAAAAGCAGTTTTCTTTTTGTTTTATCATCTCATTTCCTTACCATTTAAATATGTTTGTGTCGCCCTCAGGACAGCGAGACCAGCAAAACGACAAAACACAATGCGATATTGCGAACGTACGATGCGAGGGCACGATATTAATATCACATCTTCGCATCGTACTTTCGCGATCTCGCATCGTTGTTCGCGATCCCGCATCGTGTGTTAATTATGTTGTTTTTTTTATCTCGCTCTCCTAAAGGTCAGCGAGCACTTTCGTCGGAGGTGGGGGGTCACGCACAACCGTTACCGCTGGTGAAGCGAGAAAATTGTTCTGCAAACGTCCAGTGACGGTTCTGTCGATGTTTATTTTGACCAAGAAAGGTAGGTGGTCAGCGTTGACTCGTTTTTATTAAAATATCAAACATCGTTTTGAAAAACGGGGAACGTGATTCGATGTGTGTTGAATTTATCTGCATGCTGGTATAATATGAGACCAATATACACAAACATCGTTGAGTTATGACGATCACTCCACTGAAATGAGCGAAATTCAATGTGAGGAGAAGCTGTATTAAGTATTAAGTTGTTTTTTTTCATCTTGTATCACTGAGGGAAGAAAGTTTTCGTTCCGTTGTTTAGAAACGTTCGCAGAAGAATTTTCTCGCTTCACACGCGGTAACGGTTGTACGCGTCTCCCCCAATCTCTCTCCCCCCCCCCCCCCCCCACACACACACCCGTGACTATTGCTATTATTTATGAAGTATTGATTATTTTACTCTTAAGGCAATGCTAGGCATGGTCTTATGGATATTATAAATATAGACACGAAAGCAATGACCGTTAGTTTCTGTCTAAATTTTCAATTTGAAGATTATCACCTTCGCATGTTGAATAATTCACTTAAGTCTAACCTTTTTTAAATGCATTCTTTCAAAGGCATTTGTCTTATATTTGAAGTTTTGGATTATGGTGTTGCAGAAATACACACTTCATGTTTTAAGATAGAGTTTTATATTTCTTAGCTATATTGTCCAGTCAGCATATGTTTATATTCACATTCTAGTTCCATAACTATTTTAACCAACCGGAAAACTTATTTTATTTTGTGAGTGGTTATTAGATGGCGAGATCACGACAACAAAAACCTGATGCGATGTGATCGTGGTTTTGCGATCTCGCATCGTGTTGTGGTCTTGCGTTTTCATGGTCTCGTCCAAGAGGTCGAAACTACAAACCCTTAAATTAGCTGCATAGCGCTGTGCCCCCTCGCTTTCACCATACGTTTAACACAAACTCATCGCATTTTACGCCGTGTACTATTTTGCTGCATTAGCAGCAATTTTTTACTTGTTAGATTAAGGATGTAGGTTTAACAGTGACAATTTAACAAGTTTCTGATGAACTATCAATGTACGAGAGGAATTCAATAATTCAGTAACGGAAAAATTATACTCTTATTACCAAATGGCCAGACATTATTGTAAATTATTTGTTATCATACTAATTGTATATCCCTTTATAGTATCTTTTCTTGATTCGTATGGTCTTAACGAGTAAATGAATATGCTAATTTACTTATTGACAACATCCATTAATATATTGATAACACCCTCCAAAGGGATTGTTTTTCAGTTTATCATTTCATCCTTTCTATTAACCTCACTGTACATCAAATTAACCTCGCCGTCAGCCGTTTTTACAATTCATCAATATGGCTGAGTCAAATGATAAAATTCAATAACTAATATTAACCGGTTTATAAAACACTCCCACACAATATGTACCCAGATAATGAGAATCACGGATAACGATAGATTGTGAGAATCATGATAGATCGCCAGCTCGGAGAAAACAGCATGGAGAGGTTAGTTATTGTATGAATTTCATGTTAATGTGATGTAATACTTATCGTTTGCGATAGATAACAATCAAGCGATGTCCTACCCTTCCTCTGATACCCATACATTCGGAATCGGCCGTCAGATAAAGAGGAAAACAGGAAAATCATCACGCAACATCCCATATTTCTAAAAAAAACTACATATTATGCCCTTATAAAATATATTTAAACATGTTTTTTGTAAACAACACTGATGATATCAAAGCCCAAACATCGACAATCAATATGTCACCCCGCTCGACCCAGTTCTGAGGCACCTGAAGCAAATTGGATAATGGGGGTTCGCTCGTTTTATAATGGGAAATTCAAATATTAATGAAATGGATAATGGTGGAGTTTTCGTGTTTCTCTTAATTTTAATGTTCAGATAAAATTATTTTATTTTAATAATTATTTTATACAGTCCTTTTTTGCAATCCACTATGATCATTACAAAACATCTGTATCGTTTCATTATACTTTTGAGCTTTTGGTCGTAGCTTTTATCAAATTAAATCGCAACCATGACGAATGGCATTGTACGGTGTTCCGTTGAGGCCATCGTTGTTGAGCCCTGCCGACATCTTCGACGAGAACACGAAACAACGATGCGAGATCGCGATATGAAAATCGGGTCTTAGTAGCTAACTTTCGCGACTTGGCATCGCGTTTCACGTTTTCGATGCCCAGCCGTTATACAGCAAGACCAGGAAAACACGATATTATATTATTATCACGCCCTCACATCGTACTTTCGCGACCTCGCATCGTACTTTCGCGAACTGGCATCGCCAAAGCGATCTAGCATTGTTGTTTCGCAAATATTAACAGTGTTATCTTCAAACATAGTTTTCTTATATCCGGGTCTCATTTACACAAATAGTTACTTTTGTATGCTTTTGCAGATTTTGTCTAATAGATAATATGAAGGTGTCGTATTACCTATCACAACGCAAACAAAGGTGTTAAAAAAAATAAAAAATAAACTGTAGAAGAATAAAACATGTAATATTGTTACACATTCATACATTATTACATTTAAATCCAAAGATGTTAAGCATAACTCACACAAAAAATTTCTCTCACACCAGATCATGACATGTACTTATTAAACTAAAATTTCTGCGAAATTCGCTCTTTTTTCAGTCAATTATAAGTTTTGCATATTGGCACAATTCATATAAACCACAACTAAATCATGCTACTTAATTGATACAGTTTTTTTAAACAGTAACTACCCAGTTGGCAAAGGACGCCACTCTCAAAAGCGTTCTTATGTATAACTGTTGGCTTCCATTACGTGAATACGTATCTTAGACCATAATAGTTATGTTTTTATCACCACCAAATACAGATTCACTTAACCCGGGTGTTAAGAGGCTTTGGGCTAGTTCTTAGTTGATGCTTTCGGGACAGAAAGAGATTAGGCTAATTCGGAAGATCATTAAGATAAATGGGTCATTTATCTTGTCAGTAGGGCTGGTGGTATTGTTTCATAAAGATAGCAGTTTGCGGGAAGATATGGAACATGCAAAAAAAGTATAGAATAAATAGTATTAGGGTTGAAATAAGGGAAACTTTACCATTATCCAGTCATGAATTTACATTATCCATTGACTTTTTCTAGGCGAATCCCCATTATCCGATTTGCTTCAGGTGCCTCAGAAAAAAAGATGTTTGTTAAGGAATATACTCATAATACTGGCTAAAGCGGGGTGGAATATTGGTTGTCGATGTTTGAGCTTTGATAACAGCAGTGTCGTTTACAAAAACATGTTAAATTATATTTTAAGTGGGCATAATATGTAGCTTTTTTTGAAGAAATCTCGGATGTTGTGTTATCATTTTCCTGTTTTTTTGCTTTATCTGTCGGCCGATTCCAAATTTGTGGGTATGCGAGGAATGTTAGGACATCACTTGATTGTTATCTATCGCAAACGATAAGTATTACATCACAATAACATGAAATTCATACAATAACTAACCTCTCCATACTGTTTTCTCTGACCTGGCGATCTATCATTATTCTCACAATCTATCGTTATCCGCGATTCTCATTATCTGGGTACATACCGTGTCCCACCCCCACTCGTGGAGATTTGTGGTTTTAAATACCACTCTTTAAATTTTTATATACTCTAGATTTTTTCCATACTGCTTTCGTTTTAGTTACAGGGCTGTTAATTTTATTTGAACACAGAGTATTGAAGAAGGCAAAACGGAAAAATAGATAATATAACAACAAAACATTAGATTAATTTGTTGCTACACCAGACTGAAATACGTTTGCATAGAAATTTTATTCTCTTCTCCAGTATCCAATTTACAACAAAATTGTAAACAGATGCAAGTTTAGCTTACATGTATTTGTTAAGGTAACAAAGAAAATGAAACTATTTTTGACAATAACGAAAATAATAACCTGAAATAATATGAAGACCCAAAGTTACATATATCACTTTCATTTGTTTTTGACACACAAACCAGATAAATAAATTGATACGAACTATTTATTAAACTTTTTCATATGTTTTTTTTAAAATTGACCTATTTAATATTTAATGCTATTGCTTGACATTAAGCTAAACCTAAGCTATTAAACTTTGAACATTAAAGACGTTCCGACATTTTAGAAATTGAAGTCATGAATGTATCATTAATTAAAGTATAAACAGCCAATTTGTAAAAGACAGATTTAAGAATTAAAGTCTGCGACAAATGAAACTGTAATTCTTTAGGGAGAGGTTTTTTCGGCCGAAGTGGATCAATGGCCATTAGTAAGCCCTAATAATTCTTATAAATAACGAAAGCTCTATGAAATACACTGATGATAAATATGCTGGTGTTCTTCATGCCGCAGTTATATTTAATCAACGATACAGGCAAAGCGCATAAAAAAGTAGAGTCTGTAGTGGTTAATTTTCAGAAATTACTAAATTATAAAAGGTAACTGGGTTAGAACTGTTGAAATTGTTTTTGTCAAATCTGTTTTAACTCACAAATTGGATGTTTAACGTGGTTTATTCTTAGATGAAATGTTTTCAGGGTCTTCACTAACTCATTCTCTCGGCATTTACAATATGTTCGCGAAGTTGGCCGCCTAGCAGCCTAGCAGCTTGGCAGCGTGAAGTTGGCCGCCAAGCAGCCTAGCAGCCTGGCAGCGTGAAGTTGGCCGCCCAGCAGCCTAGCAGCCAGGCAGCGTGAAGTTGGCTGCCCAGCAGCCTAGCAGCCTGGCAGCTTGAAGTTGGCCGCCCAACAGCCTAGTAGATATTTTGGCTGCTGTGATACTTTGGCTTCAGAGCTACTGTGGCGGCTGGGAAATGTATTCCAGCAGCCAACTTTTCCCAGCAGCCAAAGTATCCCAGCCGCCATAGCAGCCCAGCAGCCAACTTTTCCCAGCCGCCACAGCAGCTCAGCAGCAAAAGTATTCCAGGAGCCAACTTTTCCCAGCAGCCACAGCAGCCCAGCCGCCACAGCAGCCCATCAGCCAACTTTTCCCAGCCGCCAAAGCAGCTAAGCAACCAAAGTATTCCAGCAGCCAAATTTTCCCAGCAGCCAAAGTATCCCAGCCGGCACAGCAGCCAAGCAGTCAAGTTTTCCCAGCCGCCACAGCAGCTCAGCAGCCAAAGTATCACAGCAGCCAAAGTATCTGCTAGGCTGTTGGGCGGCGTCCAACTTCACGCTGCCTGGCTGCTAGGCTGCTGGGCGGCCAACATCACGCTGCCAGGCTGCTAGGCTGCTTGGCGGCCAACTTCACGCTGCTAGGCGGCCAACTTCACGAACATATTTACAATACATATACAAATCTTCAACCCAAATAAGAAAAGTACCAACTTCATTAAAGTGCCACAAATCACCTTTCTAACAGTGTTTTAAAAATCATTTTTATTTTAAAGTGTACAATTAAAATCATTTTACATTTCTGGAAACAAGAATTTATTTTTATTCTCTATAGTTTTGGCCAATGAATCTTTAAAAATAAAGCCCGAATCGTTCCTAGAAAAAATTGTCCAATCCGCGACAGGCTTTACTGTTTACTGTCCTTTGACCTTAACAATGTTCGATGTTTCTTCCCAGATAACTACAGGGTCTCCGGGGCATAATGACCAGATGGGCAAGAGTTAATAAGAACTTGATAATGTTAATCTTTCAAAGGCATTGCACATATTATATGATTTTCTATCGGTAAAATACAGTTATTTTTCGGTAAAAACTTAGACAAAATTATGTTTTGAAATATCATCATGTTAGGGTGTTATGGCATTCGTCATTGCACGGTCATCGAACAAAAAACTCTCCTGAACGGCAAAATTCAGTTCAAAAATACTTCGCACAATTAATGATATTGATGTATATTTATTTTGCTTACGTTAAGAAATGTTAGAACAGTAAAAAAAATTCCTAGACCTGAAACTTCAATAAAATTCTATTTACTTCCAAACACACTAACTACGAAACACAAACCATCGATTTAAATGCCCACGTAAATTTTGAGTAAGATGAAACTGGCAACAACATTTGAGGTCATTTTAATAAAGAACTTTGAAAAAGACAAGAGAAATCAACATTTTTAACGTTTGTCATTTATTGACCCGACCACGATATTGAAGCTTAAACCTACTTTTACACTGTTAACGTTTTTGTTAGAAAAAAAGATCTTAAAATATCGTATTGACTGTTACATGAACTCTGTCATTTGCACACTTTCGACAACATGTTAGATGGATCAACACTTTTTACTTGTGCTGAAATCTTGGTTTTCAGAGTAGAACCTCCTTTAATTCAACAGTTGCACTATATAACATCTCATAGCAGTACTAAGGATCGTCTCAAATGCGCACATTGAACCATCTGTGAAGCAGCCATATACTTCATCATCGCTGAAGGTTTTAAAACTGAGATTGTAAGTGAAAGTGCCTCTAGCTGGGAGCGAACCCGCAACGTCACGGCGACAGCGCCTAGCCCTGCAATTCCTGCGATGCAACTAATCGAGCCAACCGGGACAACCCCCAAAAAGGTTGATCGGATAGCCCTGATATACGTAACAATCACTGCATGACATCGGTAACGGGATATTTTACTGATCTAGTCGCCATTTCAGCCAATCAGATGCTTGAGATTTGAGACTGGTTTACATGCTCAGTTTTATAACCTTGGGCACTGAAATTAAATGCTGTAAGTAATTCCAACACAATAAGCACCGTTTGAATTAATGAGCATTAAATGAAGAATGTTGATAATAAAATTTCAATCTCAGCTGTTAACGTTCTTAAAATCCTCGTAACATTAGAAATTCAGCTTGTAATTGATAATCCATAAAAATTAGGATGTTGAATTAAATTTATTTCTGTAATGGTGTCGGTTGAAACCTACTTTACGATGATCTCTGCTGTTGTCATATGTTTAGTAGTCTTGTTTAGTAGCTCAATGTGAAAATCTTTAAGAAGTTACATCATACGACGGCTTCACTGAAATATAATTATTTTTATTTTTAACTATTCTCTTGCATTTGGATTCAATTTTTATTTATTTATTTTCAATTATTCTTTTCTTACGGTTTCTTATTAAACGCGCGTGAAGTCGATAGATAAAAAGGAAGTTTTAAAGCCACTTAACAAAATAATGTGAAAATATTGCAGGTGCTCTAGTCTCGGTAAGATCATTGAGTAACCGCTCTTTTGCTTTTCAATGCTATTAATTTTGCTTCTTATGTTTTATATGTTTGCGTGCTTTTTACATGCAACATTGTTGAGCTGATGGGTGGCTGGAGTTATTTCACCAAGACAACTTGTACTTGTTTGTTGATATATGAACCTGTTGGGACAAGTGTGAGGTTGGTGCACCATAGAACCTGGTTTAAACCCCCAGTGGCAAATTGCTTTGCCACTGACCGTTCCAAGGCGGTTACCCCAAGAGTTCTCAGTTCCGTTTATTGTTGTTTGGTGTCTTATTTGAAATTGATATTCTTATATACACATGCTCTCTTTCCCTCTCAACTCTTTTGCTGCGTGGGGAGGCGGTGTTTTCTGAGAGTGGCGATTCCAAATATGCATTTTTCTATGACTCGACAATTTGTTAATAATTCACCGATCATATAATTTTAATTTCTTTTCATCGAATAAGAGTACGCTCTTCAAACTTCAAACGTTACAAGATACAACATTTTCACTTCATTGTAAGGAATCATCATTGAAATCCCTTGTTACCTATGTAAACTGAAGACATTTAATCAAAGATGGGGGTAAAAGCAAAAGTCACACAATGATCAGCAGCTTTTGTTTAAATGAAAATTCATAAAAGAACAGGATATATCTTAACAAACGTAAACGCGATAGTTGCAAAATTGCATTATTACTAAATGAAATAGAATTGTGCAAAATTACTTTATAATGTTTAATGAAAACCAAAGAGACAGCCATCTGAATCAAATGAGAACATATCCACTATATATTGGCGATTTTGTAACTTTTGTTTCTACATTTGTTACCTTACCTTGATTAAATGTCTGTGGTTTACATAGGGGTGTAGGTTTCATGATTACGAGAATTTCATAAAATAACGTGGGTATGCTATAATTAGAATACAAATTATTTTATTCAGTATCAGACGACACGTAAAATAAGTCTCTCTAAAGCATAGGCATTGGCAACATCTCTCTTGTTCTTCAACAGTTTTTGGCTCAGATAAGAAGTATCCTGGCAAATGTTTTGGGCGATTGTAAAGCAGATCCTCGTCACCGCATACAAAGCAGTTTTCGCCGTTTAAATATTCTCATTTGAACTTGCACACTTGAACTTGATCTTGAAAATTGACCTAATTGTTAAATAAATCGTGTTTATATAAAATTAGTCCTTTTCTATTAATTCATAATTAACAGAATTTATACAGCCAATCAAATGTTTCTTTTCCGTTTATACCATTTTAAACCGACTTTGAGTAAGATAATTGTGCTATTTTGCGATCGTGACATATTATTCTAATGCTACACATGAAACCATGATGAAAGACCAGCGCCATGAACGTAATTTAGTCAGATAAAATACACATTAAGAATAAATAGACTGCACACGCAGGCAATCAAAACAGCCGTATAATATGTGAAAATGTGCAAATAATAATAATCCTACTTTCACTTTCTACTTTCACTTTGAACCAGGAAGTAAGATTTCCTTGAATTTCTTGAAACCCCTAACTTTATTTTGACGAATTGGGACTAAACATTGTAGACCAGCATATAATTATTTCAAGTATGAGTTGCTTTGGTATATTGTTCATGAATTTCAGAGTTCTCATGCAAACGGTTTTTCTTTTATTTTAGTATGTGCTTGGTAATTAGAAAATGAATTGGACTAAATTGAGCTTGCAAACATTTACAACATCCATAGCTAAATACATTTCTTTACTAAAATCTAGGTGGCAATAAGTATTTCCCCCAAAATTCATTTTTGAAATTTAAGCTAGTTTTCGCCATTTGCAATGTTTGCGACCTCTTAAGAAAAGTTAGAACATTAGAGAAAAATAGTTAGACCCAAAATATTTAAAAAGTCTATTTGCAATTAATTACCTCAAAGGAAGCAACACAAAACAAGTCTAATGTCAACATGAGTGAAATGATACAACAATATCTTAGGTCCTTGAACAGAACTTTTAATTATGAAGAAAGAAATCAACATTTTTTGACATCCATTTTCGCGAACATGAAATTGAAGGTCAAACCCACGCTTTACAAAATACTCATATTATATACATTTGTTAGACCAAAGGACCTTAGATATTGTTTTCAGTAACTCATTACTTATAAAGACATTTGAATTGGTGTTTTGTGTTCCTTCGTTTGGTGATTAATTGCAAATAGAATTTAAGGGATATTTAAGGTCTAACTATTTTTCGTTACTGTTCTTACTTTTCTTAGCGTATTAAATTAAATATGTTAATAACATTGGTTTTTAAATAATTTTGATAAATCTTTTTATCAATGACAGTGCAGTGACAAATGCCGTAGCACCTTAAAACTTACTAAAATATTTAGATATGTGTAAACTTTTTCAATACAGGTTTGAGCATTTATACGGTCAGTGGTGTATAATTACGACATTGTATCTTGTTTATTCAGCAAGTAATTTAGATCTGTGTCATTAAAGCTATTCCTATTGATATTAAATTCATCTAAAGATGAAACCTCAGAAAACCAACAACCTCCATGTGAGTGTCGCATGTAAACGCCATAATTACAAGTTGTATCGTGCCTATTGTGTTTATTGACGTTACATTTTTCGGCGTTATTCGGCGTTATTCGGCGTTAGCTGTCTAAGTTCACTTTTGACCTAGTTTTTCGACCAATGAAATGTTGTAAATAATACTAGTATTCTATTATTATCCAGCGGAAAAATGAAATAAACTATTTCGATCGCTAGCTATTTACACCAGAGAGGCATCTAGCAGGGTGCGATGTATCTAGTGGGATTTTTCGGCGTTAGCTGTCTAAGCTCACTTTTGACCTAGTTTTTCGACCAATGAAATGTTGTAAATAATACTCGTATTCTCTTATTATGCAGAGGGAAAATGAAATAAACTATTTCGATTGGTAGCTATTTACACCAGAGAGGCATCTAGCAGGGTGGAGAGGTATCTAGTGGGATTTTTATTATTATGCAGCGGAAAAAATCAAATAGATTAATTCGATTGGTTGTAAGTGGGCGTTGTATTGGAGGAAAAACATATTTACTATTTAAGTAACCAGTTAAGTCAATATTGATGGCTTAAACACAATATTATATGGAATATTCTTGGGTGTCAGGTAAACACTTGCATACAATACACAGTGTAAAACGAAGAGAAGTGTAGATATTCCTAGTTCTTACTTGTTCCTTTCTAGTTCCTTTGATACTGATTGTTAATTTCAAGTACGAAATACAAGTTTATTGTAGTGTAGTGGCTAACACTCTCGCCTTTCAAGCGGAGGCCCCGGGTTCAATACTCAGGACGGACACTTTTTTTAAAGTTAATATACGTAAAAGTTTGTAGATTTCGCTCTTGTAACAGGCTGTTATTATTTATATTTATTAAATTTCAAGGACATTTATTCATCTTGAATTCTCACTCTACACGAGGTATTTTATTGAAACTGAATATTTTGCTTCAGTATCTTTAATCGACTTGTTATCACTGTATGAAATTGTTGCAACAGCTTCAACATTTTTTTTGAAAGACACTTTCAATAAATTTATGAGTTGTCATGATTCGGTCGCTTAATCTCTAAGTCATACTAAGAAGGCAGGGAGGGTTCGTCGACAGCTATAACAAATAAATTAAAATAACTAAACTGTGTCTGCTTTGCCTCTCTGTATTTCTTTCTTTCTTATATACATGTATATATAAATCTTTTCCATCAACGCCGTTTATCTTTTTTAAAGATATTTCTTATTATTATTATGCAGCGGGAAAAAAAATAAATTATTTCGATTGTTGTTAGTGGGTGTTGTTAACGATTACCGTAACGATTTTTATATTTTGTGTAAGTATTTACCTGGCACTTACATGTTCGAGCATTTTCGTTTTTAAAAGCTCTTACTGGTTCCTTTCAAGTTCCTTTGATACTGATTGTTAATTTCAACACCGAAATTAACGTTCTCTGTAGTGTGGTGGCTAACTCTCTTGCCTCGAAAGCGGAAGCCCCGGGTTCGATACTCAGGAGGGACAAGTTAATTTACGTAGAAGTTGGTAGATTTCGCTCTTGTAACAAGCTTTTATTATTTATATTTATTAAATTTCAAGGACATTTATTCATCTTGAGTTCTAACTCTACAAGAGGTATTTTATTTAAACTGAATAAATGTAGATCAAGACTTAATGTTAGACATTGCTTCTTTAATCGACTTATTGTCACTCTGTGAAATTGTTGCAACAGCTTCAACATTTTTTTAAACTTACATTTTCAATGAATTTTCCATCAACGCCTTCATCTTTTTTAAAGATATTTCTTGTTACATGTACCATAAGAAACTGTTTTCAGAATAATCATTTATATAAAACTAAAAATAAAATAAATGTCGTTGATGTGTTTTGAGACTAACAAAAAGAAATTTAAAAAAAAAGAAATATTTAAACATTCTTCTGTCATGGTGAATAGACTTGATATGCGGATAAAGGCATTGTTAGGCTGGAAAGCTAGCTAAGACTTAACTGTAGTTCAAACTGTTGTTTAGTCATATACGCACTTTAATAAGAGACGTCTTTCATGATCACCGATAACCGGCGTTGTACAGCAGTCGGCCGTCTACAAAAGTTCTCCACTCACAAACTTCATGGCTTTTAGTAATACTTATTTAATCTTTTCCACATATACTTGATTGTTTGTGGACAAATAATCCCGGAGCAACTTGATAACCAGCCGGATTGCTATAGTCGCTCTGGAGTAATGGATCTTTATTGTGATTTTTTACCAAATTAGCACTGTCAACTTTTTTACAAAAGAAGTCAGTTTTTAGTCATTTCTGGTCAGAATGTGTCAAATTGCTCCAGTCGCCATTCAGATCCTTGAGATTTTAGATTGGCCATCAGTTTCAATTTCATGATCTTGGGTCAATTTTTCAGAATTTCCGTGATGAAAATAATGAAACAATCATGAACACGATGACATACTTTATCGCAATGTCGGTATCTCGAAAGAAAATGCTGAAAGTCATTAGGTCGTATTTTGAAATTCGCTAACTATTAACATCGCGAACCACTTCAAAATTCTTACTTGCGAAATTTAAGGCTCACGAAGATATGTAATTATTCTATATAGTCTCCAAAAAAATTTATAGACAAGAAACAATATCGGGATCGTCTTTGAATATAATGTAAGTTTGCATTAAAACATTAATACGAATTTACTTTAGGGTTGATTATTTCATTAGTGAAAATGCTCTGATTTGTTCTTAACAGAAAAATGGTTGATAAATTGACAAACATCAAAATTAATTAAAGCTCCTGAAAAAATCAAGTGGATATTATTTGCGCCTGATACCACGTTTAGGTATACTGTACAATAACAGCGATGTCACGAAATACGTGTTTTTGCCCATCCATGGTAACTTTTATAACTGAACTCCTTTAATAGTGCAATTCACAAAAACACAACAGCTAATTTGCTTCCAGATATATCTCATCAACCTGAGACACAATCTAATTAAGGTCATTGTCAAAGCCATTGTCAGGTTTAATGTACACCAATGAACTTGTGCAGACAATTTGACCAGACATGTGGACTCACCGTCCGTGATCACATGCAATGTGATACTTAATAAAATGATTATATAATGTTATTAATCAAGTGAATTCATATTGGCCCTGTAATTGGGTCAACGGTTGTCATATTGGCCGGAGGCCTAGACCCAATAACATGACCAATGTGAATTCACTTGATTAATGACAATTTTGTTAATTAACAGAATAGAAATGTCAAATATGAAGACTAAACAGGGCCAATACGAGAACTGCTGGGCCAATATGAGATATGAGTTAATTAATAATTCATTTTAAAGGTGCCTTGTCACGTACCAGGACAAAAATATAATGTGTTTTAAAATATTCAAATTTATTAAAATAAATATAAACAGAAAACTTGTAAACAAAGTAAATGTGATGTCTTATTATTACACAGTTACTGTTCAAGAGAATATATTTGAAACCAAAGTTGTTATAGTGTTAACAGCGCAGTAAAACTCACTCTCAACATGTCCTTATCTGTACTGATTTGTCAAAACTTTTGAGCGAACTTTGCTCCTGATGTCATTATATAGCAGTACGATGAAAATGAACCACATCTGTGATGCTGAAGTATTCCATCCAGAACTGTGAAAAGGCAGCTTTAAATTCACGTTTGTGATCGTGATGGATTACCTGTAGAATCACTTTAATTCGCGGGGATCTAATTTCGCTTATGTTTAACAGGTATGTTTAACAGGTACATAAACATTTATGTCACCTTCAAGAAAGATAAAACGTTCTCCCTGTAAGGCATGAACAGGCTACATTATTTGCTGGACATGCTATATCCATTACAGGTCCCAATGTTATAAAGCTGAGATTGGAAACCAGTCTCAATCTCAAGCATCTGATTGGGTGAAATGGCGACTGGTCGCCATTTCAGCCAATCGGATGCTTGAGATTTGGGACTGGTTTCCATGTTCAGTTTTATAACCTTTGACACTGGACTACTAAGTCAGTTTACATTTTTAACCCGTACCTTATACAGAAAACCCTGTGAGCATGGTACCAAAGCCATAAATAAGATAAAAACACAGCTAGCATACCTATATGTATAATATTGTAATGATTGGTTAATTCATAGCCACATTTCAGTTTCAAGCAACCCTTTTTTACAACTATACCAGAGAAGGTAAGTATCAATATGTTATGGACTATCTTTCCATATAAAAATTTTTACCTTATATTAACATAATCATAAAGGTTTTCCTGAAATCTAATGATATTGTCATTTCTGGGGAGCGAACCCGTACGGCATCAATGATCAGCGCCTAAATTAAAAAAAAAATGTAATATCTTAAAGCATTGATGACAAGACCTTCACATAATTAGAATAAATAACCAAAAATATTCAGTAACAAACGACACATGTGAAATAAGTGACCATTTAATTATTTCACACTTCGGTAACAGTTTCTCCAAGCGGCAGTGTACTTATCCACAATCCATGTTGGTAGAATGTTGTACACACGTGCATGCATCTGAAAGGAGAAAAAATGGGAATTCTTCCATTCACAAAAAGACCAGTAAAATTTAAGAAAATTGTCTATTTTATCATGCAACTGTTTAAAAATTGCATTGACAACGATGACCTTATAATGTTTTAGTCATATCAGTAATTTCCGATACGTACACAATTCTACCGGGTAGGCCCCACCCACTTTTACGGAATATTTTCTTATGAAGCCACCAACCATCGCTACTCAATTTACTCAGTTCCGCCTAAATATGCAGGCAATGTAAGACAGTTGTGAAACATTATATTCATGATATTTTTTTGCAAGTTCTAGGTTAACTTACCGCATATTCGTCTATAAACGGAACCAGCTTCCCCCAACCATCCACCAGATACCGCGATTTAGGCGACCCACTTAAAACCGTGTGCTCTACTGCGTTAATAACCGGATACACATCATCATCAGATGGCGGCCAGCGGCCACTCGCGGCAGGCGGAATCCACGACATCAAATATTTTTTGGAATATGTCTTCTTTACTTCTGGAGAAGCTTTCTCCCACATCTCTTCAACTTCTTGAGTTTGTCTTTTTATCTGAAGAAACAATTAGGTTTCCTTAAGCGAAGAAAAAATCATTGCTTCCAGATGTGCCTTAATGCGTGAGCATCAAATGAGATTTAAAAGTCTGAGACTGTGAGAATAAAAGAATAAAAATGACTGTATAAGGAAAAAATGTTCAGTAAAGAAGATCTCACCAAGAAACCACGTGACTTCTAGAATTATTTGAGGAAAGCATGTACATTATGTATTATACCAAACTGACATAGACTTTCGACGTTTTTTTCCAGGAGTAAAAATATGCATAATATGTTTATTATTTTACTATTAAAACCACAGCAAGATATGAATGTTATGATATATTATTGATACGTGAATTGTCCTTATTTTGTTAATACGGCTTTAAAATCATTGTAGAAGTTACCACAGTCTCGTTCTGTATTGATGTGCATTTCCCGTACATGCCTGGTTCCACTATACAAACTGTCACCCCGAACTTCTTCATCTCTAAGCGCAGGGAATCAGACATAGTCTCTAAACCATGTTTTGCTGTTTCGTAATTAGATTGGCCTGGCAGGTTCATACGACCATGAACACTGGTGATGTTGATAACTCTTCCTATAATTAAACATGTTATTTGTTCTCTATATACTTGATTGAACAGCCTTTTGAGCATGAATCCCACGAAGAGTCAAGTCCGTTGAACCGGACTGGAGTGACATAAGCTATTTCGCGGTATCAATGATCCCTATGAACACTCGTGAACGCTACATGTTTTTTTTAAATGCGTTTTTGTTTAATGGTGTTTTAAAGTGGTCGCCTTGTCTGTCTTAATTCAAGACGGCAACCGATATTAATTATACTATCATTTAACAGAGAGCTTATGAATAACTGTGAATAATCTTTAAAACACACACACAAACAAAATATTACCTAGCGAAAATTGGATGTAACATCTAACATACCTCGTTTTAGGTGACACGCTAAATCTGTACTAAAAGGTGGAAAAGGCTGTTGTTTGTTACAGCGACAGTGGTACAAAACCTTAACCTCTAATGGGTACTACTCGTAGTCTCGAATTTCTAGCTTGTGAATGGTCAGCAAAGAGACTCGAGTCTTTTTCAACTTATCATCTTTTAAGATTTAAAAGTGGGATCCAATCTCAGTTTTATAATCTACGAAAAAAGTTCGACCAACCTCAAAGCAGTGACATTATTGTTACATATATCTGATTCTGAAATGTTCAAGTGTCACCCATGACAAAAACATCACATAGTGACCTAACCTTTTGTTTGTCTTATGAGAGGAAGAAACCGTTGAATGACACGTATCGGCCCGAACAGATTAATGTTCAATGCCCTTTCGTAGAGAGACACCGGGGTGAGCTCAACCTCTCCGAACATGTTCACGCCGGCGTTGTTAATTACTGCCCAAAGACCTGAAAATATAAAAAGTAATATGCCTGAAGGTACTAATACTGTCACATCCGTGTCGTCTGATCATGATCTAAACTGTTCGCTTTTTGATTTGTTAGGTTATCTCTAACGCATAAATTTACAGGTGCACCGGGGATTTTATATATAGGTGCACCTCCATTTTACTTTTGAGCCTTTTCGTGCGCCATACTAACCAAAATGCGACTAGTGCAGATCCAGATCGGATGTGCCGGCTGAACTGGATCTACACTGGTCGCACATGCGTAAAAAGGCGTATTTATGGAGGAAACGGTTAAAGAAAATTTTACATTAGCACCGTTCGCATGTTTTAAATCCTCTTCAGGGTGGTTTTGTTACAAGGAAATGTATAAGACTTTCTTTTTTAATTATTACCCGTGAATCAATTGTATTAGTCGCTATTTAAAGCCTGAGTTTGCCAGTTCCAATATTGTTATGGAAACGGTGAACGCGTAAAACTTATAACGTTGTGAAAACGCAAACTACCGCAATCGTGTTAAATAATCATGGTTTGTGGAAAACTGACTGGCCATTTGGGCGAATCAACATATGGTCACGATTGCGTATTGGCATTATTGTCACGGGTAGGGTCGGGAAAATATGTTAACCTTTTTCTTCTTCGAATCTGGCAGGGTCTGCTTCGAGTAGGGAGTTGTACAAGGGAACAGAAACATTAGACTTCAAGTGTATATGGAAATCCACGACCGACGTACTCGATTACCTAAAATGTAACGTTAGATCTTCGGTAAAATTACCTTGTCTAGGTAGGTTGTTCCTCACATACGTTAACGCCGATTCCACGCTCTTCTCCTGGGAAACGTCAATCTCAACAACGTGAAGTCTCTTCGAGCAATCAGATTTCAACTTCCGGGCACCTTCGCCTTTCCCATTTAGACATCCGGCGAACACCACAAGCCCATCTTCATCAAGGCGCCGGGCAAATGCGAACCCGAGACCTGTAAAATGGTAAAGTAGCAAATATTCATTGCTGACGCCAGCTTTCAACTTCTTTTATAATTAACAACATAGGTGAACCACAGAGGGTCGTTTATTTATGTTTAATTATTGTTCATTTAACCTCAGTCTAACCGCATCCTCATAACGACACGTGAACATTTGAAATGATCAACGTTGGTTTTCTTTAAGTCCAGTGATTGCTTTTGATATATTTGGTTTTACTGCCGATCAACATTTTCTAGGTTGAAGAGATTGATGGATGGGAATCGATTAGATGTCGACAGTTGGAAAAAAATATTTTGACGAAGCTAAATAATTTAAATAATGTATCAGTATAACCCTTTCCTGCATATCAGTCGGCAGATCCGTGTAGTCTAATCAAGATCTGCACTGTTCGCTTTTTATAATGTTATTTCTGACCAAAGAAACGAACAGTTTAGATCTTGATCAGAGGGCATGGATGTGCTGGCCTGGCTGATCTGGATGTACAATATTCGCTCATAAGATAAAAGGCGTATACGTATATTGAGGAAAAGGATAATTGGGGTACAAGTTATAAGTGTTTCTGAATGCATTCACGTTGGTAACCAAGTGTGAAAGTTAACTAGCTAATGTTTGAAAATATATATATATATATATTTTTATTTGCAGTACCTGTCTATATTGTCTTCACTTAGTTAAATCAATGTTAGAAATATGATCACATTTACTAACTGTTTTTAATGTTGTAAAGATGGTGTAAAGTCTTTTATTCTCTTTTTGATATGAGTTTTTATTCTCATTGATCTGAGTTTTAACAAATAACTCGACATTACTTCCGTAACATAATATTGATTGAAAATATAAGGGCGTTAGATGTAAATGATCTGTTTTATAATTGAGTATAAAATAAAAGAAGAATGAAAAATTTAACCAACTAAAATAAAAATATTATGGAAATTTTATCTAGTACTGATGCAGAAATTGGCCTTAAAACCCGTGTTTACCGGTTGACGAAGCTGCAGCACTTATATATAGCTATATCTAGACAGTCGCTTGACAAAGAAGTTTGCGCTAAAAGGTTAAATAGTACATAGAAATAGTTAAACTCTTTATACGTGTATGTCTTCTATCTAAAATAGCTTACTGCAACGAAATAGGCCTATGTCAATAAAATCATTCGTTTTGTTTAACAAAATATCACTTGACTGTCTAGATATCAAAAATCAACTATACGTCACTTCCACGTTATCATAAATGAATAGTACCTGAATCACACCCAGTGATGAACACGCCTCGTCCTTTGGTATCTATCTTGGTTTCGAAGATCTTTCTCCAAGCCCAACAAAGTAAATTCCATAGACAATAACATCCTACCAGGGTTATGGTGTACCGTAAATACAAAAACGGCAAAACGCACAAAACCACTGTGAAACTAGTCAGATAAAATTCGTACCCGACCAGATCTATAAGATTTACACTGCTTGTCATCTTCTACATGTAAATACATTCAGCTGTTAATGGAGTATAACGTATTTAATTTGAGTTTTGTCTTATCTTAGTATGTCGATGTATTCGCGTGAAACAGAAATCTGGGTCAAAGGAAAATTTAAGTCAGTGTTTATTAAGTAAAGTTTTAACAATTAAGAAATCGTCAGTGTGCGAGCGTAGAGATCGTCAGTGTGGGAGCGCATAGATCGTCAGTGTGAGAGCGCAGAGATCGTCAGTGTGGGAGCGTAGAGATCGTCAATGTGGGAGCGCATAGATCGTCAGTGTGGGAGCGTAGAGATCGTCAGTGTGGGAGCGTAGAGATTCTTCTTTCAGTCTTGGTTTTTATCATTTACAAAATTACAATTACACTTTGTGCACTTTAGCGGCCGCAAAAAGTCTCCCCGTGCAATAAATCAGTATTGCCTTTAGTATAAATTTGAAACCGATATATCATTTATCAGTGTTACTTTTACATCCTTTAAGGGCGCAAGCTCGGATTTCATTGTCTCGGGGTTGTAGCTATGGCGTTGTAAGTTCGATTCTCTCTATGAGCGGGTATCACTGTCAATAACGACTAGAACCTCACCCTGGTGTCTAATGTGCCGAATACAAACGTTTGAAAAATCGGGAATTCAACGTAATTTCCGGACAAGTAACGTAAACGTTCGATATTTTGGTTCTTATGACAACGTCTGTATCTGGTATCTGAAGCCTTGGGTTGAATTTTCCCGAAATACTAAACGCATGCGTAATAAGCATGAAACGCTGCAGAACTTTTTTCACCTTAAACTTGTACATGTAGCTCCTCTATTCTTAAATCTTATTGAAACGTCGAATTCATCTTATCATTAGGTATTGATAAGAAGTTCTTTTGCTTGTGCAAAATGTCAATTTGATCTCAACCTTGAGCTAGGGTAGCGTGGGCGGTAAAATGCATAACCATTACGTTCTTAAAATAAGCTGAGCTGGCAATATTTCTTCTATTTCGTGTTGGGTGACATTGAATGCCTAACCTACGTTTTAAAGCCAATTTTAGTGTGAAATAAAATAACGCATATTATCGATGTTAAACTGATTTTATCTTTTGTCATAGTATTGGGGAAAAAACTCTGACTGAAGGCCATATTTCTAATTCTGGATTTTTTATGGTTACATTATATCATCTATTAACCATAGACAGAGGCAATTCGCTGATGCAAGCAATTAACTAAAATTGTTATGTTGGTTAAAACAATTAGGTCGATGAATTCTCTTACCATTTTAAGAAATTAATTAGGAATTACCAAGCCTCAAAAGACATGGAAAGAGGACCTGATTATGTAGTGTTTTAATGGCTTGGTATCTTATGAATGATACATGTTTCTAAAATAAACAGAAAAAATATTTTAGTGACAGAATTATTCATGATGGTAAGCTAGTCCGATAAATATGACGTCGTAAATGCTTATTCAACATTTTTCATTAATTTTGTATTGATATTTGACATTTTTTATTTTTTATATTAGCAATTTACACGTTACGTCGCCTAACGTAATTTTCCTGTCCGCATGTTCCGACCTATTTTGGCAGAATAAATATCTGCAATTTTATAACATGACTGGCATAATTTTGCCATATTCCATCAATATTTCTCTTATCCTTGTTTCAGACACAACATTTCCTCATAGTATGAAGTTATAAACTGCGATAACCCATTTTCGTTTCCACTTGTGTTGTTGTTCTTGCAGTTCTCAGCAGTGTAAACATAGCTCGATTCTTACATTCAATCAGTTCTGTTATCAGTTATGTCCTTTGAAGGTCGTAAAGCACGACATTTATGTACTATGTTAATAGTACTTCTAAATTTACTTTTTGTTTTTAACATTTAGGCCAGTTTAAAGATGGGTGTTTTCAATATCCCAGCCAATTGAAATTTAGATATTGTTCAATCAGCCCCAAGGATAAACTTCCTGCCTTTTAAATTTTGCCTTTGGCGTTGTCTGTGATATGCAGGATTTATATTCCAATATCCCCTCTCAAAATTCTATTCTGTTTAGTTCCGCCCATTGTTTTCTCGTTTAGGGCAAGCCCATTTTTTATCTGGGGACCATACGCCGCAGAACATGGAATGGTATTAATCTGAAAATACCGCATTGAAGGTTCCATGTTCACCGCCATATGCATACCATCGTTTTGAATGGATCTAAATTGTACTGTTTATTGGTGTAAATATTGAGTTGCGCTCAACCCGGTGCTAGGCGGCTTGGGCAATAATAAGCATTTCCATTGCTGCCCATGAACAGGCTCAATCAAACCGAGCCTGCAATATTTTCATATTTGTCGTGGTCGAGGGTCTTCAAAGTTCCCTTTTCATCTATTTTAATGTGTCAATTTGAACAACAGCCGCACTGTTACAATATGGAGATATAACCGGTTCTTGCGATTATGTGCGAAACTACATGTATTATCTAATAAACCGGTTCCTACCTATATCGGGGACTCTGCAAAATTCACTAAATCGGCGGTTTCTTTGCTTCTGCAACAGCTGTGTTTTGCGTACAACAATATTAGGCGAGTCACTGTCACCAATCACCGAGCTCTGATTACAGATAAAAGGTATGTTGTACAAAAGAAGTGCACGGGACATTGGAATGACTTAACTAAGCATTGTAGTATTTATTTTTTAAATACATGCATCGGCAATTGTTCCTGAAATCTCGGTGAAACTAGTTGATCATAAACCGACAAGAAGCACAGGCATAGATTTTCCGCAGTATGTAACGAGTTTTTGCTTTGATATCATATGTATCAGGCGCTATATTATATTTATTTTTCAATATTCTTCAAAACAAATAAAAATAGGCCAAAATGTAAATGGATTTATCCAAAACCCTTACTCTCGGTTTGATTGGGTTACTCTCTGCCCACCCGAAAGTTTTAGATGCACAGGCAGACTATTTGCACTGTGTAAAAGCAGGCTCCTTGCTTATCATATATAGAGACACATGTTTACTCAATGTTCTATGGACCAGTTAGAATTTCGTCATCGCATTCTATTGTTAAGAATGTAAACTTACGCCACATAAGCACTGAACAGTCTAACTTTTTATCATTAATGCTGTGGTAGTATCTTTTGTTTTATTGCTTTTGATGTAAGGTTAATGCACACCTTGCTAAATGTTTCAATGAAATTGCTGATTGATACTTTGAACAATAATAAATCAAACTTGAAGGAAATTTAACGAGGTTGAACCACTTATTTGATAATTTGATAATTATAGCCTATTCAGGGAAAGTTTATTCTCTGTTGAAGTTTAAGCAGTTTAAACTGACATCCATGCACTTGTCCATTTGTTGGATCATTCGCTCGTTCATTCGTCCTTCCGTCACATTACATTTACTATGTTAACAGGCCATATAGGGTTTTAATGATAAATTTTGATATTTGAAAACCCTTCTTTTATTCCTGGCACCTTTATCGCGACAGATGAGCTTTTTCGGAAAGCTAAAATTTGTATCGAATGTGAAGGGAGAATACTGCGGAAATGTTAATGGGGATTTCCAATAACAGGTGAGTGTGAAATGTATGTATATATATGTTCTTTGTTTACAAATAAATATCGTTTCGACTCACATTATATTTTTGTGTCGCTTTGACTTATCTTTCAAGAAAGGTTTAACATATTCTTTAATACATTTGTAAACATGTGTGTCGATGAAAAATCCACTTGTTTGTTTTGTGAATACACGATCGTAATTGAAACCGAAAGTAGAACAATAAATTAGGTTAAATTAAGATAGCAAAACGGTATAAAGTCTTAATATCTTGAATTTCTCAAGACTATAAATTATATTGTTAAGTGATCATTATGTTCATTTAAGTTTACTTAAGAATTGCTCTGTTGTTGTTAGATGAAGAATTCAATTTCGTGATTCTAATGGTTCTATTAATAGAAATAGACAAGACTATTGCGCGTCAAACCAAACGAGATACATGTATTAATAAGGGGTCGCAAACAGGCTAAAATTTCAAAAATAAATTTTGGGGGGAATACTTATTGCCACCTAGATTTTAGTAAAGAAATGTATTTAGCTAAGGATGTAGTTAATGTTTGCAAGCTCAATGTAGCCTAATAATTGCTAATTCATGTTCTAATTACCGAGCACATACTAAAACAAATGAAAAACCGTTTGCATGCGACCTTTTAACATATTAGTAAGAATTAGCTCCTTTGATTTTGCCTAAACTTGTTAAGATTATTGACTGCTAAAGAAAACAGTATTTTGTAAAGTAATTTCAAATTTCGAACCTTCCTCATAATAATTTGGACTTTTCCTCCCAAAAGGTAGTTAACTTATAAATTATAATCATATACATAAACTTGGTACCTTTAAACCGATAATTTAACAGATAACAGATACCGGTACATATTTTCATGGCCGACGCGAACGAGTGGAACTCGCATTACAGCGACTTTTGTTTTTATGCCCCAACGACGTAAAATTGCACTCATCCGGACGTCCGTACCCGTCCATCATCCAAGTCTTGTGGCTTCAACTCTTCGGTGACTTTCTGGCGGATTTCTTTCAAACCTGCACAGATGATCGAGCAGGATGTGTAGATGATCGTTGAACGTTTTTTTTGCTGGCCATTTGTTAATATCAGTAATACAATTTGAGGCATCAACTCCTTATTAACCTCATGGCGGATTTCTTTCAAGCTTGCATAGATGATCAAGCAGGATGGGTAGATGATCGTAAAGAAAATATGTTTTCCTGTGACCAATTGTACAAGAATTATTATGCTTTGTTAATCGCAGTTATAAAATGTTGGCATCCACTCTTTATTAACCTGAAGGGCGGATTTCTTTCAAACTTGCACTGATAATCAAGCAGGATGAGTAAGATTGCCGTAAAGAAAAGATTTTCTCCTGTGGCCATTTTACCATTCTTATGGCCCTTCGTTTATTTTAGTAATAAATTGGCTGACTTACACAGATGATTAGACATGATATGTAGATTGTTGTTAACGAATTTGTCATGCAACCATTTTCAGCAAAATTATGGCCCTTTGTTTGAGTTAGTCATAAATTATTGTAACTGCAGTAGTGGGGCATCAAGGTCCTTAGGACACAATCAAGTTAACCAGGTTTTCTTTAGAAAAATCCTGGTTATTAGATTTGGGGTATGTCGTTGGGCGGCGGGCAGGCGTCAACATTTGGTTAAGTTTTTTGTTAAAGTTGTCTTTTTCTCAGTAACCGTTCAATGTAGAGCTTTAAAACTTAACAAAGTTATCTGACATCACAATACTAATTATCAGGACAAGTTACATAACCCCTGAGTGTATTTTACCAAAATCATGCCCCTTTTTCACTTAGAATTTTGTTTAATTTTTTTGTTAAAGTTGTATCGTCTTTTTCTCAGTAACTGTTCAAGGTAGAGCTTTGAAACTTAACATAGTTGTCGGAGATCACAATACTAATTATCAGGACAAGTTTCATAACCCCTGACTGTATTTTGCAAAAGTTATGCCCCTTTTTTACTTAGAATTTTGGTAAAGTTTTTTGTGTTAAAGTTGTCTTTTTCTCAGTAACTGTTCAAGGTACAGCTTTGAAACTTAACATAGTTGTCGGACATCACAATATCAATAATCAGGGCAAGTTTAAAATCCTTGACTGTATTTTGCCAAAGTTATGCCCCTTTTTCACTTAGAATTTTGTTAAGTTTTTTGTTAAAAGTTGTATTAGTATTGTGTTAAGTAACTGTTCAAGGTAGAGCTTTAAAACTTAACTTATTTGTCTAACATCACAGTACCAATAATCAGGGCAAGTTTCATAACCCCTGGCTATATTTTGCCAATGTTATGACCCCTTTTCCCTGAGAACTTTTAAGTTTTTTGTGAAAGTTGTCTATTGACGCCAAATTGCCTATTGTCGCTAAACTTGGTATGTGGATTGCTTATATCAAGAGGCAGCTTGAGATTATCACCCAAGTGTCTCTGGTTATGGTCAAGGTCACTGTAGCTAAATATTATAGAAATTCCGTTTCTGCTCAATAACTTAAGTTTACTTTGCCTATTTATGCCAAAGTTTGGTGTGTCGGTAGCTTATATCAAGATGCTACTCAGGATTGCTACCTGGTGTCTGTGATCAAGGTCAAGATCACTTTTTCAAAAAATAGAAATTCAGGTTCCACATTATAATTTGAGTAAGCTGTGACCTATTTACACCAAACTTGGTATGTGGGTAGCTTATATCAAGACACAACTTGAGATTGCTACCTTGATGTCTGTGATTAAGGTCAAAGTCACTGTTGCTTTAAAAAGAAATTCAGTTTCTGCTCAATGACTTGAGTTTGCTTTGACCTATTGACACCAAAGCTAGTGTGTGGTAAGCTTATATGGGATGCAACTTGAAATTGCTTCGCATGTGTCTTTGATCAAGGTTAAGGTCACTGTTACTTGTTTCTTAAAATAGAAAATCAGTTTCCATGTAATAACTTCAGTTTTCTTTGATCTATTGACACCAAACTTGGTGTGTGGAAAGCTTATACGAAGACGCAACTCGGGATTGCGCCTCAGATCTCTTTGATCAAGGTCATGGTCACGGAAATTCAATTTCTGCATAATAACTTGATTTAGCTGTGATCTATTGATATCAAATACAAGTATTAAATGAAAACCTGGTTTTCGGCGCGTGGCGACGTTTTTTTCTTGTTTTTACTTAAAATTGAATAATTTGTGATGAAATAGCTGAAGTGAGTTTGATGTATGAAATCTATATTTCATAAACGTACATTTGTTTTTTCTGATTTCAAAGTTTCTTTTAGCTGGATGTTACATTTCTGGAGCATAAGAATGTTAAATGTCTTGCAACATTGTTGAGCTTATGGGTGGGTTGGAGTTATTTCACCAAGACAATTTGTTCTTGTTTTGTGATACGAGAACCTGTTGGGGCAAGTGTGAGGTTGGTGCACCCTAGAAACTGGTTTAAACCCCCAGTGGCAATTTGTTTTGCCACTGACCGTTCCAAGGCGGTATCCTTAAAGGTTCTCTTCTTCGTTAATTGTTTGTAGCGTCCTATTTGAATTGACATACTTGTATAAAACTAGCGCTCTCTCTCTTCCTCTCTTCTTTTTCGCTGCGTAGGGAGGCTGTGTTTTTTGAGTGTGGCGATTCCTGATATGCATATGTTGCTTTTTTTTGCAAAAATCAAAATAAAATAGAAATAGAGAGCAAGTTTGAATTCACACAGAAAGAATGTTTTCAATGTAAGAAATTGCTTAAATTTCTCTTTTAAAGTTTTTTTCCTCCGCACCCGCATTTGGGTAAAGGGTAAAACCTGCACTAAGTTTTCATAATAACAGCTTTCTGAAAATAAAATATGCTCTTCCTATTTACAATTCCAGATTCAATGGGAAAAGTGTTGAGCAAATGTTGTGAAGGTAGAAACAAGAAGTACAAACAAGATGGTCGAAAGAATCTCGCACAACCACAGCAAGATGAGAGTGACGTAAAAGTTGCTACTAACCAAGGTGCAACAATAGACAAAGCGTCAGTGAAAACAGAAGAAGGCGGTAACAAACAGAGTGATAAAAAGGTAAAATTGCCAGGCTGTTTGTATGATAGAATCAAAACATACTAAAATACAACTAGCAACAAACCAGCTCAATAATGAAAATTACATAAGAGTTGCCACTAACCAATGTACAACAGTAGACAAACCTTTCGTGATAGCAGAAAGAAAAGGGAACAACCAGGAAATGATAAAAAAGGTGACATTGTCATGTTTTGTTTAAATATGACCGAATTAAAATAGTCTAAACAGAAATAAAACGTATCCACCTTTTATGCTTATTTTTGTTCTTAGATGTTTTAAAGTTTATTTGATTATGAACAAAATCTTCCACATCAAGTCCAAATGCAACTGCTTATCTGGTGATAATAAGTCGATTAAAGAAACAATTTATTTTATGCTTTTCAATGATTAAAGAATTTTCCAGGTGAAATAAGAATGGTATTTCACTGTTTTCAAACAGTGGAATATCATTTTTATTTTCACTGTCTTGTTCACGTTGGTACCCAAACGCCAATAACAAACCAAATGAGAACGTTTAGAAAACGGGCTCAATTTTGTATATTTGACGTCATGACGTCACGTCATAAACAAGCGGTTTTGGCGCTATTTCTTGCAACTTTCCTGTCAAATTCACACAAATTTTGCACTAAAATAACAAGAAAAGTTTTTTACCAGTGAAAGATAGAAGTATATTTCACTCGTGAACTTCGGAATTATGTATTTTCACTCGTGGCTTCGCAACAGTAGACAAACATGGCAGCAGGAGAGGGAAACACAAAGAGCTGAAGTGATAATAGATAATAATATCAGGCTGTTATTTGATAGAATAAAACATATTACAAAAGAAAACTTGCAGCAAGCAATCAGCTAAAATAATAAAGAAACAGTAGATTAACTAACTGTGAGGACAGAATGAGATGGCAACACGCATAACTTATCGAATAAAAAAGGAGCATTCTCTTTTTTCACACACATTTTAAGTAAAGCAAAAAACTTAACATTTGTGTTTTTTCTAAAGAGTGAGCAAAACGATCAAGAAGACAAGAAAACCAAGCCAAGTCATAAAATACATTCCACAAAGAGAAACGTTTCGACAAGCGACGACACCACCAGCTCTTCGGACTCGAGTTCAGATTCTTCTTCATCAGGTACAAATGCATGTGAAGTATTAGCCTAAACTTGAATCAGACTGTTCATCTTTGTAAGGAAAAGCTACATTCAGAATACACAGCACCCCCCCATCCCCCCCCCCCCCCCCCCAAAAAAAAAAGAAAAACAAAACGCAGAAGGATTATAGAGAATTCTAGTTTGAGGAAGTAAAGTCTGCATGTCGAAAAAATAAAAATTATTTCAAAAGTATGCGGAAGTCCAGTTTCCCAGAATTGAAAAATTCACATTTCTTTCGCTTTGAAAAAAGACATGCCATCCCAATCTTTAAAAGTTTCTATTCGTCTATTCTGATTCTAGAAGAAACTTTCATGTTATTATGAATCCTCGACTTCAAGGTGAAATATTTTGCTCTTTTAGTTAAAAAAAGAAGTTTGTAGTGCGGACGAACAAAAAAAAACAGGGCAATCGAAGCCCGGATTCCTAAGTGAATAGAGTCATTTGTATTTATTACATGCAAGAGATTGTGATTGTGCTTTGGAATATGAAAAAAATGTATAGCCGTCGTAGCATAAGATTACATGATGTCACTTACGCGGCATTCACCTCAAATCCTTCGGTTTCGACCAATAATATGAAGGGAAACGGGGTTGGAATAGTAGCAAAATAACATGTTGTGAAAGCGTTATTTTTCTATAAAAATATGTTCCTTTTTAAAGATTCTGATGTTGATCGAACAAAGAGCTCTAAGAAGGTATACCGGAACAAAAGCGGAGGTACTACAATAATCTCCAAAAAGACAATCATTGGTGGTACTCAAACTAACATTGGAAAAAACGCGGGAAATGTTACCATTAACATTGGCACCGGTGCAGGAAGAAAACCAAAAGTAAAAACTGATAAACATAACAGTAAGTCATATTTCATTTGTCTTGCTGCTTTAAAATGTTTTCTAATTACTATGGGTACACATTTTCACCCGTTGTTGCTGATCTATTTATACAATTTTGAAAGAGATTTTATTTTATCTCTTTCTACCGAACATCCAGATGACATTATTTCAGCCTTTAACAACATCTCGAAGTACCTTGATGTTTCGTTGAATATTAATTATAACCATTTTCCATCTCTGGTTAATAATTTTTATTTCATTCTAACAAACTACAACTTAATAAAGAAAACACTTCATATAAGCAAGCAAACTTTCTTGATCTTAATCTTTTAATTCAAAATGGATACGTCACTTTCAAATATATGATAAAGATATTATTTTAATTTTAATATAGTAAATTTTCCGTTTTTATACGGCGATGTTCCACGCGCAACATCTTACGGGGTTCATATATCCGTTTCACAAATTACGGAAAACCTTCTGTTCCTTTTATCGCCGATACCCAGATTTAATTCAAAAGTACAGGTGCAGTTTAAAATTACTATTGCAACAAGGTATTTTACATCCAGTTTTATAGAGATTTTATTAAAAATAAAAGGCAATGTTAAACTTCTCCCGGTTACTCGTAAAAGTTATCTATCGTTAACTGAAAAAGTTACCAACATGATATTCTGCAGAACGGTCAGTGGCAAAACAATTTGCCACTGGGGATTTAAATCGGGTTCTAGGGTGCACCAACCTCACACTTGCCCCAACAGGTTCTCGTATCCCAACACAAGTACAAGTTGTCTCGATGAAATGACTCCAAGTCACCCATCAGCTTAACAATGTCGCATGCAAAAGCACACAAACATATAAAGCATTAGAAGCTTATAGCATTGGAAAGCCAAATGGGCGAGAACTCGATGATCTTACCGAGACTACAGCCCCCGGAGTCAAAGTAGCAAGAACACAATGACAGGTATAAAAGAAACAAATCGGGCTTCTAGGTTCTTTAAAGAAAAGATTTTCCCCATAAGCCTTCATAAACTCTTAAACTCCTGCCACCGTCGTGCAACCAAATAGGTAAGCATAATAATCAGCTGTAGATGGGTTAATCACAAGGCCTGCAGAGCGCTGTAGAATATCATGTTGGTAACCTTTCTTTTTGAATTCAAAGATGGTTTTTACGAATAACCGGGGGAAATTAATACATGTATTTCCTTTATTTTCTTATGTGAACTTTTTTATTAAGAACATTTATATCTGTAGTGAAATAATCTTTTTTTGATAAAAATTGTCAAAAAACTTCAAAAGTGAACGTTCTGGAATCATGTATTTTTGCCGATACACAAAAAGACAAGTCGGGGAATAAAAAATGTGAAAAATGCAAAATGTACACGGTAAATAATTGTTTAAATGTGTATTTTAATTAAATAATGCAAATACATCACAATTATTGCAAGTTTTAGTAAGCGATTTAGGCGTACCGGACAACTTTGTTTTCTTCAGCCCTCCATAATACATATTTTTTATAATTATTATAATTGTTCTATTCATCAAAATTTACAGAATCAGCAAAGCGAGGCATTTTCAATAGTTACTACTCGGCATCAGAAGCTAAAGAAGAAGAGGCACAACAGTACGCTGCACCCTGGGGTCCCGGTCCGGGTTATACTCGGCCGCTTGGTAATTTTATCGACACAAGAAATGCTCCTTTGGTACGTCCTGTCTTCGAGGCTTCAGTGGAAGTTGAAGTAGCTAAGTGGGTTTGCCAGATTTGCTGCTCGAACGGTACCGAGACATTGACTGGAACGGGATTTAGGGTTGGTTCCAGATACATAATGACAGCAAATCACGTTGTGAAACATATTGTTGACACAGGTACAGTACTAACTGTTCTTGTTTTTATCATATCCTCACCGCATGATCAGACTTATTTTCATGTTATTTTGAGGTTTTACGATACATGCCTCTGTCGTAAAGAATTTTGTTTTACTTTGTTGCTATGTGAATGCAAGTTACACTTCTCTGATGAAATATGCATCCAGTCACCATGTTTTTGTGTATTCCAAACATCGATACGGTATATTTTAGACCCTGAAAAAAGATTCTTTAATGTTACATATAAACATACAAACTAAAAGTTCGGATAAAAAGTGTTGAATTTTGGAAATCTAGCTCATCCTTTCAAGATTACCTAAGGCATGAAGCCGACCTGGTAGACTGTTAGAAAACTGAAAAGAAATTACAAATCTTGTGGAAAAAATTCTTTCCGACGGATAGTAAATATGTTTTGTATTAAACTTAGGTTAGATCTTGCTTTCCAGGTGTGAGAAAATATGGATCCTTTTAAAAATTATAAGCACAATTAATGTATTTTTTATTTGCAGCCTATCGGCCTATAGGATCACCAGAAGATCAAAATCCGTATGCTGCACTGAAAAGCCCAAACGTGTACGCCAGATTTAATTATTTAACAAACACACAGCCATCGGAAAGAGATAAATTCCGGTTTAAACCGGTTGTTCACTTTCGTGATGATGAAGTAGATACTGCTGTTCTTGAACTCGAAGACCCGCACGTGGGAATGGGTCCTATCCCACTTTCATTTACTTACTTTAGCTTACCGAGAACAGACACAGAGTTTGTCTTCATCGGTCATTCACAGAACAATCGTAAGGCGTTTAATGATGTGAAAAAAGTTATAAACTTAAATTGTGCTGAAACACAAGCCGATATTAGGACTGTAAAAGAACGGAGTTTACAGCATTGTGGGAGAGAGTATGAGTTTCCAGATCATAATGTATTGAAAAATCGTCACAGATACCTACTGCATTGCAAGTTTACAAAAGGCGCCTCAGGTTCTCCAGGAGTGGTTATACTGGAAGATGGACGCGTTGTTGTTGTGACCATGCTTCTGTGTGGATATCCGAATTGGTTTTATGATCCTTCAGTTGATGAGCATTTCAAACATACCTGGCCTAAAGAGTTTTGTGTGGAACAGGGGGTCAATATTACATCTGTGTATGAGAAAATGATGATCCAGAATCCTAATCTTTGTAGAGATATTTTCGGCATTCACACCGATTCACTTCCCAATCCTGACTTACATGTTTTACATGGATATAACAGTGATTTTACTCAATGAAATGCATCTGACATGTGTTTTATAAAAATGTATCTTTTCAAACAGTCATAAGTATAAAGTGGTTTTCTCATATATATTATCTATATTGGGGATATTAGACTTTTTACCACCAATGAATTTTGAAGATTGCAAGATGGAATTGTTTAAATTAATATAAACTTGTAAATCATAATACCACTGTAACAGTAACAACCTAACGTTTTACACAGTGACGGGGTTGGAGTGAATGTGTTTTTCAGAAATATTTGTTTGAATAATAAAAGTGTATTGAATTATATGTGCAATATCATGGTGATTGGTGACACTTAAAGACGGAAATGATTGTCAAATAAAAATTTTGTTGTTGTTACTGATTAAGGTGCTGTTCTAAAAACAGGAAACTTATGTTTCCAAAACATTTTCCAGCTATATATTTATCAGCCCTAACAACGATAAATGCGTATCGTTCACCATTACTGATTATAAAGGGGTGGATTCACGAAGGCTTTAAAACGGTCTAAAATTATCTAAAATTTTCAAATTCAGTTCAAATCACATAATCACAGAAGGTGTTTTATTAATAATAATGGCTGTTTTCTTTGAGAGACAGAAGTAAAGACAAACTAAATTACCAAAATGAAAGATCAAATATGTCAAATTAAAAAATCTTGCAAAATACAAATTTTCTGTCGAAATTTAAACATATTTTGATGATTTGCACAGGCCTACATCAAAACAATAAATACAATTTTATTTGTATTTAAGAATGTTTATAACATGTATCTTGTCAAAATTCGGGTTTAGTCGAGATGTGCACCCAAAGGCTTAAGAATCTGATACTCTACAACACTCTTCATGCTTTCCATTTACAGAAGGTGATCCCTTTGCTTACCTCTCTGTTTGCACGGTGGCGGGAGGTTTTTAAGAGTTCAAGAAGGTTTCTGGGGAACTCTTGGATAAGAACGTGAAATCTAAATCAGTTGTTTTCTATTCCTGCTCAGTAGGTGATTGAGCCCCACAATGCAATTAGATTCTTTGTGCGCAATATTGTCGAGTTGATGGGTGAATGTTTTCACAAAGTTGTCTTGGTGAATAAGCCCTAACACTCCCATTAACAGGACATAAGAAGCTAATAGTATTGTCGAGCAAAAGGTGGGTACTCTTTGATTTTACCAAGGTCACTGCCACTTGTGTCAATTCAGCAATAACACGATAAAATAATAATCGAGCTTCTATGTTCTTTTACAAGATTTCCCTACACACTTAAAAACTCTTATATCCCTGTCACCGTCGTGAAAAGCGGTAAGCATAACAATAAACTGTAAATGGTTTACTCTTTAAGCATGCACAGCGCTGTATGGATTTTAAGAGTTTATTAAGGTTTATAGGAAATTTCGTAAAGAAAATAGAGACTCGATCGGTTTCGTGTGTAACTCTCATGGTGTTCTACCTGATTTGACACCAGGTGCTCTGTTGTTAAGGTAATTGAGTACTAACGTTTTGAGCAATGCAAATGGAAGCTTGCTTTCAAGGTGTGGCTATTCCTGATATGCCCTTTTTACTTTTTATGCCCCGGCATCTAGTGATTGAACCGTCCGTCCGTCCTTCCGTCCTACATCCGTCCGGTTAACATTTTTCGGCAAGTTCGTTTTTCTCAATTTCTACAAAGATCATTGGCATGAAAGTTTACACACTTACTTAACAGTTCACAGGTCGTGACCCTTACAAGTTTCATAACTCTTGGTACATTATTTCTGGTGTTATTTCCCCTTTTTGTACTTAGAAAAATGGTTAACCTATTTCGGCATGTTGGATATTTCGTAATATCCACAAAGAGAATTGGCATAAAAGTTTACAAACTTACTTAACAGTGCACAGATGATGAGCCTTACAAGTTACATAACTCTCGCTACCTTTTTCTGGGATTTTCTCCCCATTTTGTACTTGGAGATAAATGGTTAACCTGTTTCGGCAAGTTGGATATTTATCAATTTCTACAAAGAGCATCAGCATGAAATTTTACAAACTTACTATACAGTACACAGGGTATGACTTTAACAAGTTACATAACTCTGGCTATCTTATTTCGTGGGTTATCTCCCCATTTGGACTAAGAGATTATTGTTAACCTGTTTCGGCAATTTGGATATTTCTCAATTTCTATAAAGAGCATTGGCATGAAAGTGTACACACTTACTTAACAGTTCACAGTTCATGTCCCTTACATATTACATGACTCTTGGTACCATATTTCTATTGTGTTATTTCCCCTTGATGATTAAAGTGTTCGGCAAGTTGGACATTTTCTCAAAGATAATTGGCATAAAAGTTTTTACTCCTTCTTTATAGTGCACTGGTCATGACTGGTCAAGTTATGTAATTCTTGCTACCTTATTTTTAGGGTTATTTCCCGTTTTTGTACTTAGAAAAATGGTTAACCTTTGCTGCAAGTTGGATATTTCTGCAAAGAACAGTAGCATGAAAATTTACTTTCTTACTTAACAGTGCACAGGTCATGACCCAGACAAGTTACATAACTCCTTATTTCTGGAATTATCTCTCCATATTGTACTTAGAAATGTTTATCTGTTTCAGCAAGTTGGATTTTTCTCGATTTCAATAATGCCTCTAATAAATGACCACCTCCCCAATACTTACATCATTACTTACATTACACCACGAACGAAGTTTGAGGAGTATATAGGAGTGAGCTTGTCGATCGGTCTGTCGGGTTCTTCATTTGCGGATGATAACTCATGAAGGGCTTAAAAGATTTAAATATTTTGGTACACATATGTAACATTATAAGATACATGTCAAGTTTAATTTTGGGGTTGGTGGGGTCAGTGTCAAGATCACTGTACATAGACAAATCGATTCCAGATAGTAACTCATGCAGGGGTTGACAGATTTAAATAAGTTTTGGTACACATGTGTAACATCATAAGATACTTGTCAAGTTCGATATGGGGGCTGGTGGGGTCAGTGTCAAGGTTACTGTTACTAAAAATAGAAAAATCGTTTCCAGATGATAACTTATGAAGGGCTTGACAGATTTAAATAATTCTTGGTACACATGTGTAACATCATAAGATACAGGTCAAGTTCAATTTTGGGGCTGGTGCGATCAGTGTGAAGGTCACTGTTACTAAAAATAGAAACATTGTTTTCGGACGATAACTCATGAAGGGCTTGACAGATTTAAATAATTTTTGGTACACATGTGTAACATCATAAGATACAGGTCAAGTTTGATTTTGGGGCTAGTGGGGTTAGTGTCAAGGTTACTGTTACTAAAAATAAAAAAATGCTTTCTGGACGATAACTTCTTGAAAGCATCAAATATTTTAAAGTTTTGGTACACAGGTGTAACATCACATTTGAACTTATGAAATACTTAATAGATTTAATTGTTTTTGGGACACAGATGTAACTTTACAAGATACAGGTTAGGTTTGACTTTGGGGCCTGTGGGGTCAAGGTCAAGGTTATTTAAACTTCAAAACTTCATTTCCACTCAGTAACTATATAACTTGGAATGAGATTCTTGAATACAATTTGGTGTATTGGTGGTTTTTGTGCAGACTACTTTTGGGATTGAAAGTAAGGTATGTATGTGGGGTCAAGGTCACTGTTACTTAGAATAGAAAAAACTGAATGCTCAATAACTTTAGTTCTGAATGAGATATTATGGTGAAAATTGTTATATAGGAAGTATCTGTGAAGACGAAACTTGGTATTGAAAATGGGCCTGGTGAGGTCAATGTCACTGTTTACTGTTACTAAAAATAGAAGAAAGCATTCCCTGCATAGTTCACTTTTTATGTATGAGTAGTGGTCAAACACAATCCATAACATAAATCTATAAAACTATAAACGTTAATATTTTGTAATTATATCCCTCAAACGAAGTTTGGGGGTATAGAGGAGTCATCATCCGGTTGGTTGGTTGGTTGGTTGGTTGGTTGATTGGTTGGTTGGTTGGTGTGTACGCCTACAGTTTTCAAGATATCGAGTTTAAACTTTGAACATATCGAGGGATCAGCGCGAAACTATCGTATCTGCACTTTTTATAAAAAAATGGTTTTATTTTTTATTTTGACTTGTTTTCATAGTCCCCATAATCTGACAAAAAGTATCGTTTACATCTAGGATCTTCTTTTCAATATTTAAAAAAGTGAAAAATATTGTATGTGCGATCAGGTTATTTTCCTCAGCGTGAAACTAAATTATCTCCATATTTGTTTTTCTTTTTACACAGAATGATCATTTTATGAATATATTTAGAATGTAGATATTGTTTTTGTTAAAAATAGATGAATATTTGCTATTAATTTTGTTATATGTTTATCATTTATTGTGCTCAGCGCGAAACAATCGTATCTGCAGACCCACTTGACTTAAATCAGTGAAGATGTGTAGATCTAGATCAGCCTTCACATATGTGCAGTTTGATTAGGATTAAGACTTAAGGCTTCTTGTTTGTGTTTTTTTTTGTTCATTTTTATATTTGTTGTCTAAAGAAACTACCAGTATAGATCCTGGTTGGACTGCAATCGGATTCATGAAGTTCATGGTTAAATGGCAGTTATGTATTTAACAACAACTTTGCAACTATGTAGAAACAATTTTATTTAAAATTCGCAACATTCAACACTGAATTTTTTAACATAATTAATCTATACTAGTAGTTTCTTGGTCCAAAATACTAATATAATGAATCAAATAGCAACAAGCTCAAGTGATGATCCTGCATGGATGGGAAGGCTGATCTGGATCTACACTGTTTGCCAATGGTTTATTATGTTTACTGATTTAAAGACGATTGCTACAGTTCTGTCATCTTTTTTCATACCAATACATTTTGATTTTTTCAGCATTGATTGATATTAACTTGTATATTTAAAAAATGAAATAAAAATGACATGTCACCAAGGTTGTTGACTTTATATCCTTTCCGCGCCCGACCCTGTTTTGCGGACGGACGTCTGTAACGTATTTAAACGTGACAAAATTTTGACTTCCCAAAACCCGACCCTGTTTTACTTGAGGTCGCCCGAAACGTATTTAAACGTGTGCTTTTTTCGCGATTTTAAAAACCATAACGTAAATCTGCGTAAATTTTATTTTAATGCCCGTTGAAAAGTGTATGTTTGAATAAAGCATTTACGCTTTTGTCCGATACCGGCATTTTACCTTTTAAAGAAATTCTGAATTTTTAACATGGTAGGAAACCCGTGTAAAATACGTTATCTAACGTTCCGGTTTTTCTTCTGTAAAAAAGGTGGAAAAATGCATATCAAGAATAGTGCGTTAAAATCCCGAATTTCAACGCTCTTTTACGTAATTGGTGAAAAATTCGGTTTAACGCAGGAAGACTGTAACGTAAAATTCCGCAAATTAATTAATCTAATTAAGAGAAATTAATTTTTATGCCATTGCAAAAAATGTCATTTTTAAGTTATTACTAGGTAGATATAGGACTTTTTTAAAATAATGAATAACTGTTTTGGAGCCACTTTTTTATTTTGACAATGAAAGATGAAGAAATAGCAACACATGTAATTAGATTTTTTTTCTTAAAATTGAACTTTTTAAAATTACTATTTTTTTATCAGATTTTCTATGTCAAATGTATTCAATTTCTTACTAAATTATATAAAGTTTGAGAGAAAATATGCGATGCATTCAAAGGACTAATAGTTTTAAAATACTGATCGATGATTCCGCGTTCTTTAAAATAGCCACCAAAGTAAGGACTTTTTTAAAAATGAAAAATAAATCGACGGGTTTCCGACGCAAAAACAGGGTCGGGTTTTGAAAAAAAAGCTATTTTTTTTATACGTTTATCTCGGAAATAAATTCAACAACATAGTAACCATGTATAACTGTTTAATATTTGGCATAATATGGCCTGGCAGTCGACAATAATCATCAATGTTCAAGTTTGATCAAATTTCAATGTTAAGTTAATCAAATGATAATCCAATAATTAATCAAATGATAATCCAATAATTAATCAATCAAATCAATAATCGATCAAATCAATAATCAATTATCATCAAACAAATGTCATTCAAATCAATTATCAATCAAATCAATTATCGATTAAATGTCAATTAAATCAAATACCAATCAAACGTCAGTAAAATCAGTTATCAATAAAATAAATTATCAATCAAATGTTAATAAATCCAATTTTCATGGATTAAATGTCAAAAATTTTCTGCATTCATCAATATTGACTTGTAATCAACATGTCAATGTCGTAGGGACCAAATGTACAAAGGGGAAGGAATTCATCTTATATCTGTTGGAGATTCCAAACAGTATATACGGAAATAAGTGCATTGACAAATTGTAATTTATCACTTAAGATAAGTTCACATTTAAAGTTCATATTCTCAAAGTCTATTATGCAAAGCATCAAACATTCTGTCGACTGCCTGACGTGATGGGGGTCTTAACACACATCAAGAACCGGAGAAACCAGATTTGCTTGATACGTGTATCGCTGATTGTATTAATTGTCAATTTTCCATTAGCATGACGAAAAAGTCTATTATGCATAGCATATAACATTTCGCCGACTGCCTGACGTGGTGTGGTGTCGACCGCCTGTCGTGATGGGAGTCTTAACGCACATCAAGAACCGGAGAAACCAGATTGGCTTGATACGGGTTTCGCTGATTTTGTGAATTGTCACATTTTCCACCAACACGACGAAAAGTCTCTTATGCACAGCATCAAATATTAAACCGACTGTCTGACGTGGTGTGACGTCGACCGCCTGACATGATGGGGATCGTAACACAAAACTGGAACCGGAGAAACTAGATTGGCTTGATCTAGGAGACGCTGATTTTGTGAATCTGAAAAAATACAGAAAAAAGGAGAGCAGCCACGTTCACTCAAAAAATGAATTTAAGGGTGGGTGGGTGGGTGCCATTTTCGTTCCTAGCTTACATGTGCTGATGACGTCAAACATCGAAAGATAACTCAAAAATGTATTACTAAATCATTCATCATGATTTACGTCCCTTTCTTAAAGCATCAATATTAATTTATTCCTTCTATAAATGGCATTATCGTCTATAGCCGATAATGCTTATTATCTCGGAAATAAATTCAACAACATAGTAACCATGTATAACTGTTTAATATTTGGCATAATATAGCCTGGCAGTCGACAATAATCATCAATGTTCAAGTGTGATCAAATTTCAATGTTAAGTTAATCAAATGATAATCCAATAATTAATCAAATGATAATCCAATAATTAATCAATCAAATCAATAATCGATCAAATCAATAATCAATTATCATCAAACAAATGTCATTCAAATCAATTATCAATCAAATCAATTATCGATTAAATGTCAATTAAATCAAATACCAATCAAACGTCAGTAAAATCAATTATCAATAAAATAAATAATCAATCAAATGTTAATAAATCCAATTTTCATGGATTAAATGTCAAAAATTTTCTGCCAATGAGCGCCAGTTGCGCTCACGCCAACAATACAAATTTTTGACATGACTATCAAAATGGTGTTCCCATTCCAGAAATTTAAATAAACTTTCAATACTGCCAGGCCTAATAAACACTTTATACGGTCGAGTACATGTATAGAATTCGGGCTCGTCTGAAATGATTCCAGAGCAGATTGAATTGTTAACAAAAATATGTCATTTCGACAAGTGACAAATGTACACCGTTGGGTAAAAACAGACCACTAGAATGCAAATTTGTAGTTTGAAAGCCGAGTGTTTTGGCCTTATACCCAAACCCAAATCATATATCCATCAGATGTCAATCACAACAGTTATCAGTCAATCAATCACCTAAAAAATCTATCCATCAATATTGACTTGTAATTTACAAGTCCAAAGCCGCAAGTACCAACTGTACATACCACAGAATTTAACTTAAATCAATTAATCATCAATCAATCAATCAGTCAATCAATATTGACTCGTAATCAGCAAGTCTAACTTTTTAAGTAGCATTTTTTCAAACGAAGGATTTAAACTTAAATAAATAAATCATCATACAATCAATGAAATATCAAATCAAATCAATCAATATTGACTTGCAATCAAGTCTAAGATCGTAAGTACCAATTGTACAAACGACAAAATAAAATAAATTAAAATCAATCAATTATCAATCAATCAATCAATCAATTCAACTCAATATTGACTTGTAATCCACAAGTCCAAGGCCGTAAGTACCAATTTGTACAAACGACAAAAATTGAGACTGTTGGTGATTCCAAACATTATTTATTAATTCAAATCAAATCATATCAAATTAAATCAAGTCTAAGATCGTAAGTACTAATTGTACAAACGACAAAATAAAATAAACTAAAATCTATCAATTCATTCAATTCAACTCAACTCAATATTGACTTGTAATCCACAAGACCAAGGCCGTAAGTACCAATTTGTACAAACGACAAAAAATGAAACCGTTGGTGATTCCAAACATTATTTATAAATTCAAATCAAATCATATCAAATTAAATCAAGTCTAAGATCGTAAGTACCAATTGTACAAACGACAAAATAAAATAAACTAAAATCAATCAATTATCTATCATTTCAATCAATTCAACTCAATCAACTCAACTCAATATTGACTTGTAATCCACAAGTCCAAGGCCGTAAGTACCAATTTGTACAAACGACAAAAAATAAAACTGTTGGTGATTCCAAACAGAAATAAATAAATCAAATCATATCAAATTAAATCAAGTCTAAGATCGTAAGTACCAATTGTACAAACGACAAAATAAAATAAACTAAAAGCAATCAATTATCTATCATTTCAATCAATTCAACTCAATCAACTCAACTCAATATTGACTTGTAATCCACAAGTCCAAGGCCGTAAGTACCAATTTGTACAAACGACAAAAAATGAAACTGTTGGTGATTCCAAACAGAAATAAATAAATCAAATCAAATCATATCAAATTAAATCAAGTCTAAGATCGTAAGTACCAATTGTACAAACGACAAAATAAAATAAACTAAAAGCAATCAATTATCTATCATTTCAATCAATTCAACTCAATCAACTCAACTCAATATTGACTTGTAATCCACAAGTCCAAGGCCGTAAGTACCAATTTGTACAAACGACAAAAAATAAAACTGTTGGTGATTCCAAACAGAAATAAATAAATCAAATCAAATCATATCAAATTAAATTAAACCAAATATAAAATCAATCAATAATGACTTGTAATCAACAAGTCCGTCGTAAGTACCAAATTGTACAGACGACAAAAATAAATAAATAAATAAATAAACTAAATTCAATCAATTATCAATCAATCAATTCAATCAATATTGACTTGCAATCCACAAGTCCAAGGCCGTAAGTACCAATTGTACGATTTCTCTATTACAAACATATTTTAGTTGGGAAAAGCTTTCCTTCTACTCATAACATGCCAATGCAATTGGTACCTTTATCTTATATTTGACAGAATCTCGCTGTGCACCATATCTGCAGCCACTGCAGGTAGGACCAAGGTCCCTCAAAGTATACACAGCCAAAGTAGAAGTAACCTGCACTCTTATTAAAAACTGAAGGTCGCTGTTAGTCAACCATTCGTGTTATAACATAACAAAACATCTTTATATCGATGAGAAACAGCCTACTCATTTCGATGTTGATATGTTTTGTTGTTTTTGTTGTTTTTATCCTTAAAGTACACATAATTTATTCGAGGTTAATGGGTTGGTTTTTGTTGTTGTTGTTGTTTTTAACCTACCTTAAAGTACACGTAATTTATTGTATCCTATGAAATTCAAATCTCCCTTTACTTAGATTTATTCCAGACATAAGGCTCAGCAGGGAACTCCTCTAATAGGCAAAAACATTCATCTTGAACTATTGCCTTATAAATGCCCTGTGAAATGGAATCATCCAAAAATTGACCAGTCTTTTTTCTTACAGTTATGATTGCAATAGCCAAGTCAAGAAATTAGGAAACGTTTTGAAAATTGAGCAACTTGAACTGAAGAAATGTTCACTGAGATGCACTTATCAATGAAATATAGGCCACCTAGCTGAATGCCTAATTAATCAATATCCCACTGGCGAATGGGATAACGCCTGAATATGTACCGCATAAACAAAATCTGAGTATTGAACCTTTGTTGATTCTGAGTAAATTAAAACATTTACCCTAGTCGAACCTAAGCTTACGACCACCTGTAAATAAAGACGACCTGTTGATAAAGACCACATATTATTTGTCCAATCAATAATAAATTTACCTGCAAACAAAAAACACACGCCCTCAACAACTTTTGTGTAATTAATATGAAAACGCCTGTGCCTTTTGGCGCTAGACCAACAGATGAGACTTTAAGGCTTGTTTTTTTTTTTTTTTTTTTTTTGGTTGATTTTTTTATAGATTATATATATATTTATTTTTTTACAAACAGCCCTAACATATTTTCCTCCTCAACCTCCAGAGTTTTAACTAACAATAGATTCATGACCTTTAACAGTTTTGAAATCTTACATTAAATTGGTGCACTTGACCTAGAGTATCCTGGAGGAAACCCGTTTTTAAAACCATTTTTTTTTATTTATATTATTATTTTTCAGAATTTTGTTTATTTAGGGTACTGATCAAAGTACCTTCTTAATGCATCGACTTAACTTGGCGTTTAACCTGTTACAAAACCATAATATAATTACCATCAGCTGCCGAAACATTTAATAAGCCAGGGCACTAGACAACTTTTGGGGACAGGTACCCATACCCGCATGAAGGGGAATTTTATGTCATTTTAAGACAAAGGGGAATTTTAAGTCATGTACACGTTTTGAATTTATAGGGTCACACACACTGTTTTCTACCTCTGATTATAATAGCATGCATATTTTGTGACAGTAGACTTACAAATAAAACAATTTAATTACTTTTTGATTAATTTTTTCATTTTTTTTTTTAAATATTTTTTAGGGGAATTTTTTTCTGAAATAGGGGAAAAAAAACATACTATTTTGACAGGGGAATGGGGCCCATATTCGGCCCTAAAAACAGCCAAATGAGTGCCCTGTAAGCTAATATTTAAGTGAGAGAATCGCTTACAAAAAATTTGGTGCGTGATTGTGGAAAAATTACGTCCCCTGATCCAGAGACGACTTGACTGGGTGCGACGCTTTGCAAAAAAAAATGGATGGATGAATGCATGAGCGTACATACACAGGATTTCAAAACAGAGCCATCTTTATTATTAAAGTTATTACAATAAGATGGACATTCAGATTTTACAAGGCTAGCAGTAACAATAGACTACAATTTATCTATAAATGGCCGTTATTTGACCACGACATTGAAGGCGCATTAGCCATGCGCAGACGGAATTGAATATCACTGGTAACAACTCCCTAAATGATTGAATTTAGAAGAACCTCTTATAATTACATGTACATATACATGTAGCATAATTTGAGATTTCAGAGGCCCTACCCTGTGGTTTTTGTATGTAAATCAGCACATAATTTATAAATGCATATGTCCAGGTAGGGATGCCTTTATTTTCGATTTCCTTGACCTTTGAAAATTAACGTGTCGTTAGAAAGTTGAAAATGACTATCTGCGTCTTTTTATTTTATACTTTACATTTAAAAACAAGTGTTTGATCTAAATTTACATAAATATCCCCTAGGTCAGGATGGATTCGAACCCCAGAAACCTGATTTTGAAGGCAAAAGCCTCAACCAGAACACTTTTGTCTCAAAGAATTTAATAATAATAATTATAATAATAATAATAATATCGAGCTCTAGCTCGGGTCGCGAAGCGACCCGAGCGTTAAGCTCGTCTTAAGGTCGCAGGAATGCCCATTCACTAAGGAGAAAAAAACGATGGTTTCCGGTTGTGCGCTGGTTTCCGGTTGTGCAAAGCATAAGGCAATGTAAACACGGGAAAAAACCTGACCGGTAAAAACTTACGGCAAAGTATTGTTTTTACAAGTTTCGTTATTGGCTTTATTTTTATAAATTGCTATTGGCAAAATATCTTTAAAAATTAAAACTTATTATTCGGTAGCATTGTTATCGGACTAGCATTTTGGAAAGCTAAAAAAACTAAATCGTCTGTTTAGAGAGTAGGTTGTCGTTCGTTGTAACCAATGGCAATACTAGCAATCGGCCATTTTGAGAAATTAGACTGAAGAAGTCAAGTTGAAAACTACTGAATGTTAGCTTGTCAGTGGATTATTAGGCCTTTAAATTCAAAGAAGCATAAGGCCCATCGACGGAACAGTTAGATGCATGGAGTTTTTCTTGAAAACAAGATGTAAGGCTGGTGAGAACCAACTTTTATGTGAAGTTGAATTGTGAACTGGACCTCGCAATATTCAGTCACATTGTGAGACACACTGAGCTTAGCCCAGAGCCACAATTCAGTTTTGTATAAGAGTTTTTTGTCACTGGTCATGTTCATCATTCAGACATGTATACAGCTCATGGCAGTCGAAGATATTGTTTGTGAGAGTACTGAACACGAGGTATGAGCTAGATTTCTTTTATTTATTCTTATAAAACACATGGCACAAGAGCAAATCTACACCACAGGGGCGTTGAAGACTGACTCTGTTTTCTAAAAAAAAAAGAAACTGGCCGCCGCCCCTCCCCCCTAAAAAATGAGGGTCTACACTGGGTCTACACTGCATAAACATATGTTTTGGTTGATAGATTGGGATCGTTATCAGTCTATTCACACCAAATTTATGATCAAATACCATGGAATTGGTATATGGATTACAGTCAATAGGCCACAAACAAGTCAATCGAGCCACACTTTATTTTGAAAATGCTCAAATAGGCCTCAAAAATAGGCCACATTTTTATTTTATTTATAAAGTTTTTAGTATCATTGTGTTAATATGTTCTATGTCATATTATGATGTTTTATAAAATATTTTTCATGAACAAGTTGCTTCATAGATTGGACATTTTGTACAAAGCAACATGTACTTTTTCCGGATTTTTGTCCAAGACTATCATGACTAAAAAGGTGGGAAAACAATTAACAAAATGTTGCAACAAAAGAAAAGACATCATTTATATGCTCTTTTGATCAATGACCTTAGTCTACAAAAGTCACTCTGTCTACACTAGCACAGAATCAAATATTGATGGTTGCAACATAAGCTGTGTATTTTGTCCAACATGGAAATTGGTTTAGAAATAAATTTATTTATTTATTAAATATGACACCTTTGATTGCATTAGCACCTCTGACTTTTTCTGCAAGTGTTGTAAATTGTGATCTTATATAACAGTGTGACACCCAGACAAAACTGGGTAGGTGTAGAGAAGAGATTATGACTGTAACATAAATTACTTTACTTCATGATGACAGTCCAATATTTTAAGGAAAAATGACAATCAGATGATGTTTTAATTTGTTCTTGGGTTTCATAATGACAAGCACAATTTTAGATATCAATTAAGCAATGATACTATATTTTAAAAGCTTGTGTAAATATAAAAACAAAACTAACTCTTTACAGTGATTGCCATATACAATAGACTTACAATTACTGCCTGAATTGACTTGTGGCCTATTTGACATGGAACCTCCAGAAACAATTTATGTTTTTTTATATTTTGGCCAAACACATGACAGATTGTCCTAAATGTATGAAATTTCAGGTTTTATTAATTGTATAGACATAATTTTCTCAAAGTAACTACTGAGTATTACCTTTTTAATTTTAATATACAGTACTGTAGTATGAGATTTTAAATAAAAGAGAAATTTACCCTTTTACTCTACAGACATGCCTTTTTACCAGTGTGAGACCGGTGTAGATCCAGATTAGCTGGCACATCTAATCAGGATCTGCACTGTTCACTTTTTGGTCAGAAATAACCTAATGATTTAAACAAGTGAACATTGCAGATCCTGATCAGACATCATGGATGTGCTGGCTGATCTGAATCTACACTGTTTTTCCATGTCATAAAGGGGTTTACATGGAGGAAAGGGTTAATCTCCAATATATTATCATCAGTTGGGACCAAAAAGTTTGACCAGAAAGCAGAATACATTTGTACCAAGAATAGCATCAAATATCAAGTTAATGCTCATTTTGGGAATTAAAAGTGTTCTATTATTACCATATTTTCTGTCATGTGCACATTTCAACATGATTTCATAATGAAAATATGTATGTGAGGTACATGTGTAATCAAATACACTATTTACAAGGTGTCTGTTTTATTTTTGCAAATTTTGTTAAATATTCATGGTGTCACTAAATTTGCTCAGCATCAAAAAGTTGTGTTTTAGAAAATAAAAAAATCAGAGCTTTCATAATCATTTAAATTGTTGAAAAAAAGTAGATTGCTGTGAAGAGGAAGAGAAACATTTCTTGCCATGTCAGTGGGTTTTTGGCCTCTTTAAATACATTAAAAAATCTGAATATACCGGTATTTAGATCTGCTTAAGCTGGACTTTAACACAAAAAACTGGAAATTGCACTCATAATAAAAACAATGATTTTTTCTTTTGTATGTTTATGTTTTAGCAATGTAACAGTAGAGAAGTTTACATTTTTTAATATATGGTACTTTTTAAAGAGAAATTTACCTACAGTATTTTAAAGTAGTTGTGCCTAAATTTCTGCAATGAAAAATACAAAATCCAGAAAATACCAACTGAAATGAGCTTCAGAATTTTGAAATTCACATTTTCCAGTATATATATTACATTTATAAAATACTTACCAGACAGAGATCCAAAAGTGGTTATGAATAATGGCATGTTGATGTGTTCATGGGTTTACATGTTTTTGCAAACAATCTCTTAAAATTGTTATTGTACATTTAAAAAATGGACCAACAACATTTTTAATGCATGATTTGATTGACAAGCACAATTCATTTATGTAATGAAAATAGATATAAAGAAGCATTTTGTTTCAAATCAGTTACTAAGACCTGTAAAGGAGTGTTACATATGGATAATCAGACTACATGATATTGTACATGTTTATGTTTAATTGATTTAGATTATTTCATCTATTTTGGCCCAATAGCTGAACTATTTTTCAACTTAAATAAGTAATTCTATCATGCACATTTAAGTAACTTGGCTCAAATATGTACCTTATTGTCACCAAATATGTACCATATTGTCACAATATTTTTCACACAGCATCTATAGCTTCAAATTACTGTTGTTAATAACTGAAAATTCCTATGGCATTGTCATTCCTGGAGATATTTTCAAATGACTTTGCACAAATATGCCCCAAAATCTAGGTGATGTATCACACTACATATTGAAGTCTCAATGTGGTGTTAATGTGATGTACATGTACATGTATATTAAAACAGTACTTTTTAGGTCTATATTATAACTTTATTCATTTACATGCATATATATTTTTTGAATAGCATGGAACAATTTTGTGCAATTGCAAGTTACAAAGTTAATGCAAGTGTAATCAAGGTAACATTTTAAAAAATAAAATTTATTTTTCAGACAATAATATATTAATTTTCATGCACATGTGACATTGTAATATTTTCATGTAGCAATGAAGAATTTATCAATATTCAATATTGCATTAAGTGAGGTAATGGAACACATTTGGGTTGTAAATTTAAGCAAGTAGCCTTTGTGTTTACACATTAAAAACCCTAATGTTTAGTAAAAGTCAGATTGCCAGTTGTCCAGCTGAATTAAGTTGATGTAGACCTAAATTCTTTCCAAAAATCACATAATTTTATCGTGCATGAGTAGGCTAACAAATGTTAGAAACAAATTATTTTTTAATTACCATTTTTTAATTGCATGCCATCGTTTGGGATGGATCGAAATTGTACTATTTAATGTAATTACTGAGTTGCGCTCAACCCGGGGCTAGGCGGCGTGGGCAGTAATAAGCATTCCCATTACTGCCCATGAACAGGCTCAATCAAACCGAGCCTGCAGTATTTTCATATTTGTCGTGTTCGGTGGCTTTCAAAGTTCCCTTTTCATCTATTTCAATATCACAGTAGCGTTGTTTGTGCCGTGTGGCGGCTGTAAAAAGTCTCCCCGTACATTCAATCAGTGCTGTTTTCACTTACGTCCTTTGAAGGTCATTGAGCACGATACCTATGTACTATGTTTATAGTACTTCTAAAATTCCTTTTGTTTTAAAGCCACAATAAACTTGCCAAAACGTTTTTTTTTTCATTGTGAAAATTAATTAACCACGTTGACCCTTTTCAAAAGAAAGTATAAATGACCAACTATTTATGTCCTCAAATAATCCCCAATCATTGAGACCCGGTCCGAATAGTATTTTTGTAGCCCACAAAATTACTAACCAATGTTTACAATCACTCGGCGAAAAGTTATCGTTTTTTTCCGTAAGTGGGCCGTAAGAACGAAGTGACGTCATTCTATATAATTAGCGACCTTCGCCTGCCGAGAGTTGCCGAAAATCAGCTCGGAAAGATTCGCTGTTTGTTTTATAAACAAAATAAACGATCCGAAAAACGCCCAAAACATGCTGTTAATCAATAAGATAATACCCTTTTCTTATTGTAAGGTTTATTTTTTGTGTTATTATTCATACAGGTGAAATCTAAAATGTTTTGGTTAATAAAAAAATGCTGTTTGGCAAGTTTATTGTGGCTTTAATATTTCGGACAGTTTATAGATAGGTGGTTTCAATATCCCAGCCAATATAGATTTGGATATTGTCCAATCACCCCAAAGGATATACTTCCTGCTTTTTAAATTTTGCCTTTGGCGTAGTCTGTGATATGCAGGATTTGTATTCTAAGATCCCCTGTCAAAATTCTATTTTGTTTAGTTCCGCCCATTGTTTTCTCGTTTAGGGCAACCCAATTCTTTTATCTGGGGACCATACGCCGCTGAACATGGAATGGTATTAATCTGAAAATACCTCATTGAAGGTTCCATGTTCACCGCCATATGCATACCATCGTTTGGGATGGATCGAAATTGTACTATTTAATGTAATTACTGAGTTGCGCTCAAACCGGGGCTAGGCGGCGTGGGCAGTAATAAGCATTCCCATTACTGCCCATGAACAGGCTCAATCAAACCGAGCCTGCAGTATTTTCATATTTGTCGTGTTCGGTGGCTTTCAAAGTTCCCTTTTCATCTATTTTAATATAAATCATTATCTGAGATTAATAAAGCTAGAGCTCGATAAGAGGCAGTGCCTTAGTTCATATTAATATAAATATAAAGGATCTTTCTCACCTAATATAAGGGACCCATTGGAACTTCATGTAGATTCTGAGTGGCCTCTGTCTGCAAGGGAGACCAGCACTTGCAGGACACCGAAGGCTAGCGACTGCAACTTCAAGTGTCGATGTAAAAATAACAGCTGTGCCCCAAGCACGGTCAACTGAAAATGGCTGGCTGCGCCGAAATTCCAAAGCTTGGCGAGGATTGCATCAACGTTTTTTGTGCGACCGGCACTGCAAAAATTAAAGAGAAATTCGGCAGTGGCCCGTGTGGCTTTATTCCGATCAATAGTCCTTCCGACCCACTGCACAGCCGGTGTCGAGGTTCTAGGCGTGGAGCTCCCAACGCTTTGACCGGCACTTGGACATCGTTTGTGATCCACCCGTAATTCATTGGGTTTTTCTGTCGATCGCAGCTTTTTTTTTCCACCAAAACTGCTAAATGTGTCAGTATTCTTTCATTTCCTTACTCATTTCCTCGCATTCTTGAAAAATTTCGCTGATGTAACCGGATATATTTTAGTCAGTAAATTTTGACCGCCATTTTCGTTCCTAGCTTACATGTGCTGATGACGTCAAAGAATACGTCATCAAAAGATAACTCAAAAATGTATTACTAAATCATTCATCATGATTTACGTCCCTTTCTTAAAGCATCAATATTAATTTATTCCTTCTATAAATGGCATTATCGTCTATAGCCGATAATGCTTATTAAATACGTTTCGGGCGTCTTCCCGTAAAACAGGGTCGGGTTTTGGGAAGTCAAAATTTTGTCACGTTTAAATACGTTATGGTCGTGGAAAGGTTATTGAGCTTTTAAGTTTGAGACATTCACCGCATGGAGTAGGAACACCTGGTTAAAAAGGAACCTCATTAAAGTAACAATTAATATTTTAAAAAAAACCTCTATATTTTGTTAGGTTATTGAGCTTTTAAGTTTGAGACATTCACCGCATGGAGTAGGAACACCTGGTTAAAAAGGAACCTCATTAAAGTAACAATTAATATTTAAAAAAAACCTCTATATTTTGTTACTTAATACAATTAAGTACAACATGATTTGTAAATTCTAAAAAGTCTTGCAAAAAATGTTTTCACTTCTAGAATTGTTTCAGGGTAAAGGAATGTTTTTTAGGAAGGAATAAGTGAATTTCTACATGAAATTAAAAAAATACATATTTTGAACAATAGAAGTTGTCTAAAATTTACTCATATACCATTTAAAATGATAGTGTCTCTAGCTGGGAGCGAACCCGCACCGTCACGGCGACAGCGCCTAGCCATGCAATTCCTGCGACGTAACCAACTGAGCTAACCGGGACAACGCCAAAAAACGTTGATCGGATAGCCCTGATATACGTAACAATCACTGCATGATTAAACCTTATTTTAAAATAGATCAAACGAAGCATATGTCACCATGCCCGTTTGGAAACAGTACTAGTTGTTAAAAACATATTTAAACTATTTGCAAACCAGAAAAATGATTAAACTTGTAAAATTAAAGCTTTATACTCATTTATTTGCTGAAAACCATGTTTTTATAATTTTAATAAACAGTACTGACGACTACAAATAAATGAATATATAAATACTCTTTATGTATAAGTTGCAAAGCTGTTTTAATGATAACATGGGAGTCTCAGAATATGTAAGTGTTATGAAGTTGGTTTTATTTTAAAGAAAAAAAGATGTGCCCAGAACAAGCTCACCTCCAATTTGAAAATCATAGCATTGTTTTCAATTGATGAAATATTCTTACATTTTTCCTGAAGATTTATCCCACAATATGCTAAGGTTTGATTCAAATATTTTTGAAGCTTTAGCAATTGTTTTTAAGTTTAGTTAGTGAGCAAAACATTGTGGGGTTTAAACAATTTACAACATTAAGTCTGTCTCAAAGTCTATTCATGTTTCATCTCTAAAGATAGACTTAAAACAAGCAATAACGACATTATTTTTGAATTCTGCCATGAAATATTTAACGAAAGGTAAAATCAATAATGAAATTTACATTTGGAAAAAAGTTTTTTTTTCTTAATTTATGGCAATTTCAGCGTGAAACTATTGTATCTGACATATTTTCAAATTTAATGAGAATTAATTTTTAAGTTGTATTTTAAGTATCAGTCATGTGATCAGATTGGTTCTTAATGCTCTATTTAAGATTATCGAAAAAAAGGATGTATTTTCCATTTACATAAAATAGTTTTTTTTTCTTTTTCTCCGGAACAATTTTACAAAATGCTGATACGATAGTTTCAAGCTGAGCTCTCGATGTGTTTATGAGTACATTTGAGCGATATATATATTTTCATGTAGACCAATCCATTATTTTTTAGAGGGTAGCATAATTGAACAAAATCTTGTGATGCGAACTCCTTCTACAGTTTTCAAAATATTGACTTGAGAGTTTAAACAATCATATGTTCGGCATGAAGGTAGATGTGCGTGACACATTTTTGATGTGCGTGACATATTTTTCATGTGGATCAGTCCATTATTTTTGCAGAGGACATGATTTAACCAAATAGTGTTATGTAAACTTCTACAGTTTTCAAGATACCGATATGAAACGGAAATCATGTGTTCCACATGAAGTGTTTATGTACGCGACATATCTTTTTGTTGATCAGTCCAATATTTTTTTGGAGGGGAGCATTCTTTCACAAAATCAGATGACACAAACAACTTCTACAGTTATCAAAATTTCGACTATGAATATATATTTGGCATGAAGTGTACATGTGCGTGACATATTTCACCTGGATCAGTCCATTATTTTTTGGAGGGGAGCACTATAAAACAAAATCTTTTGATGCGATTTACTGGTACAGTTTTTAAGATAATTACTTAAAACATATGTTTGGCTTGAAGTGTAGTTTTGTATTACATATATTCCATCTGGTTCAGTCTATTATTTTTGGAGGGGACATGATTTAACAAAATCTAGTGATGCGAACTAATACATTTTCAAGATATTGACTGGAAAGTGAAATCAATTGTTCGGCATGATCCATGAGGCGTTGATGTGGGAGACATATTTTTCATGTGGATTACTATATATTTTTTTGCAGGGGAGCATTATTTCACAATATCTTCAGACTTGAACTACTTTTACAGTTTTGAAGATATTGACTTAAAATTATAAACTTACGTTTGAAATTAAGTGTACATTTACATTTTTATGGGATCCGTCCATCACTGTTGGGAGGGAGCAGAATATAACTATATCAAGTGTAAATTTTGTAATGCACCTTGCTTTTCTGGACGAATTATGGGTCATGTATTATGTTTATTATTAACTATTAATAGAGGATGTTTAATATGTACAATTAGTTTGACCCAAGAGAGAAAAGAGGGTTACTAAAAAAGTTCAGGAAAGATGTTGTTTTGGTAAATACATGGTAAATACATGTTTTTGTTACTTAGTATTCAAAGTTATTGTTTTAGAAATGAAATGTAATGTTATAAACGTTTTTATGGGTAGAAACCTTAGTTTTTGAAGTGAAATTGTTGAGTGAATTTGACGAGGTAGAAGAACTTTTTGAACATCCCTTTCATTAAGTTATGTTTGACTGCTCTCCCCTTTCAGTAAATTATGTTTGATTTCTCTCCCTTTGCATGTAAATATTGTATAGGAAGGATTCACAGGTAAAAATAGATTCACTGATAAGATTATTGACCTAAGCAACCTTGTTAGCTGTACAAATTTTTGTATGACTTGCATTCAGTTTACTAAAAATTAGCTTGCGTTGATGCATGATCTGAAACCAAAATCTTTATACCCACAAATGAACACAAGTTCAAAAAGTGGATAAGTGCATGTGGTCGGCTGTATTTCATTATTGACAAAGCAAAAAAATTTAACGTGGACATGCAAATTCAGTTGATATTTTGTTGGAGGAAAAGGACCTACAGAAAGAAATCCATACCCTATTCGAGCCTCTTATATTCCGCTTTAGGTATAGAAAATTAAGTCAATCTTTTAGCTGTAGACATTTTTTGCATGGCAGAATAGTAATTTTCGGGGAGAAGAATTAATATAAGCTATCATCTGATAGCTTGTTTTCTTATCCTTTCAAATATACTTGTATTGTCTTGCTCTGTTATACATCGATGTATATGTATAATTTGAAATAAATACTGTTTAAACCAATAGTAAATTTGAGGCATCTATATAACTTTTCTCTTTTGAATTATGGTACTATAAATTTGGAACCATTTGCCCTAATCAATTAATAATAATATCCTTCTCGTCCCCAGCATCAATACCTGCCTTGCATCTAAAAAACAATTACAACAACAACAAAAACAATACATTTAATTTCCACATTTGATAAAATATACTTAATGACAATGAACAACAGGAAACAGATTGAACCAATTAATTGTCACATTTAGCAAAAAGTGTTTTTTTTTAATTTTCGGGGTACAGTTTTTATTATGCAATAACTTTTTTATTATTAATAAATTTTCATAATTTTGGTATCTAAATTACTGCAATGCATTCGGTATTATGAAACTGTGAAAATGTTGATAATATGTATATTTCCTTGTCAAAATGCAATTATCGCCACCATCCTTTTTAATGTCCTTAAGTATATTAACATAATTACTGGCAAGAATACCTACATACATAATTAGCCATATTAATTTTACAATATCTTTAACTTAAAAATATACAGACAAGATTAGTCATGATACACCATAAAGATACTGAAACTGCACCTGTTTCTGACCACCTCCAGCTCAAGATTATATAATGCATGCTTTAACTGCTTGATATGAAAATACTATGAGAATTTCTATGAATCTTTTAAATTAATGCTTGCCTTTTCCCTGACAAATATAAACCTTGACACTTTTATCTAAGTTTCAGTTAAACATTTCAATGCTCAAGTTATGTCAGATGAGCGAAACTTACTTCAAGGTTCAGAATTTTCTGTTAAATTTACAGCAAATATCTTATCACAAGGAACCATTGTTTACACTGTGGATTGCATAAAACACCTTTTTACTTTGTATCATTTAATATTGCAACATCTATTTACATGTAGTCAGAAGTTCTCATGTCTATGTTTTGTGAAATCTAGTCTAACTAAATGTTTTTAATACATTGCTTAACTTATGCGGACAATATCCACTTCCCTCTAGCCAGGGATCTTTCATCCATGCTGATATTCTTGAAGATATCATAATCACATCATTGCCAGTCAAATGTGATATTCAATAAAATTTACTACTTATATAACTACTTATACTTGATGTCTATTTCATATCATAGGTCAAACAACTATTCACTTCATATCTACAATCAATTCAATCCACAACTTGGCTCAAGGACATTACATCATTAGCATGAATGTCGTCCACATATAACACGTGTGTGTTACACTTTTCTTGTTTTACACTTAAAAAGCCGAATTTGACCCAAACTTTTTACTGTCTTAAATTTCAGTCTTTCCTGAACCTTTCATTCACTGGTTATTGGGTGATAACATTTGATTAAGCAAACATTTTAGTAGCAGAGTGAAAATATTCCTAAATTCAAATATTCATACTGGCCTTAATGTTTATCAGCCCAGTGAACCATTGGTTTTGGTGACGGCGACGTCTTTTGTAAGTATTGGTCTGCACGACGTTTTAAAAACGTTCCGAAGACGTTTTGCAAGAAAATGGTTTGCAGTAGACGTATGCAATACGTTTTTAGAACGTGTTGGTAACTAAAACCACTTGAACACCAAATAAAAACGTCTAAGTAAATGGGTTAAATTGTTTTTATACCTGCCAGAATTTGTGCGTTTGCATTATTTCCCGTTACCTTATTAACAAAATTTAATAGAAAAATAGCATTTTACTTGTTCAAAGATACATTATGATATTGTGAAAGAGAACGTCCCAAATACGTCTTGAAAACTGTATAGTGGGTAGCAATAGACGTCTGCAATACGTTTCTAAAAACGTGTTGGCTACCAAAACTACTTGAGCACTGAATACAAACGTCAAAAAATCGGATAAAATTGTCTATGTACCTACCAGAATTAGTTTGTTCTAAGTATTTCCCGTTTTCTTGAGAACCAAATTTATTAGAAAAATAACCTATTACTATTTCAAAGCTACATATGATATTGTAAAACAGAACGTCCCAAATACGTCTTGAAAACTGGAAAATGAGCTGAAGTAGACGTTAGCAATACGTTTTTAAAAACGTGGTGGTTACCAAAACCAATTGAACACCAAATAAAAACGTCAAAAAATTGAGTGATATGTTTTTCATACCTGTAAAAAAATGTTAGTTCTCAGTAATTTTCGTTTCTTTGTAGACCAAATTTAGAAAACATGGCATATTACTTGTTGAAAGCTACATGTAGTGGAACGTCCACCAAACGCTTTGAAAACTGGCAAATGGGCTTCGGTAGACGTCTGCAATACGTTTTTAAAACTTGGTGGTAACCAAAACCACTTGAACTCTAAAAAACTGTAAATATTAATATTTCTTATACCAAATGAATTTTGCAGTATTTCTTGAATCCTTGTAGACAGAAAAACAGCAAATTACTCGGTCAAACTGCTACATATACTTTTGTGTAAAACTCAGTGTCCTAAAACGCCTTAAAAACTGGGAAAATGGGATGTGGTAGACGTCTGCAAATCGTTTTCAAGCTACTTAAGAAAAAAAGTAAAACAAAAAGTCAAAAATGGATAAAATTGTCTTTATATCTACCGGATTTAGTTACTTTGCAGTATCTATCGTTTTCTTATAGACCAGATTTATTAGAGAAATAGTATATTACTCATTCAAAGTCACATATGATAGTGTTATACAAAACGTTCCAAATACGTCTTGAAAACTAGCAAATGGACGTCTGAAATACGTTTTAAAATCATGTTTGTTAACAAAATTACTTGAAACACAATAGAAAAACTCAAAACATTTGGATGAAGCTGTTTTCATACATGTACCTATAACAAATTGTTAGTTTGCAGTATTTTTCGTTTCCTTGTACACCAAATTTATTACAAAAAGAACAGTACTCGTTGAAAGCTACTGATATTGTAAAAAACGTCCCAAAAACGTCTTGAAAACTTTAAAATGGGATGCGGTAGACGTCTGTGATACGTATTTGAAACGTGTTGGTTTCCAAAACCACTTCACGCCAATAAAAACGTCAAAAATGGGTGAAATTGGTTTCATACTACAAGACATTGTTAGCTATTAGTTGAATCACTCATTCAAAGCTAAGTGCAAAACATAACGTCCCGAAAACGTCGTGAAAACGTCTAACACACGTCACATCACATCCGGGTACTTAAATTCTTGTCGCCGCCATTTTGGAATCTGCATCGAGCTACGTTCGAACAACGTTTGATGTTTTGACGGATATAAATCAGGTAACATAAATTAACATGTTTTTATGCATGCCAACACAAGGAACTATACTTAAAGAGCGTGAATAACAATTAATTGGACATTAGTTCGGTGTATTTATTTACGAATCTGTGCTGAACTATAAAAATTGCTCTTTCAGTTTTCCCGCCTTTGTTGCATCATGTGAAAAATAATATTTATAGTATATATGTTAAATTGCCGGATAGCAGAGTAGGTTTGCAGTACGCTGTGTTTTGTCTCTAAATAATTCACGAATATATTAACGGTTTAAAACCTGCAAATTGATCGGACTTGTACTTGTTATAAATTAAGACGTCTTCTCAACGTCGCCCTACGGTTTTGGTCAGTCCAGCCAAACCGTCAAATTAAAAAGCATACTTAATAGAAAAAGTGAAAAGCAAATAATGAGTATTTATATCATTTAGCAAATTAATAACCACGTAAAAGGCAGACTAAGCGATAAAATTGTAGTCGGTTTGCAAACGTTTAGCTTACGTTTTGCAAACGTTGTTAAAACGTTTTTTCAAACATTTTTCACAACGTTTGCAAAACGTAAGCTATTAATTCTGGTAATGTTCGAGCTAAGAGACATGAGACAGGGGTCTGATTTCTCCCTGATGTGTTATGAAGTAGCAAACAGTTTACTACACACATGTTTTCGGTGCATTTATTGGCCATCCACGTGATCTTGTGCCGTTTAGACAGTCACACATGACAGAACTAAAAAAATTTTTTAAGCATTAATTTTTCAGGCTTATACGAGCCATAGTGTTACAAAAAACCATATCAATCCTCTAAATCAGACAATAACGCCATTAATCGATGTCATTTGTAACTTATTGGCTTTTCCCATAATAAACAATTATTTAAAGTTCATGTCAATTTATCTTTATGGCTTCATATTTTAATATTAATATATTACTTTTTATGATTTTATCTATGCAGGGTCTTTGAGAAGGAAATTCCCAGCGGAGACTGAGACTACACTCCGCTCCAGGGTGAGTGACGTCCTAAAACGTTCAAGTGGGCTAAAAGGGGGTGAGGCTTCTAAAGCAAAAAAATCAAGCTGATAACAACCCAAAAGTCCAAATCGCTGCCTAAGGACAGTTCCAAACGTACCGATTTGAACGAGGAAAAGGATGATTCTGAAAGTGGATCCGAAGGCCTGTTCCAGACGTAGTGAGATAGTGATACTCATCCCCTAAGGAACATTTGTACAAATTTCATCTTGTATGTTATTCCATTTACCTGTTTCTAATAGTAACCTGTAGATTCTTTTCTAAGTTTTGCATAAGATTTTAATATTAATATCATACAGTTTTGTTAAGTAACTTTTCGTTTCAAACTTAATTTGAACCTATAAATGGTTTCTAAGCAATCAGTAATGAATATATCTTTAAGTTTTTGCTAAACTGAAAGAGTTAACTATTTACTATTAGTAAATGAGTGTGTCAAATATATCTCAACCATACCAGTTTTTATTAAACGATTTTCTACGGATTTAAATGTATACAATTTCATCGAAAATTAATTTTTAGAAGCCATAAAATAATACTCTCAGTGGAAAAAATGCTTTTAGACAGCTTTTCAAAGTTTTAAATCTCGATGTTACATATTTTTTAATATATTTACACCTTTATTTCCACTGCTTCAATATCCTTTACGGGACGAGTGAACTTCAATCTTCAATGAATACCGTTAGCCTTATCACCGCGCAATGAGTACATTTAGGGTCGGATGTAAAGGAATGCCCTGGTGACGTCATGAAATCCCCGCTATTTTTATAATTGTTGCTAATTTTAGATAGCTCTTCCTGGAATGTTGCTATTTTTAGATTACTTTTATTTTTAGTTGCTTTATACCCCTTAAACCGGAAGTAAACAAGTTTACTTATATGACATCAAATCCAGTTGTTTCTTTCGTTTCGTGTTCCTGTTTTATGTTATATCTGGGGCTAACGCCCCCGAACCCCCGTTTTTATGTTTTAAGCGAGAAAAAAAAATGGCCGCCAAAAATCCGATTCAGTGAGGGTCGGATGTAAACTCGTACCGTTCCATTTTCTAGAATTATCATTGGTTGAAAATTTAACGCATTAGTCTTTTCTAACATCCCGCCAAAATAACGGTTTTTACTTAGACTATCATTTACTCGCATAGATAGTACTTGCTGTGATTCAAATTTGATGTTTTTGTGAAATATTAGGTTTTTCTGTATATAAATGTTAGAAAAAACGGATGAATGTGTTCAATAAACATGGAACTATTTTTGGTCGTAGTATGATTTTTTTTATTTGAGTAATTAGGCGGACCAGTCCAAATGCCAAACCCGGGGTAAGAAATGTTTTAAACAACATTTCGAAATTAGTAAAAAGTATATATTTTATATTAAATTTAGAAACAAAATGATAAAATGAGGTGTAAATATAAGGAATAAATTTCGTGTTTGATAAGTTCATCGAGTCTTGAACGTCATTAGGGCTGGTTAAAGCACGCGTGGAGTCCTTCGGACTCCACACACTTTAACCAGCCCTAATGACGTTCAAGACTCGATGAACTTATCAAACACGAAATTTATTCCTTAAATGAAGACGGATACAACAATCCACTGTCAGCGTTCGTAATTGTATCTGACATTCAGTGACAGTGGGTAGTAGTATCCACGTGCATCTTCAAAAATACGTAACATTCAGATAATCTGTCTAAAAATGATCGTTTTTTTTTCCACTGAGAGTATTAGTTAATGGTTAAAGCAAGTATTTTATGGATGGAATTATACCTTTTTTTTGTTATTTCGATTGTGGATATTTTCTCGTTAAATTTCTCGTTTAAATAAAAATACTCTACAATTAGTTGAATTTAGTTGACAGGTTTATCTCTGGAGGTTGTGTAAGGTTTGAACAATATTTAGTTATTTTAGTTTCGGTGCCTACATGAATACTAGGGTAATCTGAACACAACAGTTAAATTGCAGTGTGAGTGTGATATAGTGAGAAAATATGGGTTTTGCTTAAATGCGGACTAAAACTTAAACGATGAAGAGTAAAATAGTTTCATTCAACTGAGAGAATTTTTCCCCAAGATGATTTTTTACATTTTGTTTGAAAATTTTAAAATATGCTTGATAAAAGTATTCAAAACTAAAGTCATGTTAACATAAAGATATCAAAATAGCAAACATGTCTAAAAACCTAAAACTAATGTCAAGGTAAAAGTAAAAAATTCTGAAAATGGCTCTCTATATATTTTACTGTTTGCAACGTGTAACTTTGAAATTGTTGATGATTAGTGGTGATATTGTTTTTGTAGACTTTTGATCTTTGAGTCCTTAATGTACAATTGAAACATGTTTTATGATGTTTGTATAGCAAAAGACAAACTTAAGTATTTGGGTATTTCATATGGATTCTGATCTTAATCCGTATTTGACTAAAATATCGTTAAGATGTCTTTTTTGCTTTAACAGCGTTTTATATGTCAACAGTTAGTAAATCTGTAACGTAACCTGTAATGCTTATGTTGTTTGTAACATAAAAACAAATTTTGTTGATGGATGTTTAACAGTGGATTATTAAGTAATCTGGTCTAACGTATACTCAACTATGCTATTTTTGAGTAGACTCTTGTTCTGACATATGTTGTATGATGTTTTAATACCAAACGTTAGTATGAATCAGCAGATTAAGGGTAAGCACAGTATATTTGAAGCAAAACGTGCAATGCTTACATTCGACAATTTGTAAAGTATACTTTTAATTATATTAAATAGTATCGCAGTACTTTAAGAGTTATTTTGCTGTGCTATTTTGGTTTGAAAATGGGTTATTCAAGAAATAAGTTTAAGTGAACGTTTGTTAAGATATTACATGTTTCGATAGAATTCAGTATTATAAATGTACAAGTCAATGTTAACTTAATATTTGGTTATTGTCTTGTTATACAGTTACGTGCCCTTTAAGTTACATCTTTTATAGATTACAAAGATTGAAATCGTGTCTTTTTTTTAAAACAAACTCTAAGGCGTACGTATAAAGTTATACTTTTCATATGAAAATCTACTGTATAAATCTTTTTCTAATAACAAAAGGCTTTAGACAAATGTGTACGTTTGTAAATACTAAAGTTAGTCTTTTATAAACATATTATTAACTTGATTTTTGTTGTATTTTGACAGGAAGAAATGTCTTTCATGTATAAATTTACACTTATTGTTCAATTATCGTTCTCTCTTCATTTCAATCATCGTGTTTACATTGTAAAATTGTACTGAGTGTATAAATAAATCTTGAGATCTTGAAGAATATGTTTTAAAAGAAAGCTACAACTGGTAAACTTTGTAATCTTTATGATTAGGATACAGACGAATTAACAAATAATGAATGAACACCAGCTGTTGTTTGCTTAGAAAAGTAAAACTTTTTTTCACAATTTTTGTTTAGGTCTTCAAACTCTCCGAAAACTGTACTACAAAACGTATGTACGAGGGCGGATCAAAAAGTTCGTGGACTTTTGTCATTGTATCTTAATTTGAAACACGTTCGCAATAAATTATATACTAAATTCAATCAGAACACAAACGTAACAAACTGAGCTAAAATATTCATATATTAAATCGATTTCAAAAGCGCGTGGCTTATTTGAATAACCATGGTAACATGTAGTCGGCGCACGCCGTTGCCATTGTACTTTATAAAGCATATACCTGTCAATAAAAACAAAACTACTAGTTGAAACACAGCCAAATTTCGCAACGTCAAAGCACGGTATACAAATGATGCAATGCCGAAATTTTACGTCATTTTGACTATGCGTTTTAAAAACAGTCAATATTTAAGAGAGCTATCACCAACGTTAAAACGTCAGAAATGTCGCCGTCAGATCGCTCGGAAATACGCGCTATTATAAAATTCTGTCATGGTCTTTGAAAATCACCTCATGAAAAGCTATAATTATTTAGCAGCCGCAAATGAAAACTTCCGTAAGCCGAGCTCTAGATTTTTAGTTGTACCAGTGTTTTTTTTACGATCAGAAGAGCCATTAAATAGGCCTGGTGTATGGAAAAAAGAAAAAAAATCGGCGTTACGGCAGTGACGTCAAGCCGTGAGGCAATTGAAGCGGACTAAAGTCTAACTATTGTGGCGCTTTTCGACCTATTCTAGACTGGATGAGGTACCGTGCAACGGATATTGCAGAACAAATGACAATTTTAAAGGTGTGTTAATAATTTATTAACAAATATGTTTTTCAAAAAATGTTTTTGTTTGGTATTTGAATCATTACGGTCATAAATTATCAAATAGGAATCTATAAGTTATTTATAATTTTAATTACACTTGAGTAAACAGCAACACAGACTGTGTCCACAATGCAAAGACTTGTTATATATTTACAAATACAAATTTGTAATAAGTTGTTTGAACAGTTACACGCTCGTTGCTAAAGTACCGCGATACTCTGGGTATTGCATTCCCGGTCGTTTCTTCGGCGGTACGAGCGAGAAGAGGACCACTTTTTTGATCGCCTCATAACCACTTGCGAGACTTTGACCAGCAATGATACACTACTATGTTCGATCAATGGAACCCCGGCATCGCATTCCGGTGACGGAGTCTATTTCAAGAAACTTAGAACATATGCCGCTTCGCTAACGCTGCGCCCGTGAAGTAACGTCGTTGACGTTATTAGATCTAATTTGACGTGCGCCGGATAGCAGTTAGTGTATGATTTTAATTGTTCATAGTTTTTTTATGTGATGTTGTATTTTGTTGATATTTTGTAAAAATATGCTGGACATATTCCGATTAAAGCTTGTGTAATTTTATTTGTGGTATTTTGAATAATATAAAAACTATAACAAAAGTCCACGAACTTTTTGATCCGCCCTCGTATGTGGTTTTGAAAACGTTGTCTTTTCGTTCTGCAACCGTCTTGCTGGAGTTCTAAAACCATTAATTCAATTAACGTAGAATGGTTCACTGAGTGGAGTTTTGCAACCGTTTTGCTGGGGGTACGTAACAAGTACCGGTATCAAACACGTCTAAAATACGCCCTAAAAACGTGCCCATTGCAGGTCTTGGCATAGTATTTTTTATGTGTTTTTGCAGTCCTCAGTACGTTTTAAAAACCAAACAAGGACGTCGATGAAATGTAACACATTTCGAGTGACGGCAACGTCTTAAAGACCATTTAGACGGAAACGTCTTTGAGACGTTCTGTCAACGTAGAATGGTTCACTGGGTGACGTTCTGCAACCGTCTTGCTGAGGTGCGTAAAACGTACCGGTATCGAACACGTCTGGAATTCGCCCTAAAAACGTGCCAACTACAGGTTTCGGCCTAGTATTTTTTATGTGTTTTTGAAGTCCTCAGTACGTTTTGAAAACCAAACAAGGACGTCGATGAAATGTAACACATTTCGGGTGACGGCAACGTCTTAAAGACCATTTAGATGGAAACGTCTTAGAAACGTTCTGACAACGTAATCTGGTTGGCTGGGTAACGTTCTGCAATCGTCGTGCTGTGGTGCCTAAAACGTAACGGTATCGAACACGTCTGGAAAACGTTCTAAAGACGTGCCCATTGAATGTCTTCGTTAAGTATTTTTGATGTGTTTTTGAAGCTCTCAGTACGTTTCGAAAACCAAACTAAGACGTCGATGAAATGTAACACATTTCGGGTGACGGCAACGTTTTAAAGACGTGTTAGCTGGAAACGTTTTCAAGACGTTTAGACAACGTAGAATGGTTCACTGGGAGAGGTCATTGTTCTTGTTTCTTGTCAATGACCTGTTGAGCTCTGCTACTTAGGTCTGTCTTATGTAGTATTTAGACAATTGCTCTGAAGTTTTTCATAGACTACTTTCTTCTTTTACAGTAACCAACTAAACAAACATTCTAACTTTAGACCATTTTAAAAATTTGGCTTTTCTAAATGTTTTTTTTTTCACTCTCAGGTAAAAAATACAAACATTATATCTGTAAATTCTGACAAAGCAGTATTGCGTGGGGTATTAATCACCTTCAGTGATAGCTCTAGTTTATGCATTACTTAGTAACTTGTATAGGCTCACAAGAACTATTTTGATAAATTGTGAATTTCAAATTTAGCATCTTAGAAAGTGGCAGTACACACACTTATGATGGAAAATGGAAAACAGGTCACATGATGCAAAATGTATGTTTGAAATTTCAAATCAATATTTATGAAAATAGTAGAAGTTTGTGTCACAAGACTTAAAACTATATGACTGTTGGCAACATATTGAGCCCCCTTTGACAAGAATTTAGGAAATAAGCGGCCGGACAGGAGCTCGAACCGGGGACCCCTCGATCCTTAAGCGAGCGCTCTACAACTAGACTACCGCTGCGTTCATCTAGCATCTAGCACTTCCTGTGAATCTGAATCACCACCAGCTGTTAGAATACTGTCAGTATTTAAAATCATTGCACCCTTAAAATAAGCTCCACACTTGAACCATTTGGTCTCAATCGCCAATTCATTTAATATGTCAGTTTCATTCTGATAACGGTTACAACTATGTTGGGGTTGGGGGAGGCAATACCAAGCTCTCGGTTGCTCTTACGTAGTCTCGCCTGTCATTTACTTTCGCAGTCGATTATTACATGAAAATTGTCACGTCAGGCATGGAAATCGATTGTAAAACAAATTTAAACGACTATTTCCAGCTTTATGGTTGTATTCTCATAATGGAAAACGCAATGTGTTACTCAGTATCTATCTATGGAAAGCTCTCCTTGTTCTTGTCCTAGTTTTTGCACAGCCTATCCAATTTATACTTTATAACTATTCACGCGTTTCGTGCGTTTCTGTACTTACTGAAAATACATCAAGCTTCCATACACTATCCATGATTTGTGAGGCCCATCTGGTTGTTAAACCACATATGTGTATAGATGTAAACGCACATATGTGTATACATGTAAACGCAGTAAAATGATTATAATTTCCCGTCATGTTTACAAAATTTGCAAGTTATCATAACGCCTAGGCCTATTGCTTTTTAAATGTTTTTAAAACATTATGATATATATGGGTTTTCAGAATCATTGTTTTTAATTTACATTTACTAATATTCGCCTCTTCTATTTAAAGATTAAGTAGTTGTGCCCCAATTGCAATACTTCAGTGAATTCAGTAACATCTAACAACTGCTATACAGTTAGATGTCTCTTTAACGTAAATATGTTGGTAGGTCACAAAAGGTTTTGAAATCCCTTCTATAGACATTTTTTTTAAAGTTTCTAGGTTTAAACATGTTAAATGTTAGAAACGAAATGGAAATCACCATATTAGTAATAATCAACAGATTCAATCTTTGCCTCCTTGATTTAATAGGAAAGCTACAGCCTATTAAATTTATAAGGTAAAGATTATACACAATTTTGCAGCTTCATACACTAAGCCTAATCTCATTGTTAAACCGCATGCCCCTTTAAATGTAGAAAAAATTATATTTTCACCATCGCTATTTACAAAATAAAAAATATAATGTTATAAACGTTTCAATAAATCATAACGCTCATTTCATTTTTAATGTTTCTAAATAAATGTGACAATGGGTTTTTTGTTATAATTTTCGTTCACTTGAAAACTTCTGAACTATTACACTAACAGATAGATACTAGGAAAGCAGTTGGGCCTCAATTGAAACACTTTATTGAATACAGTAACAGGAGGTTAACCGTTTGTAGTCGGCCTGGCTGTAAATGGAAAGTACCTATCTACTTTAAACATAAATAGATTGGTAGTTCGCTCCTTTTATAGAGAAATTATTAAACGTTAGATAGGTGAAAGACTCCTTGTGTTACTAAGTATTACTACATGTATCGACTGATTCACTTGTGATCGCTGTTAAATATGTTGGAAGGTCGCGCGTGCATACTGAATAATATTTTCTGAACATGAATATTTATCGTGCTCCTAATAAAGTAACTCATATGGCAATGTAAATTATATGAATGTAAATAATCATCAGCGGAATCGAGCTTTTGCCATCAAATACATGTACTTATTCTTTCCCGACAAATCAAACCTTCTCCCGTTAAGTATACACTTCTTTTTGTATTCATATTTCAAAAATAAGACGCCGCAAATAACTTAAGAAGGTGTTAACCTCAAATTAAGCGGTAATGTTTTAATTGCTAAAAGGAGTTCGTTTGAATGTCTGTGGTAGATGTCTTTCTACTAGAAATTTGAGAGGGATTTCATTTATCTAAATATCCTAAAAGCTCCCCTTGGCAACATTCTGTCTCTAAAAACAATGGATTCATCATCCGTGTGCATACGCTGCAGCGCCGGTTGTGGCTTAATAAGCCAATGCGGGATCTGCATCAAGAGTCGCACTTGCTGCAAGTATGGTTAGTGGTAGTTACCACTTTGGAAGCAGTGAAAGGTTGTGTCGTCTGCTTTTTGCGGCTCTTCCTTTCCTTGCGCGGTATCTCTCTCTTCTCCTCAGCCTGCTTGACGCCAGTTTTTTTGCGGCTCTTTCTTTCCTCTTTCTCCCTCCTCTCCTTCGCTGGCTTGACGCCGGTTTGACACTTGAACGCCAGCTAGAGCGGTTGGAAGATGATATTTCGAGATCTGCTGGATTGATGTTGCATGACTTCAGACCTTGCAAACATCTTTGTAGCGTAGGCAGGTCAACCAGTTGGCTGTGTTCCGGTGGCAAGCTCACCATAGAAAATTCCAATATTTCAGGTTTAAACTTTATTACAATCTACATTGCAGCATGAGATTTTCCTCCATCCTGTATAGGTGCACTTTAACCATTAACAAGTGTTAAAACTTACGTGATAGAGAACATGAAAGTGTAACAGATTGTTTAAACATCACAATAACCCAGTTCAAATATACACTCAGTACATTTGAAAACGCACATGTTTTCCATGATTATTTCTGATACCTAGAATTGACAGAGTTTAACCATATTTAATAATTGGGGTATTTACTAACATTTCTTTGCATATGAGGTAAAACAATCAATCAAATATTGCTCTTTCTTAGTGCTATATAGGAAACCTTACAATTCCCGAATTGCACGAGACAAGTTTATGCACGGGTTATTCGAGCGCATTAAAGCGGCTTATCGAAACACAATGAACCAATACACAGTAAAAACACAGCGAAAGTTAATTCTATCCGTTTATCATTATGGCACTCCTAAGTGAAGTTGACCGAAATCAGGCAATTGGAATGTTTGTTGCCGGAAGTTCCAAAAGTGCCATAGAAAGACGGTTTGGATGCCACCATTCAACAATTTCCCGGCTTGTGGCTCGTTACCAGCAGACTGGAACTGTGCGCGACCGTGTTCGACCTGGTAGGGCCCGTGTTACAACTCTCAGACAGGACCGGTATTTGTTGGTTACACATCTACGTGACCGGTTCCTACCAGCAGCAACTTTCGCAAGACGAACAGTAGGCACTCATGGGTAAGTGGCATACTCGTTAATTTCATACGAATTCAATTTTTTATGAAATCATTTTTGTCCAATTTTAAATGATACACGTTTCTGTTTTGGCGCAGAATACATCCTAAGACTGTCCGACACTTTCCTAGAGGAGGTGGAATTCTGCAGCATGATGGTGCTCGAGCTCACACAGCAAATGCAACTCGCAACTTCATCGCACAGAACGGTATAGATGTACTGGACTGGCCAGCTTTATCACCAGACATATCACCCATTGAACACATTTGGGATATGCTCAAACGCCGTGTATACGCACGTGTTAACCCCCCGGAAAATTTGACTCAGCGCCGGCAAGCGTTGATTGAAGAGTGGGACAATATTCCACAGAGATGCATTGCAGAAAAAGTTCTTTCCATGCGTAGAAGATGTCAAAGCTTGATCGGCCACACACGATATTAATTGTGCGATTTTCGAAATATGACTCTATGATATTGAGCAAATGAATTCTAATGAATTGCTTGTCTGATTTTGATAAAACTTTGCATATGAAATGAATAAATATTAAATGTACTGATCCGTAATTTTGACTGTTATTCATTTATCGTTTTTTGAGATATTTGATTAAACTTAAGGTGTGCGTTTTCAAATGTACTCAGTGTAGATTCTTTGTTTAATTCAGGTATAGCAAGCCCTGTTAAAGTTCAGTTGATATTCTGAAGTCCCAGGGATAACACAACTTTGTAAGTAATACAAAATTTATTTTACTTAATTTTGGTTATGTTGTTATAGTTGTGAAAATTTATGAAGTTAAAACTAAAATAATCTGTTGGAGATGCATTGAATATAATATTTGAAAATTGTAAAAGTAAAATAAAATGTTATTTAGAAAGCAAATTCAACATCTGAAATAAACGTGTTACTTAAACATTTCATCTTTACCTTTTGGCTGCTTGTGGAGGCTGATTTGTTTGAGTGTGGCGATTCCTGATATGCATATTTCACTTTTTTTAATATTAGAGATCACTACTTCAACGTTCTTAGCACAGTTTGCACTGTTTTCGGATGCAAAAAGAACACCCCACTTTTAGGACAACCTTTTTATACCGTATCAGACGTGGTTTGTAGACGCATGATTTCAAAGTACAAATGAGTTATTTACCTTTCAAACAATGAAAAAAAAATTACACCTTTATTTCCACTGCTTCAATATCCTTTACCGGACGAGTGAAGTTCAATCTTCAATGAACACCGTTAGCCTTATCACCGCGCAATGGTACATTCAGGGTCGGATGTAAACTCGTACCGGTCTATCCTGGTAAAGAAATGCCCTGGTGACGTCATGAAATCGCCGCTATTTATATAATTATTGCTAATTTTAGATAGCTCTTCCTGGAATGTTGCTATTTTTAGATTACTTTTATTTTTAGTTGCTTTTATACCCCTCAAACCGGAAGTAAACAAGTTTACTTATATGACATCAAATCCAGTTGTTTCTTTCGTTTCGTGTTCCTGTTTTATGTTATATCTGGGGCTACCGCCCCCGAACCCCCGTTTTTATGTTTTAAGCGAGAAAGAAAATGGCCGCCAAAAATCCGATTCAGTCAGGGTCGGATGTAAACTCGTACCGTTCCATTTTCTAGAATTATCATTGGTTGAAAATTTAACGCATTAGTCTTTTCTAACATCCCGCCAAATAACGTTTTTTACTTAGACTATCATTTACTCGCATAGATAGTACTTGCTGTGATACAAATTTGATGTTTGTTGTGAAATATTAGGTTTTTCTGTATATAAATGTTTGAAAAAACGGATGAATGTGTTCAATAAACATGGAACTATTTTTGGTCGTAGTATGATTTTTTTTATTTGAGTAAATAGGCGGACCAGTCTAAATGCCAAACCCGGGGTAAGAAATGTTTTAAACAACATTTCGAAATTAGTAAAAAGTATATATTTTATATTAAATTTAGAAACAAAATGATAAAATGAGGTGTAAATATAAGGAATAAATTTCGTGTTTGATAAGTTCATCGAGTCTTGAACGTCATTAGGGCTGGTTAAAGCACGCGTGGAGTCCTTCGGACTCCACACACTTTAACCAGCCCTAATGACGTTCAAGACTCGATGAACTTATCAAACACGAAATTTATTCCTTAATTAAAATTTACGTGCTAAAGAACATTATACTGTAATTCAAAAATAGATTGTTTCATTCTGGCATATAAAGTCCTGGACTGAAGGTTATAAATCTGAGATTGGAAACCAGTCTCAAATCTCAAGCATCTGATTGGCTGAAATGGCGACTGGTCGCCATTTCAGCAAATCGGAGGCTTGAGACTTGAGACTGGTTTCCATGCTCAGTTTTATAACCTTCGGCACTATACAAGTTCCGTTGATATTCTGAAGTCCCAGGGATAACACAACTTTGTTAGTAATACAAAATTTATTTCACTTAATTTTGTTAAGTTGTTATAGTTGTGAAAATTTATTATTTTAAAACTAAAATTACCTGGTGGAAATGCTGCGTTCAATTTATTTGTAAAAAATGTAAAGTAAAATACAATATTAAGACAAAGAATACAAAATCTGGGAAAACCTGTTTTAGTTTTAATTAAAAGGGTATTGAGCTACTAAAACATTTTAGAGTCCAGGGCCCAAACCATAAACCTTAGTTTGGAAATCAGTCTCAAATCTCAAGTATCTGATTGACTGAAATGGCGACTAGTCGATGCTTAAAATTAAGTTTTATGATCTTGGACCACGTCTTAAATCATGTTTGGTAACAGTTTAAAAATTAAAACAAAATTTTATGTTATTGTGTTGTAAACATCAAAATACAAGCCCAATCACTTTTAGAAAAATATTTTTGGAATGATTTAGTAGTAAACTTCTGATGATATCAATACATGAAACGGGAACTTTAAAAACCAGATCACGAAAAAAATGAAAATTTGCAAGTTCGGTTTAATTAATTGAGCCTGTTCATGGGCAGCGACGGAAATGCACATTACTGCCAACGCCGCCTAGCTCAAAGTTGAGTTTAACTCAATATTTACACCAATAAATAGTACAACTTTGGATAGTACAATAAAACATTACTCAAATAAACCCAAATACTGCGATTACTTAACTTTTAAACATTTGTTCATATATTGCAACATTACACTGTATTAGAAGACATTTAAATGAAACTGTGGGCAGTGTTTCATGCATTCTTTCCATTTTTTGCTATAATAAAATGTAATACATTGTCATAATCCAAAGCTTTCTGTTAAATTCACCGTCAAATTAAAAAAACAACATGATCATGCTTTCAGGATAACTGATCGCGCTCCGCAGTCACCTGAAAAATATACATTGTCATAAATTTACATTAATAGATGGAAAGGAACAAAGAAAGCCACCGAATTCGACAAATATCAAACAAAATATTGCAGGCTCTGTTTGATAAACCTGTTTACGAGCAGAAATGGAAAATGCATGATACTGTTCACATCTAGTCCCGGGTTGAGCGCTACTAACCAAAGGGTGTGCGAATAAAGTGTGCTCTTCCATCAACTTAAAAAAAAACTACAGTGTCAATCAAGATTGAAAAAAGAAAACAAGAAGTGCCAACAACCGCGAAAGTGCTTTACAACGCAAATTTTGTTAATTAGGCACAATTATGAATAATTTGGACAATATACAACTTGTCGAGCCGTTACAGAAACGTATTTTCCAGATTCAAAGGCATTGTGAAGTCTTTGTTTAAAACGACGAGAAGTCGACGAACAACTCTAAAAATCAAAGAATACTAATTATTTGAGAACTGCGTTACCGGTTTGATTGTGTCCAATGCTTGTGCCTCACTCCGATATCACGATGCATTTTTAAGTCCGTGTTTTGGGCTGAAGGTTATAAAACTGAGATTGGAAACCAGTCTCAAATCCCAAGCATCTGATTGGCTGAATTGGCGACTAGTCGCAAATCAGATGCTTGAGATTTGAGACTGGTTTCCATGCTCAGTTTTATAACCTTGTGCATTGATGCATTGATGTGTATTGACACCCAAGATTAACTTACACCGAAGTTGTCTCTTGGCACATTAAAACAAGAGAGCGCAAATAATAAAAACCTAAACCAATTATGAAAAGCTTATTTTAATTGCCTTAGTTCTATAATGTGAGTTGCATTATTTAACAAAAAAGTGAAATTTTACTAAAACACATTCAGAAGTCAAAGGCATCATTACAAAGCCAATGCTTTAATCTTCAGTTGGCAGCGGTAGAAGCAACAGGAATGATTAGCTACCATGTATACAGTAACTCTAGTTTAATGTACAGAACTTTTACAACTTTTTATATTCGATCTGTACTGTTATCAATTACCATGTTTGATTGCCGGTGAGCACGATACATATATTTAGTTAAATATTGAGCAACGCTCAACCTGTGCCCAAGGTTATAAAACTGAGCAGGGAAACCAGTCTCAAATCTCAAGCATCTGATTGGCTGAAATGGCGACAGATGCTCGAGATTTGAGACTGGTTTCCAATCTCACCTTTATAACATTCAGCCCTGGGACTAGGCGACACGGACAGTAATATGCAGTAATATGCATTTGCGACAAGGACAGTACGTGACGGTGCGGGTTCGCTCCCCGTTAGAGGTATTATCATTTTTTATTACTTTCCATGGACAGACTCAATCAAACTTAGCCTGCAGAATTTAGATATTTGTCGTGTTTGGTGGCTTTCATAGTTCTTGTCCGTCTATTTTTACAGGATATTTACGCAGTCTGAAATCAATTCTACACCAGAAATGGAAAATTCTCGACCACAACAACTGGTAAGTCAACCATACTTTCTTGCATTGAAAACTTCCATTGCGGCGATCCTACTTTCATGCTTCCTTTTGGAAATCCTTTTCACAGTTAATGAATACAATGATATTAATTCTTGATGGATTAAATATTTTAACAACACTTATTTTATTCGAAGGAAAAAAATATTCATTCTGTTTAATGGCCTCAAGTCCTAAGAGGTGAGAATATCAATAAGAAAAGGAGTAAATAAAAAACAAGACGACGATTAAGGCTTAGTGGAGTTTGTGGTGGCAGTCCTTATTGAAATAAAAACGCAAAAAAAGTATTACATGTACATTAGTGAAGGGTTTCCTTCCATCTGTATCACTGCTTCGGACATCAATACCTTTCACAGGAATCAACCAATTCTTTAAATAACTGTTGAAGGAAAATTGTAAGTCACAAAGAGCGTCGTTAAATATGTAATAGTAAGTAAGTTGAATATCAATTATCCATCCTTGGTAACAATAAAAGTAAATGAATGTTAATGTGAAGTGAATATTTAAAGAATGTCGTGCAATTTGGCCAATAACCCACCTAAAACCTGTATCAAATCAATTGAAAAAAAAGAAACAATTACTTTTGTATTTTTTGAATTTGTATTTGATTCAGAGAAAGGGTGTAATATCGTAGCTTCTTTTAATGTTTAAAGTCTATTAAACTCTCACTCCAGGCCTGAAGGTTATAAAGCTGATTTTGTAAACCAGTCTCAAATCTCAAGCATATGACTGGCTGAAATGGCGACCAGTCGCCATTTCAGCCAATCAGATGCTTGAGATTTGAGACTGGTTTCCATGCTCAGTTTTATAACCTTGGCACAGGCAAAGAAAAAATAATTATATGATCGGTGAAGTTAGAATACTATCTTAAGTGTCGGTGATTTGGTTTTAGATTGTGTTCGCTGTGCTGAGTATTATGACTGCCTTTATATCCTTTCCGCGCCCGACCTTGTTTTAAGGAAAAAATTTCGTGTTTGATAAGTTCATCGAGTCTTGAACGTCATTAGGGCTGGTTAAAGTGTGTGGAGTCCTCCGTTTTTTCAAACATTTATATACAGAAAAACCTAATATTTCACAACAAACATCAAATTTGTATCACAGAAAGTACTATCTATGCAAGTAAATGATAGTCTAAGTAAAAACCGTTATTTTGGCGGGATGTTAGAAAAGACTAATGCGTTAAATTTTCAACCAATGATAATTCTAGAAAATGGAACGGTACGAGTTTACATCCGACCCTGACTGAATCGGATTTTTGGCGGCCATTTTCTTTCTCGCTTAAAACATGAAAACGGGGGTTCGGGGGCGGTAGCCCCAGATATAACATAAAACAGGAACACGAAACGAAAGAAACAACTGGATTTGATGTCATATAAGTAAACTTGTTTACTTCCGGTTTGAGGGGTATAAAAGCAACTAAAAATAAAAGTAATCTAAAAATAGCAACATTCCAGGAAGAGCTATCTAAAATTAGCAACAATTATAAAAAATAGCGGGGATTTTATGACGTCAACAGGGCATTCCTTTACCAGGATAGACCGGTACGAGTTTACATCCGACCCTGAATGTACACATTGCGCGGTGATAAGGCTAACGGTGTTCATTGAAGATTGAACTTCACTCGTCCGGTAAAGGATATTGAAGCAGTGGAAATAAAGGTGTAAATATTTGCGGATGGACGTCCGTAACGTATTTAAACGTGACAAAATTTTGACTTCCCAAAACCCGACCCTGTTTTACGGGAAGACGCCCGAAACGTATTTAAACGTGTGCTTTTTTCACGATTTTAAAAACCATAACGTAAATGTGCGTAAATTTTATTTTAATGCCCGTTGAAAAGTGTATGTTTGAATAAAGCATATATGCTTTTGTCCGTTACCGGCATTCTACCTTTTAAAGAAATTCGGAATTTTCAACATGGTAAGAAACCCGTGTAAAACACGTTATCTAACGTTACGGTCTTTCTTCTGTAAAAAAGGTGGGAAAATGCATATCAAGAATAGTGCGTTAAAATCCGTAATTTCAACGCTCTATTACGTAATTGGTGAAAAATTCAGTTTATCGCAGGAAGACTGTAACGTAAAATTCCGTAAATTAATTAATCTAATTAACAGTAATTAATTTTTATGCCATTGCAAAAAATGTCATTTTTGTAACCACTGCTTGCAGTGGTTAGAGTGTTAACAGACCGAATTTCTGAGCCTGGCAACTTCGCTATATATACTAGGATTAATTGATTTACCGCCAGGAAACCCATCATCCACAGAGTAAGTAGTTCCTTAGTCTATCGTGGAACCGTCTTTACTGGTTGCAATGTAATGATATAAAATAAAGATATTAAGTTAAAAAAACAAACATTTTGTATGTGATACCGAATAAATACTTCCACAGCATGGCAAAAATTATTGTTTGTTTTTATAATGCAAATAACGCGGAGAAATACAAGATTTCGTGTTTTTCCAATCTAAAAATAATCCTATAGGAGATATTTCCGTGACGTCATAGCGTAGTCACATGTTGGGGTTTTCCGCTGTGGTTTGCAAAAGCATCAATAGACAACCATTGATTATAAAAAGTAACCTGTGAGTTGCATGTAAACAAAAATAAAAAATGGTCGTTTCTAATCTTGTTGTTTTACGGGATGCAGTCAAAGGTACGAAGCTGGAGTATAATTCTACAGATTTCCTAAGAATACTACACGGAGAACTAAGTGGTTAGCGGCCGTAAAATGATGTTACAAATTTGGACAGTAATTTGAGTAAAATTCACCGTGGGAACCAAGACTGCAAGAGTCGACGATCGCATTTGTGGACGCCACTTTGTCAAAGGTGAGTTTCTTAGTTGATTGAATAAATATTTTGACATTGTAATAGTTATTTTAATAGAATTATCAATGCTTTCGTTTTGAAATCAAATAAAAAGTACAAATTTCCGGAGCTCAACGATTACCCCACCCACATCCTTTATACCAAGAAATTATCGTGGCCGACATTTACAATGGTAACGTTGTTTGTGATAAGAGTACTAAATGAAGGGTCCAGAATATTTTTATTATTTCTGTTTATCACTTTATATTTGTGTGTGTTGTAGGAAAGTGTGATGGTCCCCGTGATCCAGATTATGTACCAAGTGTAAACATGGGTAATCGGTATGAGAGAACAGTGTTGCGGGATCCAAGAAGCAGCTAGCCTTCTTCACCCCAGATGTAAAGAAACATGAGAAAAGTTCAGAATGTGATGCTGCAGAAGCCCTACTTGACCTGGCCCAGCTTACAGTAAGTTACTCCCAGTAGAGACACCAGTCCAGAAAAATCAGACCTGTATATTACTCAAAATCTTCTCGGGTTAATTACTTGCATGACATAAAATCATGTTATGTATTTAATGGGTGCCGATGAATTTAGAAAAACTCTGCAGAATTTTGCTCACTGTAAAATTCTGCAGAGTTTTTCTAAATTCATCATAAAACAGTGTATGTACAAGTTTTAACGCTTTTGTGTACCTGGTTGATCAATTGACAAACCCATATTGTCCGATCATAATCTAAGATAAGTTGGCATCTTGGTAAAAAATAACCTTAAAGAGAACAGTTTAGATCCTGATCAGATGGAACAAAACAAGCCAGCTGATCTGGAGCTGCACTGTTAGTCTAAGGAGATTAGTACCTTATTTTTCTGCTTTATATTGTGTTTTTCATATTTCATATTATTTCAGATATCCATGACCGATGCATTAAATCACCAGAAAGCAATGGAGGAGATTGGGCAGCTTCAGCAAGAGAACCATCGGCTGAAAGAGGAGATTATGCTTATAAAGTTCTCCGACAATATTCTGGAGGGAGAAAGAAAAGACGCTTAAACTTTATTTACACTGGATACCAAATCATGCTGTGTTTTTAATGGTTGGTGAATTTTACACAGGCAGTTCTACCAAAGTCCAATATAGTTTGAAACTGAGACTAAACTTACAGAATGACGATCTTGCATTCAGGTTTTAAGTCCCGGACTGTAATATCCAACACATTAAATAAAGGACTGCCAAAGCTTGCAAACAAAATTGGCTTTCTGGTACTGTGGCCAGATAAAGAATCTGTGTTGAGGAATCTTCCGGATGTTTTCCGAGAAACATACCGTAAATGTAGGGTAATAATTGACTGTTGTGAAGTTTTCATTGAAATAGCAGGGAACTTGACATTACGGGCATCAACATGGTCGAATTACAAGCATCACAATGCTGTGAAATTTTTAGTTGCCATTACCCCAACAGGTGCGATTAGTTTCGTTTCACATGCATTTGGTGGCAGAACATCAGAGAAGGTCATAACTGTTCGCTTAGGATTTCTGGATTTGATTGAAAGAGATGACCAAATACTGGCTGATCGTGGCTTTCTTATTTCGGAGGAAATAGCGTCGCATTATGCAACTTTAATTATGCCAGATTTTACTAGAGGAAAAAAACAGTTAAGTGCCAGAGAAGTGGAACGAAGAAGGAAAATAGCCCGTGTCAGAATACATGTGGAGCGAGCCATAGAGAGGCTGAAAACTTTAAAATTTTAAGTTCAAAAATGAATCTTCAAACGATTCCACATGCCGACATCATAATGACAATTTGCTCTGCAGTATCTAACTTGCACCCTAGGCTTTTTAATTAAGGTAGCTTTTAATACTTAACCGGCAGAGTTACCAACAAGTTTATTTATTAAGAAAGTTGTGGGAATCAGCTAAATAAAAAATGTAACAAAGAAATTAGTTTTATTCACTTTAAAGAGACAGTGACATGTTGTATTTTTCTGTTCTGAGTGGACATTTAGCAAGGTTGACAAACATTAGCCTTCACCTTCTATGCTTTGTTGTTAAAATTGAAAACACATATAAATTGTCAGATACATTTTTAAAAAGTTTAGTAAAATCTCAAACTGTGATTCAAACCTACACAACCATGAATTGCTACAGAAAGTGAAATAAAAGCTCTGCACTCCTTCCGTCACAACTATCTCAGCAATGCTGAAAGAATGATTTAGTTTTTGTAACCGATAGGCTGTCCCTAATCTGGGATTGCAGGCTGCACATACTGTAAGGATCAAAGTAATCTTTATTATGTGGAAGTGACATCACTTTCTTGAAATACATTCAATCCTTTTTGTGTCGCCTGTGATAGCAGGTAGACACATAGGGATCCTATTGTCCGGCGGTGGCGATGTGGTCCGGTAGTCCCCCAACTTTAACCTGAAACTTAATGTTGCCTATAACTTTGAAAGTACTTGTCCTATTCACTTCATACTTGGAATATATCATCAGCACGAACAATGCCATCTGTGATGACAAGAATGATAACTCCAGTTTCAATATTTGTTTAGTTATGCCCCTTTCAAATGCAACTTTAACCTGAAACTTAATGTTGCCTATAACTTTGAAAGTACTTGTCCTATTCACTTCATACTTGGAATATATCATCAGCACGAACAATGCCATCTGTGACGACAAGAATGATAACTCCAGTTTCAATATTTGTTTAGTTATGCCCCTTTCAAATGCAACTTTAACCTGAAGCTTAATGTTGCCTATAACTTTGAATGTACTTGTCCTATTCATTTCATACTTGGAATATATCATCAGCATGAACAATGCCATCTGTGATGACAAGAATGATAACTCCAGTTTCAATATTTTTTTAGTTATGCCCCTTACAAATGCAACTTTAACATGAAACTTAATGTTGACTTTAACTTTCAAAGAACTTGTCCTAGTCACTTCGTACTTGGAATATGTCATCAGCATTAACAATGCCATCTGTGACAACAAGAATGATAAGTCCAATTTCAATTTTTTTTTAGTTATGCCCCTTTCAAGTGCAACTTTAACATGAAACTTAATGTTGACTTTAACTTTGAATGTACTTGTCCTATTCACTTCATACTTGGAATATATTATCAGCATGAACAATGCCATCTGTGACAACAAGAATGATAACTCCAGTTTCAATATTGTATGAGTTATATCCCTTTCAAATTTAACTTTAACATGAAAATGAGTAAAATGCCTGTAAAATGGAAATTACTTGTTCAATTAATTCACTTAATACTTTGAATAACTCATCTGCATTTACAAACCAATTTTTGAAGATGATAACTCAGGTTTCACCATTATTTTAGTTATTCCCCTTTTAATTGCAATTTAGATGACACGTGTTCTGTTGTGTAGTATTGAAATCAACTTCAATAAAATATTTTTATTATATATGATTAAACATAGGCCCACATTTCAACGTTTTCCATGCAGGCGACACATGCGGAACACAACATTCTAGTTTAATGTAATCTGAGCATTTATAATGAATGTTCAACCCTTCATGCCCGTTGCTATTCTTAATAAAAAATATGCATTACACAATATATATATATATATATATATATATATATATATATATATATATATATATATATATATATATATAAACTAAAATATGTTAAAGAATAGTTTCTTTCACTTTGACAAATAGTTGCTCTGTTAAATTAGAAATCCAGTTTCATTTAACAAACAGAAATAAGTCTGCAATGTCTTATTATTTCAACTTATTCCATTCCATTTCATATTGTCAACATTGTACATGTACCACCCATTTGTTTTGTAAATTTTATGCTGATGGTACAGGCAGTGGTTACTCCAGCGCCTGCAGCGCTTTGATTAAGTAATTACTAGGTAGACATAGGATTTTTTTAAAATAATGAATAACTGTTTTGGAGCAACTTTTTTATTTTGACAATGAAAGATGAAGAAACAGCAACACATGTAATTACTTTTTTTTTCTTAAAAAAGGTCAAATGTATTCTTACTAAATTATATTTGAGAGAAAATATGCGATGCATTCAAAGGACTAATAGTTTTAAAATACCGATCAATGATTCCGCGTTCTTTTAAATAGCCACCAAAGTAAGGACTTTTTTTAAAATGAAAAATAAATCGACGGGTTTCCGACGACAAAACAGTGTCGGGTTTTGAAAAGCGATTTTTTTATACGTTTAAATACGTTTCGGGAGTCTTACCGTAAAACAGGGTCGGGTTTTTGGAAGTCAAAATTTTGTCACGTTTAAATACGTTATGGTCGTGGAAAGGATATCAGCTGATATATGTAAAAAATCTCCTTGAAGGTGATGTAAGTACAAATATAGTTTTCTCTAATATAAAACAAAGTAGGATTTTAGTGATTTGTGTTTTGTTTGGGTTCAAACTGTTTGAATTTGTAATATGACATATTGAAAAAAAAAACACGACTTTATCTGGAAATTCTGCGCTTGATTAAAGACTAAACAATCATATATCATAAAAACGCAGGAATAACTGATTTGACTGTCACATTGTCGCATTTTAGAGATAATTAAATGGCGGACGAAAAAAACATAAACAACAGTATATATTCTTATATTGCCACGATTTCTCAATGTTTGATTTGTGTATTTTTGTTGAATTTCAAAAAGCCAACTCGGTAACACAATCTAGACAATAGTAATTTAACTGTTATTAATCCTAAGTAAAAACATTGAACCATAGTTACAAAGTTTTATTGACCTAATTGACATCTCTTTCGTTTTCAACGCCTACAGGTCCGTGTTTTGATTTGATACGCTTAGTTGAAATTATTTAAAGATTTAATTGATATTCTATTGCATTTATCAGGGTATAAAAACATTTTGGTTGTTAAAATTCTGTGAAAACCGCCAAGCTGCACTATTATACGCCACCATGTGTTTATACACGGAAAAAAAACTACGTCATATGACAATGACAAGCAGCAGTGACAAAGCAATGTTATTCGAAATTCGTAACTTCTTTTTATACTATGAGGATCTGCGGAAACAACAAACGTTGTAGAAGAGTTGACCCATATTGTGTTGGGACCACTTGCCGCCTGGTATGCGTTCCAGAATGGCAGGGAAATCCAGCAAGTAAGTCACCGTTTCTTATAGTTAACATAGAATAGACTTTATTCTTTTATTTCTACAATCCAGTCAGTTTTGAGACATTACTTGGTGTTTGCTCAATGAATATTTCTGCCTGATGTTTGTATATAAAGCCCCCCCCCCCCCCCCCCAAAAAAAAAAAAAAAAAAAAAAAAAAAAACCAAGACTCATAACTGGCGACCCATGTTGAAAGATATGGTAATCTTATTAAAAACAAAGAAATTTGGGTGTCAAGGCTCATTCATATTAACATTCGTATTTACACCAGGATATAAATCTGAGCATGGAAACCAGTCTCAAATGGCGTCTAGTCATCATTTCTGCCAATCAGATGCTCAAGATTTGAGACTGGTTTCCAATCTCAGTTTCATAACCTTCAGCCCAGTGATGAAGATTATAAAACTGAGATCGGAAATAAGTCAAGTCTCAAATCTCAAGCATCTCGTTGGCTGAAATGGCGACCAGATTTGAGACAGGTTTCCATTCTCAGTTTTATAATCTTGGGGCCAGATTTATAGAGCTGATTATGACAATCCTAACCTTTCGTGTTTTTTAGAGGAAATGACATGTTAACATTATCAAAGGAATGAGAAGCTATAGTAATTATTCGAGCATGTTTTTGCTAACGGCGATGCTGTACGGTTGTTTTAAACATAAGGTTCCTTATCTACTTAATTTTAAATTATTTCTCATGAAGGTGGAAAACAGCATTAAAATTAATAAAGGGCTATTATTATACGTATAACCAGTGTATTTTGTAACTTCCGGTACAGCAAGGGACGAATGTCTGTCTAATCCATGTCTTCACGGAACCTGTGTTGATCACATCGGATTTTACACATGCTTGTGTAATGAATGTTGGGTCGGATACAACTGTGATCAAGGTAAGAATGATTTCACATAAAGAAACGTTCAACAACTTTACGTACAAAAAAGTCATGTATATTCAGGTTACATACCCATAACTGAATTGATGTTACTACATCTGGTACTGTTAATTTGATGACATTTTGCCGACCCAGAAGCACTTACCGGTCAACATTTAACAGCTTTAAACCCCATCAGTCATCATCTTCTTACATCTCGGGTCTCGATATAACACAGATAACCTCTCATCTCTGCTGTGTCATATACATGGCGCAATGGTCATGCTCGTTGTGTTCTCGGTAGGAACATAGAGTACATGTCTGCTGTGTCATATACATAGTGCAATGGTCGTGCTCATTGTGGTCTCGGTAAGAACATAGAGTACATGTCTGCTGTGTCATATACATAGTGCAATGGTCATGCTCGTTGTGGTCTCGGTAAGAACATAGAGTACTTGTCTGCTGTGTCATATACATAGTGCAAAGGTCGTGCTCGTTGTGGTCTCGATAAGAACATAGAGTACATGTCTGCTGTGTCATATACATAGTGCAAAGGTCGTGCTCGTTGTGGTCTCGATAAGAACATAGAGTACTTGTCTGCTGTGTCATATACATAGTACAATGGTCATGCTCGTTGTGGTCTCGGTAAGAACATAGAGTACTTGTCTGCTGTGTCATATACATAGTGCAAAGGTCGTGCTCGTTGTGGTCTCGATAAGAACACAGAGTACATGTCTGCTGGGTCATATACATAGTGCATTGGTCGTGCTCGTTGTGGTCTCGATAATAACACAGAGTACATGTCTGCTGGGTCATATACATAGCGCATTAGTTCCGTAAGAACACCTGCTGTAATATTTAATCATAGCGTAGCGACTTTGCTCGATGTTGTCTGATAAGAACAAAGAGCTCATGTCGACTGTGAAATACACATAGTAAAACGGTCGTGCTCGCAGTGGCTTGCGTTAAATGCGTTTATACACGAATGCGGTTGAACAACCATAATGCCCTCTAATGGTTTGACAGCTTTGGCTGTTATAAGAACAGTTGCACATGAAACAAGTATAATTATACAGTATCAATTGAGAAGGATATACCTTTCCCTTTAACGCTACAGAAAATAACGAGTGTAGAAGTAATCCCTATGTTCATGGTCCTGTACGGATCGATTGTGCGGCTACAAGTGCACGTGTGATCCATGTTGGGAAGGCGTTAACTGTAATTAAGGTAAAAAAGAAATTGCATAATGCTTTTGACAACTTTACGAATGTTGACCAAACATAAACTGAATGGTGTAAATATTTGGGGTAATGTGAAATTGTATTCACAAATTGTTGTGTTTAACCAACACAAAAATATATTTACCGAAATCTTCTTAGTGATCTTGCTCTTTAAGATGTTTGAGATTTGAGACTGGTTACTATTCTCAGATTTATAACCTTGAGACCAGGACCAAAGGTTATTAAACTGTGCATGGAAACCAGTCTCAAATCTCAAGCATCTGATTGGCTGAAATGCCGTCTGTTCAGCAAATCAGATGCTTGAGATTTGAGACTGGTCTCCATGCTCTGTTTTATAACCTTGGGCATAGATTTTTAAACATGTTAACTGATGCTAGGATGAGTTAATCTCGCTTTTTAAAATTTTATTTTTACATACATATATATTTTAATTTATTAACGCTACAGAAAAGAACGAGTGTAGCAGTAATCCCTGCGTTCATGGAACCTGTACGGATCAACTGTGTGGCTACACGTGCCGGTGTAATCCATGCTGGGAAGGACGTAACTGTAATCAAAGTAAGAAAGATGTCGCATAAAGAACCTTTCAGGATTTTTGTAAATTAAACGATAATTTAATTAACGTGTAATGTTAAATTTATGACCACGAAAACTAATGTATCAATACTAATCGTTTCATTAATCTTCAAAGTTCTTTCTAGGCAAAAGATAAATAGAAAACGTTGTATAAATTCTTGTTGATTTACAAGTGCACCGTAAAGTTTACGGGGTTTACCAACTATATGGGCAATATTAGGGAACAATTCGAATGATGTATTGTCCAACAACATTGACCTGGCACTCTTGCATTAGACCCCATATTCGTTAAATTTCGTAAACGTTACGATCTACGTTGAATCGGTAGTCCGGCATCTATTTCAATACACAACACATCACTGGGGTGAAAATTGAATAAATATATCGGCTTATTCGCTGATACCCGTGTTTATCCAATGACCTTTACGAATATTAATGAAGTGCCAGGTCAATATTGTTGGACAATACTCTGTCGTACTTGAATATTTGATATATATAGCTATCTATATTTTTCATAACAGAGCTGTTCTTTTTAGTAAGTGATTGTCATTTAAGTATAACCTTAAAATGATAGTGCCTCTAGCTGGGAGCGAACCCGCACCGTCACGGCGACAGCGCCTAGCCCTGCAATTCCTGCGACGCAACCAATTGAGCTAACCGGGACAACCCCAAAAAAGGTTGATCGGATAGCCCTGATATACGTAACAATCACTGCATGACACCGGTAACGGGTTATTTTACTGATAACAGTACTGACTATATGTACGGGGAGACTTTTTACGGCCGCCACACTGCACAAATAGCGAAAAGTCATTTTAATTTACTTACGTTGCAGATATAAACGACTGTGTCGGTAGTCCGTGTGTTCATGGAACCTGTTATGATCGAACATGTAACTACTGTTAGGAAGGAACTAACTGTGATCAAGGTTAAAAAAAAATGTCTTATCAAGAAGCTTTCAACAGCCTTATGTAGATGTAGACTTATACAATTTAATGGTTGAAATTACTTTGGAAACACTTCTAAAACTGTCACCAAGTTCTTGGCGTTTTAAAACTAGTGCTTTGGCTCGGTTACACACCAATTGGATCTCTTTTTAAAACAATGTGTTTGAGCCTTCTTTTTCGAACATTTTAACTTTTTTTTTCAACTAAATGGGACTGGAACAAATGCACGATATTCTCCCGTTTATATATATCCTTTTTATGTGCATCCATTTAATATGAAGTCAATCGCAATGTATTAAATGTGCGGAATTCGTTAGATTTGTTCTCATGTTTATCTTGAAAATATTTACACTTCAACTTCACCCTCTACGATGAAGTTTTATTCATCTAACGAATCATAATTTCTGATGGTAAAGAGTGTGACCTATTACTTTAAAAGGCGTGGTTCTAACGGTAGAACCGTTTACAATTTATTGGACGTTGCACGATGTTTTGACGTGTGACGACGCCGAGCACGCACGTTTTTCTCTGAGTTGCTGCTAAAAAGCATGCCGTCGTTCACTTTGTCGTCAACGTAGCTGTTCGAACAGCCATACGAAAAACCCGTAATATCACGAATTCTTCTAGTTATTTATGTTTTTATTTATGAGTGTAAATATAAGGATTGGATCGATATTTAAAAAAGAATCATGGCGAAATTAGCAAGAAACAGTTCCATTACATAACCAATTAGAATTATGGTATTAATATCAACGTTATTTTATTTATTAACGATACAGAAATAAATGAGTGTGACAGTAATCCCTGTGTTCATGGAATATGTACGGATCAACTGTGCAACTACACCTGCCAGTGTAATCCATGTTGGGAAGGCCGTAACCAAGACTAGAGCACCTGTAATATTTTACCATTATTGAGTTCAGTGGCTTTCATTTTTATCTATCGACTTCACTTCGACTTTAAAAAGAAACCGTAAGAAAATAATAATTTGAATAAAAAAATCGAACCCAAGGCAACAGAAAAGTAAAAATTATCAAAACAATTATATTTCAGTGAAGCCATCGTATAATGTTATTTCTTTAAATTTTCTACTAAACACGACTACCAAAAACAAACGACAATAGCAGAGATCCAGATATCATAAAGTAGGTTTCAACCTGCACCACTACAGAAATAAATATAAACATCCTAATTTTAATGGATAACAATTACAAGCTGAATTTCTAATGTTACGAGGACTTTAAGAACGTTAACAGCTGAGATTGAAATTTTATTATTAACATTCTTCATTTAATGCTCATTAATTCAAACAATGCGTATTGTGTTGGAATAACACACCGAATTTAATTTCAGATGAAGTATATGGCTGCTTCACTGATGGTACAATGTGCTAATTGTATTGTAGTGCAAATCATGATTTTAAGACACGTCTCTATGTGAATATCTAATTAGCTATCCCTTCAGGTCTCTTGGATATTATCTTGCAGAAAGAGTTTACATGTAGCAGTACAATAATAAACACCTGTATTTACAAAGCTGGTTTGGTTCATTATTATAACACACCTATAAACGTTACACTCATTTGTAACGATCCTTAATACTGTTATGAGATGTTATTTAGTGCAAGAGGTTCTGCTCTGAAAACCAAGATTGCAGCACAATTAAAAAGTATTGATCTATCTAACATCAGACTTCCTGAAAGTTGAAAAAAGTGTCAGACATTTGGTCAGACAAGATGTGAAATTCTGTCAGACCGAAACATGTTAAAAAAAGTATTAGCAAGTATTAGGAGTTCAAATTTGTGTCTGACATTCGGTCTGATAACATAAGAAATCATGTCTGACCGGCCCAAATTTTACCGGACAGGTCCTTCGGTACGGCAACTTTCGGGACGTCTGTAACATGTTGTCGGAAGTGAGCAAATGACAGAGTTATTGTAACAGTCAATAGGATACTTTAAGATCTTTTTTCTAACAAAAACGTTAACAGTGTAAAAGTAGGCATAAGCTTCAATACCGTAGTCGGGTCAATAAATGACAAACGTTAAAATTGTTGATTTCTCTTGTATTTTTCAAAGTTCTTAACGTATGCAAAATAAATATTCATCAATATCATTGATTTTCCGAAGTATTTTCGAACTCAATTTTGCCGTTCAAGAGAGTTTTTGGTTTGATGACAGTGCAATAACGACTGCCTTAACACCCTAACATGATGATATCTCAAAACCAAAAAATAATTTTGTCTAAGTTTTTACCGAAAAATAACTGTATTTTACCGTCAGAAAATCATATAATATGTGCAATTGCTTCGAAAAATTAACATTATCAAGTTCTGATTAGCTCTTGCCCATCTGGTCATTATCCCCCGGAGACCCGGTAGTTCGAACATTGTTAAGGTCAAAGGACGATATAAACAGTAAAGCCTGTCGCAGATTAAACAATTTTTTTCTAGGGACGATGCGGGCTTACTTAACTTTTAAAGATTCATTGACAAAAACTGTAGAGAATAAAATAAATTCTTGCTTCCAGAAATGTTAAATTATTTTAATTGTACACTTTAAAATAAAAATGATTTTTAAAACACTGTTAGAAAGGTGATTTGTGACACTTTCTCGAAGTTGGTACTTTTCTTATTTGGGTTGAAGATTTGTATATGTATTGTAAATGCTGAGAGAATGAGTAAGTGAAGACCCTGAAAACATTTCATCTAGAATAAACCACGTTGAACATCCAATTTGTGAGTTAAAACACATTTGACAAAAATAATTTAAACAGTTCTAACCCAGTTACCTTTCATAATTTAGTAATTTCTGAAAAGTAACCACTACAGACTGAGTGTATCTTTTTAATGCGTTTTGCCTGTATCGTTGATTAACTATATAGCAGCGGCATGAAGAACACCAGCACATTTATCATCAGTGTATTCATAGAGCTTTCGTTATTTATAAGAATTATTAGGGCTTACTAATGACCATTGATCCACTTCGGCCGAAAAAAACCTCTCCCTAAAGAATTACAGTTTCATTTGTCGCAGACTTTAATTCTAAAATCTGTCTTTTACAAATGGACTGTTTATACTTTAATTAATGATACATTCATGACTTCAATTTCTTAAATGTCTGAACGTCTTTAATGTTCAAAGTTGAACAGCTTAGGTTTATCTAAATGTCAAGCAATAGCATTAAATATCAAATAAGTCAATTAAAAAAAACATATGAAAAATTTAATAAACAGTTCGTATCAATTTACCTGGTTTGTGTGTCAAAAAAAGTAAAGTGATACATGTAACTTTGTGTCTTCATATTATTTCATGTTATTTTTTTCGTTATTGTCAAAACTAGTTTTATTTTCTTTGTTACCTTAACAAATACATGTAAGCTAAACTTGCATCTCTATACAATTTTGTTGAAATTGGATACTGGAGAAGAGAATAAAATTTCTATGCAAACGTATTTCAGTCTGGTGTAGCAACAAATTAATCAAATGTTTTGTTGTTATCTATTTTTATGTTTTGCCTTGTTCAATACTCTGTGTTCAAATGAAATTAACAGCCCTGTAACTAAAACGAAAGCGGTATGGAAAAAATCTAAAGTATATAAAAATGGAAAAGAGTGGAATTTAAAACCACAAATCTCTACAAGTGTTTAGTAAACCGTTTAATATTAATTATTGAATTTTATCATTTGACTCAGCCCTATCGATGAATTGTTAAAACGGCTGACGGTGAGGTTAATTTGACGAACAGTGAGGTTAATAGAAAGGATGAAATGTTAAACAGTAAAACAATCCCTATGGAGGTTGTTATCATTATATTAATGGATGTTGTCAATAAGTAAATTAGCATATATTCATTTACTAGTTTAGACCATACGAATCAAGAAAAGATACTATAATGGGATATACAATTAGTATGATAACAAATAATTTACAATAATATCTGGCCATTTGGTAATAAGAGTATAATTTTTCCGTTACTGAATAATTGAATTCCTCTCGTACATTGATAGTTCTTCAGAAACTTGAACTATGACTGATTCCCCAAGTTAAATTGTCACTGTTAAACCTACAACCTTAATCTAATAATGATAACATGTCTGCTTATTTGTATTGTCGCACGGAACAATCGACGGAAAGTGATCATACGTTAAGTAACTTTATTGCAAAACAGATGTCAATGTCTTGACTATACTATTTGCTAAAGACATTCCAGTTTGCGATTTCATTGCCCAAGGTTATAAAACTGAGCATGGTAACCAGTCGCAAATCTCAAAGCATCTAATTGGCAGAAATGGTGACCAGTCGCCATTATTCAGCCAATCAGATGCTTGAGATTTGAGACAGGTTTCCAATTTCAGCTTTATAACCTTCAGCCCATGGTCCTTACGTCATTAGCGCTGCACATACTATTTGTGGCACGCCACGGGATAAAGTACCTTCAGACAGTTGACCTCAATCCTTAAATTGACATCATAATGTTGAGGAGACGACATTGATTATTATGCATTTTGCGTTAAAAAATATCAATTTGTTGTCAAAATGAGTAAGAAAAGCACTTGTTAGATACACAAAATATGACTTAAGGTACCTTTTCCCGTGGCGCGCCCCAAAATTTTAAAAGCTTGCTTCACCACTATTTCATCTTGAGAGATCTGTGTTGTTAATTTTTTTCTGCAATTTTTTCAAATGTCACATTCTGCTAAAGTTATGTAACGTTAACGAAAATGATCACGATAAAATGGAGCGTCTGGTCGCAGAAATTACTGAACGATCATGAAATGTTTTGAAATTTGATGAATTTCACATTAACAAAGTTTTCTAATAATTGATCTTTATTGAGACAAAATATTCATTATTGCATGATGACATGTTGAAACATAATGTCGGATTACCAAGCGATATGATAAAATGACGTTTCCTAAATGTTTTACAGGTAGATCTAAATACAAACTAACAGCTATGACCTTCATCTCAGTATTTCAAAAAGGTCGGTAAAATTGTTTAGCATACGGAACATTTGCTTCATGAAAATAATTTTTTAACTTAAATAGTATCTGTAAAGACTGTGACTTTCGCTGTACCACTCGTGTGAACCCGGCTTAGCTATTACGAAATAAAAAAAAATGTTTCACCGAATCAAACATATATTTCCAACAATTAGGTCAAGGTTGAAGACCATCGAACCATCGACCACGAAAATATGACAATATTGCAGGCTCAGTTTGATTGAGCCTGTTCATGGGCAGTAATGGAAATGCTTATTACTGCCCACGCCGCCTAGCCCCGGGTTGTGCACAACTCAATATTTACACCAATAAACAGTACTATTTTGAAGTGTGTGATGAATGCGCTACTTAGTGGTGTCTACATTGATATTGATAATTTTATAACACGTGTCTTCTTTTTCTCTACTGTTTGGGTGTGTGGGGAGGCTGTGTCTTCTGGATGTAACCATTCCGGTAATGCGTATTTTACTATTTTGTTAATGGTAAAACGTTGCGTTTCTTATTTATAAAATAAAAGAATATTTATAACATGAAGACCTGTATCTTAGATCACTTTGAGTGAAGAAATTTGAAATATTAAATGTGAAGAATTAAGACGATCTGTGGAAAGCAGATAAAATTTCAATCCAATTCAGTGGGATGTATTATGAAATTTGTTTAACTTCTTTGTTAGCTTCTAAGCGCTAGTTTAAGAATCAGTAATTATAGAAAAGTTTAATTAATTACATTTCTGTATACTATAAATATTTTTTGTAATTTCCTCTGAAAACAAGTTTATGTAAGGACCATGTTAATGCTATATTGTTTTTCAACTTTAAACTAACTTAAAACCAACACTAGAGAAGTCGCAATTTTAAATTATTATTTATACCATCACAAACAAAATCATTCATAAATTGCAGACAAAATTACACTGTGACTGATTTTTTGAAAGTGGCTTTTCCTGGTAGGCACACTACAATTCTAGACTAGTTTATTTAAACCATTCACTGATAAAACATTTTGTCATATTTTTGTTCCGTAAATAACAAAAAAAAAAAGAAAAATGAAATTTAATAGTCATTTTTATTTAAATTTAGTTTTCAAAAGCACTAAAATTGAGTTTTTTCTGAATCCAGTGCACTTTTCGCGAACATTGGCATTTCTTTTAAATTGCTGTAACAGTATAACTTTCACAGCCATAAAGCGGTGAAATAGTATCCTAGCAAATCGTGCTCATATTTTTAAAACCCTCTAGAATTACTAAAGGGTTTTAAATGTTTCAGAGGATACAGTTGCTTCTGTACTTACTGCTATCGTCTTAAATGAGAATACCGATATGTATATGCACGATATTAAGAGAAATCAAACACTTAAACAGAGAAAAAAACAGAATTTCAATTTTAGAAAGACATGGATTGTTGAGTTCACCAAGTACGCAAGTTCACAAAAGAAAATACCAATCCTTGTAGAACTTATTATAGAGACATGCAGTTTGTATCTAAAAACAATGATCGCGGGTGGATCCAGTTCCTTTCCTTTAGGAAATGAGAGAATTCCACTTTTGATTTCAAGGTCAAAACATGTTGTCGTCTTTTATTTGGCATTTGGCATATGGCAGCAAGATCTTGTAAATGCATGTTTGCACGATATTATATGTCTTTTTTTTTTCAGTGCTGTTGTCAGTAACGTCTTTTGAAGGTCATTAAGGACGATATTAATATATAATAGTGGTACTTGTTAAGTTACCTTTGTTTTATTATAGGCCAGTTTTACGATGGGCGGTTTTAATATCCCAGTCAATAACGATTTTAGATATACTTCCTGCTTTTGAATTTTGCCTTTAGCGTTCTCTGTGAAATGCAGGATTAATATCCTCATATCGCCTTTAAAATATTATTCTGTTTAGTTTTGGCTTATTGTTCTCTTTTTTTTAGAATACCAATCTTTTAACCTGGGAACCATACGCCGCTGATCATGAAATGGCATTTATCTGAAAAATACAGCATTGACGGATTCATATGCCTACCATCTTTGGGATGGATCAAAGGCGTACTTTTTAATTGTGTTATGCTAGGAGGCGTGGGCAGTACTATGCATTGCCATTGCTTCTTCTTAATTCTTTTATGTTTAGTTCCGCACGTTGTTTTCTCGTTTAGTAAGATGTTGCGCAATGAACATCGCCGTCTAAAAACAAAAAAAAAAATGCTATATTAAAATTAATATCATCTCTTATAGTATATTTTAGTAGTGACGTAACCATTTTCAATGGACAGATTTAGATCAAGAAAGTTTGCTTGCTTTTCTGAAGTGTTCGCTTTATTAAGTTGTAGTTCTTTATGATAAATCTTATTAACCAGTAATGGAAAATGGTTATCTTATTCTATATTTAATGAATCATCATGTTACCTCGAGGTGATGTTAAAAGCTGTAATAATATCATCTTGGTGTTAAGTAGAAAGAGGTAACATAAAGTCTCTTTCATAACAGTGTAAAAACAGATCAGCAACAAGGGGTGCACAATTAGTACCTATTGGGATGCCTAGTACTTGTTTATAAATAGAGGTACCGAATCTAACATAAATATTATCCAGTAATAAAGTTAGCGACTCTATTAGGTCTTGACAAGTCCATAAAGTATAATTATCATAAGAACCATCTGTACAAAATGCCCTATTTTCATTACAAGCGATAAAGGTTTTATTTTCTCTAGCAAACGTTTTCTTCAGTGAGACTGGCTAGCTTGTCTCTTATTTAATTATGGAGGAGCGAAGTGTATAAAGTTGAGAAATCATAAGTAGACAAACAGAACGCCTGAAAATTATATGATTTAGGCTTTTTCAAAACGTCATTTGAATTTTTAATCGACCAAAATAAAGTATTGCCAGAATTTCCAAAAAACCTTATCGCAATACCTATTATTTTGTCGATTTGCTTAAATAGAATTAAAACTTGAAACTATTTTCTGCACATTTAAATGATGACATTTGGCAGGCTATGATTGTCTGAAAATTTTAACTTTTGCTACCATTTGAATTGTTCTCAATCCCTAGTTAAGTAGAATTTCTAAGGAAGTAATTTTCTCGAAACAGAGATTACTTCTTAAGTTAAAGTTATATTTGTTGTTTAGGCATGACTCCGTTCCTTATTTCTTTGTTACAGACAAAAAAGAAAGATATCCAAATCTCTCACGACACATTGCAGTTCCATAATACGTTGCACAAATCAATGCTTAAAGTGTATGACTATTTTACATATGTTAAGAAAAGTGAGAATAGTAATGAAAAATAGTGAGATCTAAAAAAGTACCTAAAATATTCTAAATCTACACAAAACAATAATTCAAATGCTAACGTGGGTGAAATGATACTGACAACAATATTCAAGGTCCTCGAAAAGAACGTTCATCTATATAAATTGGGGCGCGTCGCGGGAAAAGGTACCTTCGGACAATTGACGTCAATCAACGAAATTACGTCAAAAAGTTGAGCAGACGACATTGATTATTATGCAATTAGCGTTAAAAATGTCATTTTATTGTCAAGATGTGTAAGAAAAGCAATTGTTGGTTATGAGCAATTGAAAGATAGGTGTAAGTTCCTTCTAAATATAGTAACAACTAAATTGTCACAAAATATGACCGAAGGTACCTTTTCCCGTGGCGTGCCCCAATTATGAAGAACGAAATCAACATTGTTATTTTTTGTCATCCATTTTTGCGATCAGGAAATTGAAGGTTAAAAACACTACAAATAACTTGCATTGTTGAAATTTGTTAGACCAAATGACCTTATGAATCGTTGTTACGAGTATAAATTCATTACTCATCAAAACATTAAAATCTATGTTTAATGTTGCTTCGTTATTGTGATAAACTGCAGATAGAATTTTAGGGATTATGTCTAACTTTTTTCTTTACTGTTCTAACTTAGCGTATGGAAATTAAGCATATTATAACAGGTTTCAATTCGTCGGGTATCCGTCGGTAGAAGAACACGTGTAAAGTTTCTTTGTTTATTTCTTTGTTTCAATTAGATTTGTTAGCGTCAAATAACAATAAATGAATGGTCACAATATTTGTTTAGGTATTCCTGTGCAAGGTTTTCACTTGCAAATAAATGTCAAATATAAAACACTATTATTAAAATGAAGTTAAGGTAATCCTTATTTATGAGCGGTATTCCTTCGCTCTTGTAAAAAATGTAGATGTTTCTAAGTGTAAAGTCAACGTTATAATGTCAAAGAAAACGTCAACATGTGAGATAGCTACCATATTTAAGCATGGTAGCAATATATTAATAACATTAGTTTGTGCATTGTGCCGTTTGAGAGACAGTTTTTATTCTTTTCTTTATTGTCTACGACATAGCAATGATGAACGGAGCAATGCCTTAATGAAATTACCAATAGAACTTATATCACGGATACTAAACCGCCAAAAACATGTTCTAAGCTAGGACACCGCCTAGGAAATCAAACATTACATAATATCCGTGTAACGCTCCAACGATTATAATTAAAACTTAAGTACAAAAAGTCAACCAAACAGAATAAGCAGCTTTTGTAAGGTTTTTCAAATATTATTTTAAGACATTAGACTGTCTTAACATACATTTTCTCAAGATCAAGTTTAGCATGGGTAATAAAACTACATATATAAACTGTTCAAACATCCAGAAATATATTTATCTCGTATGTCATATTACAAAATCCCGTACGGACTTAGACGAGATTCTCTTATACTACTTTCAATTTAGTTTTATTGCTTGCTTTCTGTTCACAGTGAGAAAGCTAAGTTAGTTAAAGCTTGAAGCGCAAGCCGTAAAATAATTGTTCTGTGGTTATATTGTTACTAGGCGACACCAAAACGATTGCATGTATCCCGTTTATAAATTAAAAGTTACTGAAATGCGTTTACTGTCCGAATCGATGGATTAAGCGACAGTCAATATATTCACCATTATAAATATCTTCGTATTTGACAAGATACCTGAAATTGTGCATTTCTTTTTTGATGAATATAGTTACCTCAATGAATAATGAGTATAGACAGTAAAACCTGAAAGAAGAATTTGCGCAATTTAATGCCCAAGATTAAACTAAATCTGGAGACCATCTCAAATCGCAGGCATTTGATTGGTTGAAGCGTCTTTTAATGTGCTCCGAAAAACATGTGACAGATTGATCTGTGTTACATAAACCTGTAACGACCTAATTTCGAAACTAAAGTACAATTCGAATTCAACGTGACTAGTTTGCAAAGGATCAGTTGTTAAATCCGTAAAATTGGTATTAAGGACCGTCTTTAAGGGCTACAGACATTGCACTTCCATGCAAATCGTTTAAAATATCCACATAAAGTATATGATTATTCGGACAATATTTTTGTGTTTGTGTAACCAATGAATATGCAATAACAAAATTGTGTAGGAGCTTAGACAAGCTTAGTAAATCACATTGGATCTGTTTCTGACACCCGGATTCGGCACTTTTACAAGGAAAAGAAATTCTGCAAGACGGTCGAAAATAATACTGTTAAGTTATGTAATGGGTGGAACCTAACTGACATCTGAACGTAAGGGATAAGGCTTAATAAAAGCCAAAATACCAGATAAAATCCTCAGCAAATTTTGAGTAGTATACGAATTTGCGTTTTTCTTTTTAATGCAATATGGGAAATGTCTTTCTTAAGCTTACCTATTAATTTAGGCAAAAGGATTAAAAAAACACTTTATCGCTTCAAGAAATAGGAGACAACAAAATAGCTTTATATAAATGTTTTATATATTATTTAGTATACAACTTTAAGTCAACGTTTTTAATCTGAGTTTCTTGAAAACGGTCATCTCCAGTAGTAATTCATGAACATCAGAGTAAACGTGCGAGCACCATCAGGATGGTCAAAGTAATGCCCAGACCTGAAACTGTAGAAAAACGGGTATTACATAAAAGTTTTTGTTTACAAATATACTACGTTTAGCTTGACGAAACGTTAAGGCCATGTTTTATTGTTAGTACTGTTATCAGTAAATTAACCCGTTACCGATGTCATGCAGTGATTGTTACGTATATCAGGGCTCCCCGATCAACCTGTTTTGGGGTTGTCCCGGTTAGCTCTATCGGTTGCGTCGCAGTTATTGCAGGGCTAGGCACTGTCGCCGTGACGGTGCGGGTTCGCTCCCAGTTAGAGGCACTATCATTTTAAATGTTTTACAATGGTTGTAGCTTTGTGCAGGTTAATACTGTTACAAATTCTATCATTTCCAACTAACGTTGTGAAATGCATGTCCAGTAATACTCATTTGTTTTCTTCATCGTTTGAATAACAAAATGACTTTTGAATCGAGTCTAGGATCCCATCCTCCTGCCACGCCTTCACGGTCATTGATATACGATTGCATATCCATCTGTTCTCAATCTGGAAGTTCTTAAAAACTTCGGGGTTGGGGTAACTCAGTTTTTCAATAGATGTATATCAGCTTGCACGAAAAACATAAACTAAGATTCTAAATTCTCAAGAGAAGTATTTGATAACACATAGTTAACGGGATCTGCACCCTCCAACACTAAGTATATTTTTCATTTTGAACGAGTTGTTTGGCGAACAAACTGATACTTACGTGGTTTTGCTCCATTAGTGTTTGGATCAATAATACGAAGGACCTGTGCAATCTCTGATGTAAATTTCCCGTCACTACTTCCCCTCTCATTGACTTGTCTTTTTCCGGTGTTTTGGCAAGAAGTCTGAAATTTTTTAAACCATTTTATGGTTTGATACTGAAGAAAAGCATCGGGTTTTTACGTCATTTCACCCAGCAGTGCCTTGCGAAAATATTTATTTTAACATTTCCTGTGCGATGTCTTATGTTCCATAAATAAAATTGACCAAGAGAGCTGGGGAAAATGAACGATTTTTTAAACAACTTGCAAATTCTGAATTGTAGTCCGCAAAATTATTGTAAATGTTCTTTTGTGTTTATAGTTTTAACTAATACACATAATGTGTTTTTTACATGCATTAACTTTAGGGCATAGTTTATCGCTGTTTAGTGAGGAAATATTGTTTGGGTTTCATATTCATGTTTTATGATGATATCGAACGAAAGAACTCGCAAAAAAGATTTTATAAACTCATGTTTTTGCTTAAGTGAAATATACATATTAGTAACGGCCACACCCAGAAGCCACTACCTTCCCACACAACCAAAATGTATTGAGGTAAAGGGAGATCGGGTTGTAAAATGAACAGATGATAAATTCACAGCAAACATTTAACGATAATAAGCATATGAGGGGATACCGCCTTTGAAACAATTTGCCACTGGGGGTTTAACTGAATGAAAACATCAGTTAACGTCATTAACGCCATTGCGAAAGTTTGAGAAAATATTTATTTTAAAATTTTGTGGGTCAGTCAATATGGAAATGTGGTGATTCAGTTCCTTAGGTTTTTGTTTAATATATACTGCCAACACTTTATACAGTTAAAAACAACGTACAAAAGCTGTGCAAACGTGTTAGTGCACTTACTATACAATCTTGTTCCGTTGGGCACACCGTCAGCCAACAGTAAAGGAACACATCGGTGTTATCGTAGAATTTGAAAGCGTTGATTGTGGCCGAAGCTACACCAGAAGCAGGGGTAAAGCTGCTGATCAGATCCGTACTTTGGGTGCAACTGAAAATAGTTACATTAATTTTGTATGCATTCAAAATAAGACTTCTTTTCCCACATGTGCTTCTTATTGATTTCAGTTAGTTATATTTAACAAAGTTACTGTAAACGGAAATAAACAAAAATGTATGAATGGAATTTTAAAAGCGACTGAACACGGCAAATATGCAAATATAGCAGACTCTGAGCCTGTCCATGCAAGCTTAACAAGGTGAATGTTTCCAAGTAATATTGTAATTGTCGGCTATTATATTTTTCTCTACAGCGGTTGGAAAAAGACGAGGGTAAATATCTGCATGTATTGCTAATGAGGATCCATGTACTCAACATGCCCTGGGTACGTTAATAGAGTATTTCATAAAGTTATTTGTTCAGTGAACGAGAAATTTATATGTTTAGTAAATTAAATTTATAAACTGGTTAACAAACAGTACTACTAATACCACATTCACTCTTCAGCAAATGCTCATTACATTGCACCGAATTGAATGTTAGTCTGCAAAATGTTCTTACTAGTTTGAAATCAGTTCGATCGATGTTTCAGTGTTATGACTTGTTCCGGGATTGGCAGTGCAATAGTGTACTTCCAAAAAGTATTCGCCTGTAAAAAAGTGTTTAAAATAAATCACAGCATGATGCCTACTTTTTAAATAGGGAGCGTCACTGGAAAAAAGTACATTCGGACAGTTGACATCAATTTTTGAAATGACGTCAAACGACATATTATGCATTTCGTGTTAAAAATACTATTTTATTATCAAAATGTGTAACAAAATCACTGTTTAGTTATTAGAAAATAATAGAAATTTGAAAGTTCTTTCTAAATATAGTAACAACAAAAATTACAATAAATGACCGAAGGTCACTTTTCCCGTGGAGCGCCTCAAACAATTATATTTACACTTCAACAACTTCATCCTCTACGATAAAGTCTTATTCATTAAACGAATCATAATTTCTGATGGTGAACAGTGTGACGTATTACTTTAAAAGGCGTGGCTACTGTAGAGCCGTTCACAATTTATTGGACGTTGCACGATGTTTTGACGTGTGATGTCGCCGTGCACGCACGTTTTGCCACGAGTTGCTGCAAAAAAGCGTGCCGTCATTCACTTTGTCGTCAACGTAGCTGTTCCAACAGCCATTCGAAAAAGCCGTAATATCACGAATTCTTCTAGTTATTTCTGTATTAATGAAATTATTTATGAGTGTAAATATAAGGATTGAATCAATATTTGATAGTTTCCATTTGGGTATGAAAAACAGTTGGATTGTTTAAAGTACGCACACTTTAAACAACCCAACTGTTTTCCATACCCAAATGGAAACCATCAACAATCGATTCAATCCTTAAGTACGAAATTTTAAATTTTAAAACCACACAAACAGTTAAAAATCAAAGTGCTTTCAGGTACAAGACCTATCAATAGTTTCGCCATTAAAATAGTAAACTCGGCAGCATGTTAAAGGCTGTAAATTAGCTGGTAATATCTGATGAGGGGTTAGCTAAAGTGTTTTTCCTGTCCGTTCCCAGCTTTAACATCCTCATGTATAGTGTTAAGGATGATTTTATTACATAGCGTTTGAGGTATCTGCTTTAAAGATGGACTTACGGGGAAAATAAATCCTCCAAAGCACTTGTTCGCCTACATTGGCCGAAGATTTATCAAGGTCGCTCCATACATTGTAGGTGACACCAACAGCCTGGGTTTCATTATACTGGATGCTGAAACAATATAATTGACAGAGTTATGTTGCCGTGTAAATTTTAAGGACAAAGGTATACTAAACATCCAGCAAATTCATTCAGCTGTGTGTATGAATGAATCATGATGAAAATATAAAATAATCTAAAGCGGATAATTCTTTTCTTTCAAACTCTAAATTGAATGATCCATAGACATTAATTTAAAATTAGAATGTAATTTAAATTAAATATTTATAAGTAAAATCTGAATAAAACTTGAAATTCTGGATGCTTTGAGAGAAATTTTGGCCCGAGCTCGATTCAAATTTTACGAATGATGGTCTACGTTATGTAAATGCAGACAACAAAGGTTATATTTAACCCTGGGCTATTTTAAACTAGATAAATAGGTAAGTTTAAAAGAAATGTTTTTTAAAAAACACAATACATTCAAATACAATTGCATCCTCGAGGCATTAAAGTAAAAAAGTATATTGAATATTACTTGTTTCAAAAGCAAAATGCATGTATATCTTTTTGTACAGTCCTGTTTAGATTGAAAATGTTTCCACATGAAAATATAAAAATGGTAAAAAAAACCTACTCTACGCCAAATGTATTGTTGATTGTGTGGCCTGTTGGTTCTATTTCATTGCAAGTGATGTTGACAACTGTAATAGTGCTTCCTCCGACGATTTGGTTAGCCAACATACCGGTGTATGATCCGAAAGAGAACACTATGTATTTGTCCTGTGGAGAGAGAAATCTTCTATATATAATAATTAGTCCATTTTCATTTTCGGAAGCGTTTAGAACTGTATTTGATATTACATGGCTTATACATTGTATCCAAGGATGACTAGTGAAGATCAAATCATACGGCACATACGAGACATTATGTCGAATGGTATATTTTAATGTTTCATTTTTTATGACTATTGTTCAAGCGCTTTTTAAGTAATAAGCAATATCAACTTTAAGGTCAGTTCATTTGAAAGGGGGTAGGACTAAAATTTAACCAATAAATTAATTATCGTTATTGAATTAGGTTAAAATTACAACTTTGTTACTTTAGATAATGTATCCGTTAAATACAATTACTTTAAAAACAAGAAACAACATAAGGTTTCAGGTTAAAGCCAGTTGAAAGGGAGACATCATAACATCCAAAATCATTGCTGTCAAAAAGTAGCTTTACATAGACGAGTATCATATACCTATGGAAAAATGTCTTTCCCGTTATGGTCTTCCATAATATTTTTAACGTGAAGTTAAGACCTTGACATTTTGCCTACTTTATATCGCCTGTACTTAAGACCAGTTTCGTCCTGATGCATGTAGACCTAAATGTCATCTTTCCATCGGTAACAATTTTATGAGTATGTGATAAAAACAAGATATTGAAGTTTTTCTAAATCGGACAATACTTTAGTCCATTAGCATACTACTTCAACAGTTCTTTCGCAGTTAAAACGTTCCATGTTAATGTTGCGTGAAAACCAGACGAAGCCAACGTGCTATATGCTGTTTCAGGCGACATAAAAATTGAAATTTTTTTTCGAGGATTACCATTTTCCCGACAACAATGTTTATTGTTTCTTGGTGAAATTCTACGGTTATGCAACAAACTGGCGTTTTATAAAAGCTAATGACCGAGTCATCTTCTCGAAATATTTAAGCTAAACCTTATTTTGTCCAGTATAAAAACTTGTCTTATATTGTAAATAATGAGTATTCAATATTGAATGTACTTTTATGTAGCAAAGCAATTTGGGATAAAGAACTAGATGTGCTAATCCTTTTGCATATTCATATGCCCATGCCTCGATTAAGTTAAGCCACTTGATTATATTCTGAAGTCTCGAATTAGTTTAATATACTGAACCTTGTCACAGTTCGTGATGTGGACAGTATCTGCTGGGGCAGAAGTAGTACAGTTAACACCATCTGAATTCTTGGCAAATACAGCGGTAGTACTCGACCCTAGGCCAGTCACCGTTATCGTGTTGTCAGGATAGCAGGCTACAAAAGTAATTTATGTACATGTTAACTTCTTTAAAGTATTCTATTGCTTTTAATTTTGTCAATTTCATCTACGCGAGGTTGTTCTGATTCGTAGGGGAGTTATGCAGACAATTTTAACTGAAAAGTGAACAGTGCAAGCCGTTGGGCTGCGATATCTACAGTGAACAGAAATATGACAAACTCTTATGATTACATGTAAAACAATTCTTTAAGTTTTGCAATCATTTTCAAGTTTTGTGCATACTATAACGTGTTCGTGAAATGGGGCATATGAACTAATGGGGTTATCCAAATCAAAATACACACATCAAAATACATATACACAAGTTAAAAACTAGAATCAAAATAGACCAATTTAAAGTCATGGGTGCAGATCATACAACTTTCAAGCTCAGTCAGGAAGTCAAGCAAATATTGCATTCGTGCATTCAGACAAGTAACTTACAATTTCACATGACAAGCGATATAAATATATATATTATAGTACTAACAATATTTTCTAAATATCTTACTGTAGCCAAAAGCCCAACATAACGCAGGAACAAAAACAAGTGTCAAGAAGCAAACACGGTGTACTCTGTCCATCGCAAGCAAACAGGTAATTTTAATAGAGCCTCAGTTCACCTAGATAAAGCAAATAGACAATAAAGTAGACAATGTTATTCCATTCATTGTAGACGACGACATGTGTGACAGCTTTGTGTGCAATAAGTTGTTGAAAGTATTTTTGTTCCGTGGAACTGCACCATTTTAGGAGACATTTTATAAATTCTTTTCCAAAAGTGTGCACTTTATTTTCATAGATTTTTAATTACTGTTTTTCTTAATGCCTAAATATTTGGTCTCAATTTAAGGTTGGATCATAAGAATATAAAACTTAAATGATATAATTTCAAGTTTGATACCAAATATTTCGTCACTAAAAAGCAGTTAATGGAAAATCACTGAAACCAACGTGCACAATTTCTTTTGGAATAGAGTAAAAGTAAATATGCATATCAGGAATCGCCACACTCACAAAACACAGCCTCCCCACGCAGCGAAAAGAAAACGAAATTTAGAATAAAAACGAAGTAAGCAAGTTACATATTTCAACTATTTCAACACTAGTTCATTAGGTTAGTCAACAGGTTCCGTGATAGTCAAACTTTAGATTTTTATGCAATGGTTATGAGTTGTGTTGTTCGTGTGATCTACACGATATTAAGCCAAAGTTATTGCGACAAATACATTAGTTTAAAAGTGGAATTATTTAGAAACGAAATATAAGTAAGCTGTACAACAATATGAAGAACCATGCTCTCCTTTTGACAATATTAAACAATATTAACATCGCCAACTGAAAATAGGCGAAAGTAGAACACGACCCGAGATAAAATTAAGATTAACAGACATTACTTTAATTCCAGAAGACTGTTAAAATCTCGTTTGTATTTCCTAATTTCATATATTCTTACTCTGATTTGTCTGCATCGGCTTAACATAGTTAAAAATATTTAAACAAATCACTTAATTCTATTCCTATTCCTTCCTTTCCTTGCTAGAAAATAAACAGCCAAGCCAGCCAGTGCTTTTATAGAACAGTTTTCCCGCGCTTTGCTTTGCACGAATTCTTGCAAATTTCTGTCATTTCATGACAATATCTATAGTGTCGTTCACAACCAATGTTCCGTATAAGCAACTGAATTAATAATATACTTCTCATCAATAGAAAGGTGCCACTTTGTTTATTATAACCGGCTATAACTGTTTTACAAAGTATTTACTGTTTCATATAAATTTACATTCAAATTCGCTTTGATCAAGATCAGGAGCACGCTACCGGTGTTGCCATTCTGAAGACATTTTTCGGTTTTCTGAAAATTTCCCGGCTGCCGTCTGCTAAAACATTTACAATCGTTGACTAAAAATTAGAGCGCGTCGTAAAAGAAAACATTTGGAAACGTTCACATTCGTATCAATGTGAAAGCTACGGTACAAGAGGTAACTGTCAGTACACGTGCTTCAAACGAAGGGCGTCAAATAACAAATATTAACGTGAATACCTCACGGGTCGGGTGCATTTATTGGATATCAAACTTAATTATACTCAAATAAACTGAGTTTTCTAGTTCTGACAGAAAATTAAAGTAAAGATAAACTGTTCGTCAATCAGTCAAATTATAGGGGAAATGTAAGAATAAGAACAAGAGATGGAACTTCAAGTTTTCAAAGACACTGCTTTTCTGGTAAAAATCATGCCAGCTGTATTTAACAATTAAAACTTAAACTGGCTCGCCATGTATTCTATCCATAAACCTATCTTTAACACCAACGCATTAGTTGACAAACCTAAACCTTAAGTATAACACCAAATGTACAATGTACCCAAAAGTATGCTTACAAAATTAATAGACTTCAAAATGTAATTTACAATTATATGCTGACAGACCAGTAGTAAACTCTAGTGAACGCGTATTTTAAAGACATAGTTGATAAAGCAACATCTGTGATATCAACATTTAATACTACTGACCACCATTGCTTAGAAAACAGTGCATCGTGTTAACAAAGATTTTATTCGCGTATCAATGGTGCTAAATAACAGATTTAAATATCCTTGGCTTTTTGTGGCGAAAAATATTTATCATAACGAGTTTGCATAAACCTGTGTTACTGTCTTCTTATGCAATAAATTCGACTCGAATCAAGGTACGATCTTGTAAGTGCAGAAGGCCTTATCATCTTTAAATATCACCCTCTGAATTGGACTGTAAAACTTCTTGTGAAATAATGCTTGTAGTACAATAGTATATTAAGCTGAACTTGAGATTGCGTAAAATATTGAGCGATAATCAACTTCAATGAAAAACCACGAGATTCAAGGTGACTTCATTGCTCTTTCGTGAATGCATTTATTTTGCTCAAGAAAAAAAAATTCAAGGAACTAAAAGAGCAATAACGAGTTATGATTTTTTTTTTCAAATGGTTCATATATATTAAATTTACTTTTAACTATCACTAGATGACTATTAATACTTGTATGTTCATCTATTCCGAACCAATTGAGATTAGAGGGTTCCTAATAAAGTACTTAAAATATTTTTGTAAAAATGTATCATTTTGTTTTTGTTTTTTAGAGACTTTATTTTTACCAACAGAAATTTATTGTTATGACAATTCTTTTTTTAAAGAATTGTTATTAATTTTTTTCAACAGTGTTTTATTTACTAGATGATAAAATTACTTTTTCAACGTCCCTTCTGCAGAAAGCGGAAACTAAGTAATTTGTCTCCTTATTTAATTATCGGTTTGATGAAAGCATGGTACCATCTTTCTATTTATAGATTTATTGCAGTTAACAAGGACCATTCAAGGTAGATAACAGATACCGAATGTTTTGACTAATTATTTCAATGCATGTCTTAAAAATATACCAGTTCAACGTTCTAAACATTTTAAAATACAGTTCGGGTTTCTTTTCCCACAAAATTCTCACATTGTAACCTTGGAGAAATCAAGAGAGGTATTAAGAGGGAGACACAAGTGAAGTTAACTGACTTAATCCGTTCAAATATCATAGCTTAATTCATTTGTGTTTATATTTTGTTTATACATTAAAATCAGCAGCACATATTTATTTCTTAAGGTATAGCAGCGTATAAGCCTGAAATTGGAATAAGAACGTTCCTGAGTTCCCGAGAAAGGATGAAACCTTGTTAAATTAAAAAATTCTCATTTCCATCAAAAGTCGGCCATTAATAACAAACATGTATGTTACAATTGACTTGTTCTGTCTGTCCATATAATTGAAGAGAATTTCCTAGTACATAAAGGAAAATAAAATAATTCTATTATATACAGAACAATGTAATTGAATGAATCCTGTATGCTTTTATAGCGGACTTGATGTTTTCTACGAGTAGCGTATTACAAGTTGTTGCCGGATTTATGTTAATTTGATTCCGGAAGAAGCTAGGATAATTTTCAAATTACTAACAATCCACAAAAATAGCAATTGTTTAGGCTGACGGATAGCCTAAAATTTGTAGCACTTTATTTGTCCTTGATCGTATAGTGGGTTTTTAATAAAAGAACACTGTCCTGTTTCTACCGTTTATTACTTCTAACATGTTACTAATAGCCCATCCAAAATATTCCGCGATTTATTATCTAAGTACCCAAAACTTTCTAAGACTCAATTTCTCCAGATCTAACCCCAAACTAAAACTAAACTTCTTCATGACTAGTTTTCCAAAACTTCCATAACTTAAGCTTTCCAGATCGAACCCCAAACTTACTCTTCATGACTCTTCGAAAACTAAACTTTCCGAGGCCTGCCAGGTGTTATGTACCTGTTCAAAATTTGATTGACAGGTAGACTCTCTCTAGCAGACTTGTTTAATCTGCCAGTGATAGCCAATGATAATTCTGGGAAAATTATTCTCCAGGTAAATTAGCATTGCTACTATCAGAGAGGCAACAAAAGTGTTACGGTATTAAAGAGGCGAATTACTAAAAGTATAAGCTTGAACATACCAAAATATTAGTGTCCTGACCCCTATTTTGTTACATTCGTCCACCACTAAGTTTGAATATTAATTTATTATTTTCAAACTAAATAAGTCCATTCACTAGTGTATAATAAAAAGAGTTTGTGCCTGTTAGTCTTTCTACTTTAATGAAATTACACAATTACACATAAATGAAAAGAGAATAAGCTTAAATAAATTACTTTGAAATAAAACACTAAGGCACTTCATGATCACAAGTTAATCCTCGTCTTGATCCGTCTCGAACGTGGAAATGTCCCAAAAACTTCCGGTCTTCTTGTCGACGCGTGTTTAACAAGTCCCGAAATCCAATAACATAAATCCGTTTACTGGTGGCATTGAATGATGGGGGAAACCATTGTTTCATCTCTAAGAAGATTAAGATTGTCCGTAATAACTTGTGCAGGTGTTCAATCGTTCATCTGGATATCATAATCGTTCTTGCTTTAGTTTTGTTGTTGCTGACGTTTAACCTTTCTAATTACTGTCCTCAGTGGGGTACAGGTCTTCTTGGCCTATTGGGCTATATATACAATCTCGACAGAACTACATTAAATTGCTTTACTGTTTTCTCTCAATAGCAGTTCTGGTTTCCTACTAATATTTACAGCTAGTCCAGACTGAAGAAATCTACGCTAGATAAACACACAATAAAATGTTCATATCATTAGTGTACTTGCTAATGATAAGTTATCAATGTTCACAGGTGAGTCTGGTTAATTGTCTCAGTTCCTGTCTTATCTTCTGTTGACAGACGTGGATATATCAGACGTATGATTCTATCCACTGGTCTACGTGATGATGATGAGAGGGTTGTTTGTCCCTCTGCAGAAGAAACATTCTGCCCGGAAGTCTGAGCCGGAATCTCGTTCAGTTCAATGTTCTTGGTCTTTGACGATTCATACTCACACAAACCTTTAGCAGAACAGAGTTTTGAGAAACATCCCCATTTTCGACAGAGGCACAACAAGTTAATTGCCAACGTTATCAACAAGAAAGTGCCAAATGATATTCCCCAATTTGGAATTTCAATCTCTGTTTTTGTCTACCTAGTCTAAGTTTTGTAACTCATTAATAGTGTTATCGGAAACAACACATGCTTCATTAAATGTTTTATCTTGGAAAACAGAAGTTCCATTTATGTTTAATGACTGCGAAACAGGTGTAGTTGATCGAGAAGAAAAATAACTGTCAGAATCAGATCCATTTTCAGAGGAATAACTGTCACGATTATCCCGTTCATTTATTCTTCTTTTCAACTCCATCAGCGGTATGTCAGATTCGTTATCTGAATTTTCTCTTTGTTTGCGGTATTTTCGGGCTAACTGTGCTAATGGAATATTTTCTTCGTCATTCGGGTCAGATGAACTTGATTCGTTACTGACAGGAGGTACAACATATTGCGTAGATCTTAGAGGACGATTACATTTGGTCTACCTTTTCGCAGTGGTACCTTTCCATTTTAAAACATACTAATTTTTTAAAAAAAGCATAGTCGAGTATGAACACGGTACTTCGATAAGACTCAAAGCAATTATAATTCTAAATTACAAATACGGTAATTTACACAAGCAAAAAAAAAAATAAAATTGTACATCAATTTCGCAACTCATTCATTCACAGAAATTCTAATGTGCCAGCGTAATTAACGCCGTATGCATGAAAATGACATGCCCCCAAAACTGGAACACATACAAATATGTAGCGTCAGCGTAACCATCGCTGTAGACATATTACGATATGCCCTCAAAATTAGAGCGCTACCGGTAAATCGTTACAGAGGAAACATACCTCACGAAATACCAAGGTCCTAACCCTAGACCTTCATCCTAACCATATAGGGCTTCCTACCAACGTAGGGTATACATTAAAAATATTCATTTGCATCCACTTATACAAAACATTCGTTCGTTACTTTTTATTTTTATTTTTTTAACATTTTTTCTATGTTTATGTGTTTTTAATTTTAAACCTTAATTTGACCTACCAGTCTTGGCTTCTACTATCAACCTTAAGTTCGCAAACGATATTAAAAACTTATTTCTTTATTTGCCTGGTTTGCCACTAATTTTATACTTTCTTGAGTCATGCCAACCAAGAGAGCATACTTTTCAATACTTTTTATCCATTCTTTAAATTGTTTACTATCCCCATCAAAAGAAGGAACAACCTTGGCAACCCCTTGTGCACCCATAGTGGTTGATAATCCCGTCAATTTATCGCCTAAAGACCGAAAAATGTTAACAAATTCTTCTTGTTCTGCCATATTTGCTAGAGTATAAAAGCGTACTCACGGTTGTAGTAGATACAGCTATCCAGGTTTATTAGAAACTGAATTGAACAATGTCCAGCATGTCACTATCTACACGACAATGTCCAGCATTTTACGATTTACACGATAATGTCCAGCATTTTATAGGGTCAGTTGGTCGCGACAAAACAGTCGACAAATCCTGGTCACGGCACCAAAATAGAATAAAGTCATGTAGCACTTTATTTGTCCTTGATCGTATAGTGGGTTTTTAATAAAAGAACACTGTCCTGTTTCTACCGTTTATTACTTCTAACATGTTACTAATAGCCCATCCAAAATATTCCGCGATTTATTATCTAAGTACCCAAAACTTTCTAAGACTCAATTTCTCCAGATCTAACCCCAAACTAAAACTAAACTTCTTCATGACTAGTTTTCCAAAACTTCCATAACTTAAGCTTTCCAGATCGAACCCCAAACTTACTCTTCATGACTCTTCGAAAACTAAACTTTCCGAGGCCTGCCAGGTGTTATGTACCTGTTCAAAATTTGATTGACAGGTAGACTCTCTCTAGCAGACTTGTTTAATCTGCCAGTGATAGCCAATGATAATTCTGGGAAAATTATTCTCCAGGTAAATTAGCATTGCTACTATCAGAGAGGCAACAAAAGTGTTACGGTATTAAAGAGGCGAATTACTAAAAGTATAAGCTTGAACATACCAAAATATTAGTGTCCTGACCCCTATTTTGTTACAAATTAAGCAAAAACAATCCGTCAAACTAAACTAGATTCTCTTAAATTACTACAAAAAATATATTTTCATAAAAAAGAATATTTAAAGTACTTTGTTAGGAACCTTCTAATCTCTCTTGGTTCGGAATAGATGTACCTATTAATAGACCACTAGTAATAGTTAATAACAAATATAATATATGACCCATAATTCGACCAGAAAATCATGATAACTCGTTATTGCTTTTTAGTTGCTTATTATTTTTGAACTGTGTTATTGAGCGAAATAAATGCATTCACGAAGAAGAAAAGAAGTCATAGGGAATCTCGTTTTCCCAAATCTCAGTGACGTTGATGAATGTTTAATATTTTACATTACATGACCCCAGGCTTAGCTTATACAACCGTAATATTTTACCAGGAGTTTTACAGTTCAGTTCTGAAGTCGAGAATTGAAGATGCTAACATGGCCTTTTGTACTTACAAGAGAACGTCCTGCATTCGAACCGATTAAATTGCAAAATAAGACAGAAACAACGGTTTACGCAAACTACTTAAATATTATTATCCGCAAAAAATCAAGGATATTTAATTCTGTTCTTGAACATCATAAATACGCGAATCAAATAAATGTTAACGCGATGCGGTGTTTCCTAAAGGCCCTGTCACACTACAGCGCGTTTCCACTGCGTTGCCGCGGCGTTGTTTAATTTTCCAGAACGCCGTGAGATCGCAAGAAAAATCTGACTTTTATCGTGAAGATGGAGACTGCACGGCGTCCTCACTGCGACCATGGCGTTGCTTCGGAGTTTACACGGCGTTCTATTGCGTTCCTACGGAGTTCTGTTTGGCGATTGCCTGCGCTCTTACGGCGCCTTCACTGCGTGCACTGCGCTTTCAGGGCGTTCTTACGGCGCTTCCACTGCGTGCACTGCGCTTTCACGTCGCTCACGCTGGGCTGACAGCGTATTGATGACGTTCTAATTATAAAACGAAGTTAGTTCTAAAGCAGTTAAGACTATGCCTGCAAAAAGACTATTTCGTCGTATTACAATCATATGCAAAACGTCTTCATCTTGGTATGTTTGCTTGACATGCATGTAGGTCAGCAATACTTGCTGCTGTACTTCAGTCATGGTGAAATGAATGTTTATTGCCAATCTTGTACATTATGTTTGTTATAGAAACGTCCATAAACGTAGAAGAAGCTTATTGGGAGTGCAATGATCGCTGTGAAAACGCGTTAGAAGCTTATTGAGAGCGCAATGATCGCTGTGACAACGCGATAGAAGCGCACTGGGAGCGCAATGATCGCTGTGACAACGCGGTAGAAGCGCATTGGGAGCGCATTGATCGCCGTGACAGCTCCGTACAGTCGTTGAAAGAGCGCAGTGAAAAAATTAACACTCCGTAAAAGCGCCGTAGACGCGCAATAAAGCGCTGTAAAGTCGCAGTGACATCTCCGACAACGCCGTGCGATCTCCGTGCAAGCGCCACCGATAACCACAGCGTTCGCACTGCGACCTCTGTGCGCGCCCGCGGAGCTCCTGCGGCGTTGTAGGAGACCTTACTGCGCTGCTACGGCGACCATACGGCGATCACACTGCGCTCTTATCAGAACGCCGAGCGACGGCGTTTGTTTTGTGCATGCTCAAAGTGAGCGCCGTGGCTAGGCGTTCTGTGCGATCCCACTGCGTTTACTGGCGATGCCACTGCGTTGCTGCGGCGATGCTTGCGATCGTACTGCGCGTACCTCGGCGTTCTTGAACGCCGTGGGAACGCCGTGAGAACGCGACCCTGGTGTGACAGGGGTTTAAGCAACGGTGGTTAGTGTTATTAAATATTTCAGTCACACATTTTTAATTGTAAATTAAGTTTTTAAAATGCGCGTGCAAACTGTCTGCTTCTGTTATTTCAGATTATTTGTCATACATCGGCATCCGCCAATGATAACATAATGTGGTCAGCGACATTTGTAGCAAATGTTTATAACTGGCCTGCCAGCATATAATTTTAATTTATGCTAGTATTTTATTGACTTTTACGCAAATTTATGTCCTGCTTAAGTGTTAAGTGTTAGACCTAAGGTTTAGGGCTTGTGTACTCCATGGTTAGTGTAAGGAATAGTTCTTGGGTTAGAATAAAGGGCTGGCAAAATGTATTTGTTATTATTACATGCAGCTAACAAGATTTTTTTTACCAGGCATGCATTGTCTTGAAGTTCTTTCTCTTAACTCTTATTCGTACATTTTCATGTTCATATTGACTGATTGACAAACAGTTTATCTTTACTGTAGTGTTCTGTTACAAATGGAAAAATTCAATTTATTTAAGTTAAATTAAGTTCAATATCCAATAATTGTACCGAACACTTGAGGTTTTTCATGATAAAATTCGTCGTTTACGCCCTTCGTTTGAAGCACGTTTACTGATCGTCACCAGAAAGTTCCCCCTTTTTACAATGGATTTTACATTGATGAAATTGGAACCATTAGTTTAAGCAAAGTAGCATTGGTACACACTTGCGATTTCGGATAACAAACAGTCTTATCATGGTTCTTCTGCCGCCAAAATTTAAAATCTCAATATTTGATAGAAGCAATTAAATCAGATGGAATAACAGCCAATGGAAACCATGTTTAAGGCTGTTTTTCTCTTTCCTTCGCGTCGCAGAAAGTTTTACCTAACAAAATTAAATAAAATTTAAAATTTAAGTTTCAAATGTTTTCTTGCGACACATTCTTCTGTTGACTTTGTAAAATATTTAAGCAGACAGACGACAGTCGGAAAATTGCCTGAAATCCAGAAATAGGCTTAAGGGAAGCAACACAGGTAGCAGTAACTGCTCGATATAATAACAAAAGTGGTAACTAATTTTTGACGGTGAGCTCATTTAATAATTTCTTTTGGTAAATGTGGAACATTGGGTATGAACGACACTATAGGTATTACTAAGAATTGTCAGAAATTTGCAATAATTCGTGCAAAGCAAAGCGCGGGAAAATTGCTATATATAACCACTGGCTGGCTTGGCAATTAATGTATTAGCAAGGAAAAGGAAGGACAGAGAAGGATTCGAAGTAAGCGACTTGTTTTCTTAAATATTATTTTACTATGTTGGACAATAATGAACATGAATTTTTGAATTTTAGAAATACAACAACTTTTGATTATAACAGCCATTTGGATGAATATACATGTTCCAAGGGATAAATATAGCCACAAATGACAACACGTTTGTTTTTGAGGTAAATAACCCCGTTATTGTTCGAGCTTATTTATTGAAAGGCTTATAGTGTGCAAACTTGTACTTTTATAGTCTTGTAGAATTGAAGTAATACAATACATTTTAATTTCATCTAGGTACTTTCGCTTGTTTGCAGGATTATTTAAACATTGTCTAATATTGTACGCAAAGCAGTGTTGTGCATGGTAGTACAGCTTCGTTTCTATAGAATGCCATTCCTTTTCTGTTTTCTATTACCGGCCTTCCTTTAGGCATGTATTGCTATTATAATTCATTTAACTCGGTTAGGACTAATGTCTGCTTGAGCACAATATGTTAAACTTCGATGAACCAATTGTTTTACTTACAAAAAGGTATACTTACAAATAGTTCAACCTGTTTGGTGAAAACTCACTCAAAATGTGCACGAATTGCAATGGCTTTTGTGCGATGTCTTCATGTATGCATTGTTTAAATGGCATAAAAAGAATAAAAAATAAAATCCTCGTTGTATTCGAACACAAAACTTAGTATCAATAATTATAAATCAAATGCTTAACCGCCACAGTTATGGAGCCTAGTGTACATGTAAATCTATCAATTCATCAAACATGTCGTATCTACAATCAATGAAACAGCTTATTTACTGTGTTGTCTTTTTGCTTTATTTAGGTGAACTCTGACTCCATTCAAATTACCTGCTTGCTTGCAATGGAAGGAAACAGCTTATATACTGTGTTGTCTATTTGCTTTATTTAGGTGAACTCTGACTCCATTCAAATTACCTGCTTGCTTGCAATGGAAGGAAACAGCTTATATAATGTGTTGTCTATTTGCTTTATTTAGGTGAACTCTGACTCCTTTCAAATTACCTGCTTGCTTGCAATGGAAGGAAACAGCTTATATACTGTGTTGACTATTTGCTTTATTTAGGTGAACTCTGACTCCATTCAAATTACCTGCTTGCTTGCAATGGAAGGACTAAATCTTGTGTGCTTCTTGACACTAGTGTTTGTTCCTGCGTTATGTTGGGCTTTTGGCTACAGTAAGTCATTTAGAAAACAATGTTTCTACATATACTCATATATTCATATTGAATGTCTTGTGAAATTGTAGGTTTCTTGTCTGAATGCACCTAAATGCATAAATGCAACATTTGATTGAATGCGCATTAATGATTCAAATGCACAAATGACTTTGGTTTGGTCTATTTTGATTTTAGTAGTTTTTCTTGTGTATATGTACATGTATTTTAATGTGTATTTCGATTTGGATAACCCATTACTAATGACCAATATCACAAATAGGTTACAATATGTCAACACTTGAAAATGATTAAGCAAATTTAAAGAATTGTTTTACTCGTACATGTAATAATCAGAGAACCAGTTTGTCATATGTCTGTTCACTGTAGATATCGCAGCCCAACGGACAACACTGATCAACATTCAGTTAAAATGGTCTGCATTAAGCCCCTAGGAAATCAGAACAACAACATGTCAAAGAAAAAGACAAAATTGAAAACATTAGAATACATTAATTTAGTTAACATGTACATGTATTACTTTTGTAGCCTGCTATCCTGACAACACGATAACGGTTACTGGGCTTGGGGCGACTACTACTGCTGTATTTGCTAAGAATTCAGATGGTGTAAACTGTACAACTTCTGCTCCCGGTGATACTGTCAACATCACAAACTGTGACAAGGTTCAGTATATAAAGCTAATTCTAGACTTAAGAAATTAATCTAGTGGCTTAACTTGATCGAGGCAAGTCCTATGAATGTGCACTTCAGTCCTTGATCTTGATTTGCTTTGCATCATAATGTACATTGAAATTTCAATAATAAAAACTTTTTATTTGTATTACTAGACAAGTGTTAATACTGGACAATATACTGATTTAACTTAAATATTTCAACAAGATGACTCTGTCATTAGCTTGAATAAAACACCATTTTGTTGCATACTCGTATAATTTCTCAAAGATCCATTAACATTTTGTTGGGACATTGAGAAACACTGAACTTTATTAATTTCAAAAAGTGTCACCTGAAATGATAAATTTAATAGAACGCCAGTGTTGTCTGGTATTAAGCAACATTATCCTGGAACTGTTAAATTTCGAAAGTACACGTGTATCAGCAAAATACTCGGTCTATGCATTCCCCAATTACAAGTGTAAAATTAGATTTGCCACTGACCGTTCCAAGGCGGTTTCCCCTCGGGTTCTCATTTTTGTTTATTGTTAGTGGTGTCTTTTTGAAACTGATCATTTTATTAACCATGCTCTCTCCCTCTCTCTTCTTCTTGACTGTGTGGGGAGGCTTTTTTCTGAATGTGGCGATTCCTGATATGCATATTTCACCTTTTTATGCTAAGCTACTTTAGCAGAAAAGATTACTTATGATGTTGCGTTGTGTCCCTTCAACTGTCTTTAACCTGAAACTATATGTTGCTTATATTTTTAAAGTACTTATTATAAACGAACGCATTATCTGAAGAACAAGACATTTTTACATAATTTCAAGAACAATTAAATAACTTTATTTTGTTAACTTTTAGTTATACCCCTTTTTAACGAACAAACATAAAACTTGATATCATTACTAAAGCATTTGAACTATTGTCATGAAATCTGAAATTTTATATTGTTCGTTAAAAAGGGGTATAACTAAAAGTTAACAAAATAAAGTTATTTAATTGTTCTTGAAATTATGTAAAAATGTCTTGTTCTTCAGATAATGCGGTCAAAGTAAGAAAGGTGTTGCATACAGAAGCGTTTACGATTATTGGTATACTAAAAGATAATTAAATTAATTTTATTGTTGAATTTATATATTACGAATGTAAGTGTACCCAAAGTAATTGTTTATTAAACAACAAAGCCTTTTCCTTGCAAATGATCATTAAAAACATTGTATAAATTCCTGTTGATTTAAAAGTGCATCGTGAAGTGTACGAGGTTTACCAACTAAATGGGCAATATTGGGGCACAGTTCAAATTATTTAGTCTATCCAACTTGAATATTATAAATATACTTACGTTGCAGATATAGACGACTGTGTCGGTAATCTTTGTGTTAATGGAAACTGTGTGGATCAAACATGTAGCTACACGTGTAGCTGTTTTCCTTGTTATGAAGGAGTTTACTGTGATCGAGGTAAAAAAGATGTCATATATCGAAACTTTCAACAACCTTATTCTCGATTTCGAAATTACCATTTTAGCCAGTTTTCCGGTACCGATCGTACTTTGGTCATGGGGGGTTGCCGATAATGGCGATATATAGAGCGTATTTAGAAAAACATGTTTTACAACGGTTAAATGTTAAAATTGGCGAAAACATTTACACATTTTATTTGGTTTAACTATAAATTGTAACTTGTCATTAAAATTATCTAATGTAGGTACTTAAATGTAAAATTTTCTCATTCTATACCAACATTCACGGACGAAGCTAACATCGCAATCCCAATTTTTAACTGAGAGAACTGATAAAGTTACATAAATCGAAATTATTTTTCGTGTCATTTAGTATATTTTAACATATTCAGTAACTATCTAGTAAAAAGATTGTTGATTTCAATAACAAAATTAAAAAATGATTAATTTTACGCATAGCTGCAATGTCGTCATACATACGCGTACCCCTCTAACCGATTGTACGGAAATACCGACTTCCGTAGTTTAGACAATAATTTCGAAATGGTCAATATATACTTAACCATAATTTAATTGTTGTAATTACTTGGGGAACTCTGGCTTTGTTTACACATACTACTAATTTCGATTTCAGTAAGATTTTGGCTTGCAGCCAAAAGACATGCAGCCAAAAGACAACACTCTTGGCGCGGTGACAGAAATTTTCGTTAAGAAGTAGCGGCAAAGTTAAATTGACATAACGCTGTTTATGGAGCCGTCACACTATGACGTTCTGGCCAGCGTTCTACGTCGTCCATGGTCGCTGGTATATCGCCAGAAGTGCGTTTTTTAACGCAAGTGAACGTCGGTGAACGTCAATGATCGCCGGGAATCGGCGGAGAACGCTGGTCCGGAAAAATATTTTTGAACATGCACAAAAATTTTATTTGAGACGAGGGTTCTTCAACGTTTAATTGTAAACACTGAAGAAAGTTTAAGAACGTTCGTGAAACGTTTTACTAACGTTTGCCGAGCGTTGCACGCGTTCGGCTATCGTCAGACAGTCGTTACTCAAGCGTTACTTGATTGTTACAAATCGTTTGCTTTGCTGTGAACGACTCAATGGCGACCTGTCAACGACCGCTAAACGGTCCCCTAGCGAACGCAGCGTGTGACAAAAGTCAAACGAACGTCCTTTTGACGTCCATTGAGCGTCATTCGAGCGTTACCCGAACGTCCATGCCTTAGCACGCTCGTCTAACGTTGACAAATCGTTCTTCGCGCGCCAGTGGCCCGTGAGAACATGCTAATGATTTTAGGGTTTTCTTACTTGGTCGCTGTTACACGCTTTTAGTTCGTTAGACACACGCTAGTGGTGCGTTAGACAAAACGTTAATAACACGCCAGATGTGTCATCCTCATTCTAGAACGCTCAAAAATTGAACGATTGAAACGTTCAGAGAACGTTGACCAGAACGTCATAGTGTGACGGCCCATTTATAGTTAATCACGCCTTCGGGTTGCTTTACTTCAAGCAACACCCTTTGTTATTGCATTCAAATCTTTACAAAGAGTCATTTTCAGTTCAACCTACAAATTGATTTTTGTCAACTTTAAACCATTCCCTGCATTTAAGTAAAATTTTAAAGTTTTTAAGATATATTTATTAATCAGAAAAAGCTTAAATAGAAATCATACTCCGTATCATCCATAGACAAGATTAGCAAATCGCAGCCGGTCTTATATCATTTAATGGCCTCTAACCTGAAACGTTATTTTAATTTACTTACGATACAGAAATAAACGAGTGCCTCAGCAATCCCTGTGTTCATGGAACCTGTACTGATAACCTGTGTAGCTACACGCGCCAGTGTGACCCAGGTTGGTCTGGAGTTAACTGTCAGATACCAGGTAAGAAGGAATCCCATAAAGAACTAAAGCTACATGTACGTTTAATCTACCTTCCCACGAAAACTCAATTATGTTAGTGTTCACATCTCGGTTGGATCAACAAGTAACTTTCAAGTACGATGCCAGATGCTAGAAATTTTTCCGCCGGTAAAATTTTAGAGTTCTAGATTTAAACATATATTTTTTTTATTTCACTACTGATTCAAGTTGAACATGTTGTCTATTCAGATTCAGCGTCTCAGTTTTTGTTGTTGTTGTTGTTGGTTTTTTAAGAAAAAAAAGCATGCCGAAAAAAGTATGCGAATTTCAAAGCAAACAAATAGAAGAAATAAGACAGATTAATTAAAAAGAACAAAAATTGCATGTACGCATATGTTTTATTATCAAGTTAACATTTAAGTAATGAATAACTATTTAGTATTATCATCGTCACACCAGTCTTAAATCTTAAGCATCTGATTAGCTGATATGGCGACTGGTTGCGATTTCAGCCAATCGGATGATTGAGATTTGAGGCTGGTTTCCAGTCTCAGTTTTATGATTCAGAAACGTAACGTCTATCAAAATGTGTATTAGCATCTTCTCTTTTTGCATCGTAATCTTATAAAATTGAGCGCTTGTCTTGATTGCGGTTATTGGGTACCAGTCTGTAACACAATATAAATATTTTAATATTTAAGTTCAAAATTAACTGTTGGTTATCTAGGTTTTTTGTTTGTTTGATCTTTTATTGCACGAAATGCATGTAAGCAATAACTCATGCTAAACTTTTGAAGTCACTAATTAAGAGATTAAATGTTTAATAGCAAAGACCGTTGTTGACTAATTTTAAAGACGAGGTTTTAAGTCACTGTCTTTCTAACGAAAAATTATAATAAATTGAGACAAAAAGTAACCGATAAGAACTTTGGGTGAGTGTAAATTCTGAGTTTCTGATTAACTTTACATTTCAGATTGCAGCGCAAATTCGCCTCTATATTGTAACTGTCTCGACGAGTGTCCATGCGCAGAAGATGAGGCTATCTGCGGTAATAATTAGTAATTTTTCTACAGCTCCTTTCATTTTTTGTTGTAAAAAATGATAGAAAGATATCAGAAATAAATATTACCACTTGAAAAATTTCAACTTGTGGTTGACCAATACTTTTTAAAAGCTATTGAAATCTCTGTCGCCATTTCAGCCAGTCAGATGCTTGAGATTTGAGACTGGTTTCCATTCTCAGTTTTATAACATTGGGGCCAGGAATGCAACTCGTCGGTGATCGGAATTATGATTTAAAACTTTCTTCCCGTTAATAAGTAGAAATCCGTTTACAGAGGACTAACCTATTATTGGTAGTCAGCTATCCCACCTGCGTCCAAATATGAAAAATAATCGTATGGCATTGCTGCATTAATTGTCATATTATATGTAAAATGTTTCAGATTGCAATGGTAATTTCAAGAACGACTTTGTCACAATCCCAGGAAAGTACATTTCGTCTAACGATATTCTGGTGCAGACTGTATCCAGTGGGGCTGAATGCATGGTATTTTGTATCAATACCGCAAACTGCGTTAGCTGTGAACTTAACAAGGTTACCCTAAATTGTCACCTGAACTCCCAGACACCGTTAACGGCACCCCTGAATTATCTTGACGACCCTTCCTATGATTACTACTCTAGGAAATGTTTGTGTACGTAGATTTTATGAACTGGCGCAAGTCACGGAAAAAGGTGTCGTCGATTTTATTTTTTACATTTATGCTGTGTATATATTTGGGGAGAACAAACAATTATGTACAATGATGATTCGGTTTGGCAAGGGAAAATGAGTCGTCGGTGATTTTTTTTACATTTATGCTGTGTATATATTTGGGGAGAACATACAATTATGTACAATGAAGATTCGGTTTGGCATGGGAAAATGAGTCGTCGGGTTTTTTGACATTTATGCTGTGTATATATTTTGGGAGAACATACAATTATGTACAATGATGATTCGGCTTGGCAAGGGAAAATGAGTCGTCGGTTTTTTTTACATTTATGCTGTGTATATATTTGGGGAGAACAAACAATTATGTACAATGATGATTCGGCTTGGCAAGGGAAAATGAGTCGTCGGGTTTTTTGACATTTATGCTGTGTATATATTTGGGGAGAACATACAATTATGTACAATGATGATTCAGTTTGGCAAGGGAAAATGAGTCGTCGGGGTTTTTTTTTTGACATTTATGCTGTGTATATATTTGGGGAGAACATAAAACTATGTACAATGATGATTCGGTTTGGTGTTATGCAATGAAATTGGTTCATTTTTGTTTTAGTATTTTATTTTGTATTTTGGGTTTACGTTAAAAAATTGACTAAAAAGTTTTTCATATTTTATTCTTTGCAAAGGTAGTGGGGTTTAAGTTTTAAAAAATACCTTTAGTTAATAGATGTTTCTATTTTATTTTTTGCAAATGTTTTGATGACAGAATTACAGACAAGCTTTTGACACAAATTACACAGATTTTATTTTTGACATTTATGCTGTTTCTATATTTGGGAGAACATACAATTATGTACAATAATGATTCGGTTTGGTGTTCTGCAATGAAATTTGTTCATTTTTGTTTAGTGTTGTATTTTTATTTTGGGTTTACGTTAAAAATTGACTAAAGTTTTTCATATTTTATTCTTTGCAACGGTAGTGGGTATAAGTTAAAAGAAATACTTTTGGTAAATAGTTTTTCCTATTTAAATTTTTGCAAATGTTGAACCAAGACTCTTATAGCTGCAAGACAGAAAAAATTGTTAGATAAACTTGTTACTTAAGTACTTAATAAGCAGATTTCCTTTGAAGCCAACAATGTGATCTTAAAACGCCATTATGACCCCTAATTGTGGGTTAGGCCAAGGGGCTGGGATTTTACAGTGCCCTCTAGTTAGTTCGCGGCAAAACAAAACTACATGTACATTTAATAATGACTGGTTAAAATCTAGGTAATTCCTTTAAATTTGTGTTACCATAATTTTGATTGGTTATTAGTTGCAATTAATTAAGCAGTTCCTGGAGGAATCATTCAGAATTTTGATTCTGATCGGTTAACATAAAATAAATTAGATATTTAAAAGGAAAGCTATTTGTTCCTTTTAAGGAAAGTTTATTTATTATCACTTAAAATTTGATTACGGTCGGTTAAGATAAAATAAATTAGATTTTTAGAAAAGGAACATTCTTTGATTCTTTTTAGGACAAATTCCATTTGGGAAGGAGAGCGTTCTTCCCATCGAGAAAGTAGAACCAAATCCGCAAAACATTATTATAATTTAGTGAAATTTTCAATATTGTTGTCGGGAATAATGTCTTGACAAACTGCATTTTTATTTGTGATTTTACACATTATTCGAAAAGAAAATTGTATTTTAAGGACATTTAAACTGCTCGTTGACTTCTTTAAAAGTATATTGTTAAATATGCATCTAAGCATTTTTCAAAATAAACACATTGAAACATTTATGACTTTGTTTTTAATTGTTTTTATGATTGACTGAATGTAATTGATATTAAAATGTAAACTTTTCAATGTATTATTGCAAAGTTTTCCCAAAAAAGTACACCTGAGAACATTTCGATTGAGTGGGGGGTTCATTTCAAATAGTGAAAACTGGGATATAAAATATTAAAAGTGGGAAAGAAATACAGTAGTGCAATCATTACTTGCTTAAAATTGGCATGGCAGTCTGAACAAGAATATACACAGTGAAAATTACAAGCTATGTGGCGATTTTCAAGGCTTTTTCCTGGTGGTTTAAAGGTTTTAAAGGTTTGCAATTAAATTAAAGGTTTTTAAACGTTTACAAGGTTTCGCTAGGAGGCCTGCTCATCTGAGTAAAATTAGTTCACACTATCACTCAACAAAGTGTATAGGTTTAGTCTAATTTCCCTGTGCAATAACTACCCGACTCTCATAACTGGCGGTCAAAAACGGGGCGCCTTATGGAAAGGTTTCCACATGAAGTTGACATTATTCCTTGAAATGATATCAAATGGTAAAGCAGGCGACATTCCTTATTATGCATTTTGCGCTTAAAATAACACATTTAAATAGTTAAATAAGTAAAATAATTACATATAAATTAACAGCAAATAAATGATAATTGTAAGTTCTTGCAGGCCTGGAGATTATAAAGCTGAGATTGAAAACCAGTCTCAAATCTCAAGCATCTGATTGGCTGAAATGGCGACTGGTTGACATTTCAGCCAATCAGATGCTTGAGATTTGAGCCTGGTTTCCATGCTCAGTTTTATAACCTTGGGTACTGAATATAACAAGAACTAAAATGGAAAGCCAGAGTCCAATGTTCTAAAGTATTTTATTATCAACACATAAATGTGCACAATACAATTTTTTAAAGAAATTAATATGATTATGAACCTTACATGACAGTTAAGGATGAAAATGAAATGAAGAAATTATCCAATGCAATTATACTGTATACATGCCTTTTAACCCTTTCCTCCATATTTACCTGTTTAAAAAATGTGTGCGAACAGGGCAGATCCGGATCAGACGGCACATGCAGCTGTGCCCAAGGTTATAAAACTGAGCATGGAAACCAGTCTCAAATCTCAAGCATCTGATTGGCTGAAATGGCGACCAGTCGCCATTTCAGCCAATCAGATGCTTGAGATTTGAGACTGGTTTCCAAACTCAGTTTTATAACCTTGGGCACTGTTCTCCCAAAGAAATAAAGGCATATATATGGAGGACAGGGTTGAAAGCACACATTGCAGTATATTACCACTACATATGAACCACCAACACAATATTTGACAGAGTATGTTCTGGGCCCAAGGTAATAAAAGTGAGAATTGAAACCAGTCTCAAATCTCAAGGACTGGTCACAAAATCAGCAATCATATGTTTGAGATTTGTGACTGGTTTCTAATCAGTTTTACAATCTTAAGCCCTGACTTGGAGTCTTTGAGTAGATTTGAAGAAAATAAAACTTCAAATTATAAGTTTTTATTACACAGAGCACATCAAAACTGAGTCGCATATTCTCAGTCGCCCAATCACTTAAACCAATAGTTTTGATGAAAGAAATGTTTAAAACATACTAACAAGGCATTGTTATCATACAAAATTTTCACCACTGACAACTGAATTTAAGCCAGTGCCCAGGTCTTTTGCCCTCTTTGATTTATTTCCAGAAATTTAGAAATAATTTTTTGTTATAAGGGAGAATTCTCATGCACTGATTCATCTAATGTTTATATACACTAAAATTATATTGCTGCATGATTTCAACATGGTCTTTGCGAGGAGTGTAGCAGGCACATTTTAAACTGTTATCTAACAAGGTACTTTGCCAAATTGCTAGGGAACAACTCAGCTCTATTCCAGAGTTAAAAACAAACTTAATTATTCCTTTGCTTGGTTTTTTAACAAACCCATGTAAGTCACTGGTATTTGTCATCTATATATACACAAAGCTTCCACAACAAGTTAATATTTTCAGCAGTAAATCATTACAATTAGTTTCCTGCTGATGCCTTTTCATCCAAGATATCTCCCTTAATTTTTGTATCTCCATCTTCAAGAACTGTTTATATCAAGTCAGCAACTGAAATCAGAAGGAAAATAGTTTAGTCTCAAATAAACACGCTTTGTCTGCTTGTATCTCAAATGGAAATCAAAAGGTAAATAGCGTCATTACTGATACACATGCTTTCTTTGTTTCTATCTCAAGCTGACACAACAACGTAAATAGTGTAGTTTCTCTGCTTCTATCTCAAACTGGTTCCAAGGTTATAAAGCTGAGTTTGGAAACCGGTCTCAAATCTCAAGCATCAGATTGGCTGAAATGGCGACTGGTCGCCATTGCAGCCAATCAGATGCTTGAGATTTGAGACTGGTTTCCATGCTCAGTTTTAAAACCTTGGGCACTGTAGTGTCTAAAAATGACTTTCTCTGCTTCTCTCTTAAAACAAAATCATAATGTGATTTGTGAAGTCTCTAACAAACATGTTTTCACAACTTCTATCTCAAAGACACCATTAGACTGATTAATGAAACTCTTAATCACTTAAGTACTGAAAACACTTCAACAAATGTATAATTTTAAAATCTACATTTGATCTGAGATCATTAGGGTTATTCCTAATCTAGAAGTGTCCAGTGTATATCCTAATCAAATAACACTGATATGCTAGAAGATCTGAATTGAACTGTTGACATTTGTGATAAAACCTGGGCTGAAGGTTATAAAGCTAAGTTGGGAAACCAGTCTCAAATCTCAAGGATCTGATTGGCTGAAATGGCGACCGGTCGCCATTTCAGCCAATCAGATCCTTGAGATTTGAGACTGGTTTCCATGCTCAGCTTCATAACTATGGGCACTGTATATATGAAGTAAAAGGATAACCTTTCAATCCATATATAAGGCTGTTTTCTAGTTTGCAGCCATAGTTCATCCAGATCTGCCTGCACATCTGTGCAGTCTGAACAGAGTCTTCAGTAGCAGCTTTTTAGATTCATTAAAATTTATGACCAAGAAGCAAAAATTGCAGATCCTGTGCCCAAGGTTATAAAACTGAGCATGGAAACCAGTCTCAAATCTCAAGCATCTGATTGGCTGAAATGGTGACTGGTCGCCATTTCAGCCAATCAGATGCTTGAGATTTGAGACTGGTTTCCATGCTCAGTTTTATAACCTCCTGCCCTGATCATACTGCACAGATATACAAGCTTGTTTGGATCTGTATGGTTTGGGACTTGAGCTATATCCCCATGGAGTATAGCAATAAAACATTGCTTTGCCAACCCAGTAAAAAATAATTCTGTAAAATTTATAATATTGAATGACAGCTAGCCAACACTGATGGAGGAACTTGGTTCTTAAATCTAGCTTTCAAATGGCAAAGTTGTCTCCCCTTTGACACATTTCTTCCACTCACCATTCATCGGCATTTCATCAATCTGTGTGGAGTAGTACTGTTCAATATCTCTGAGAATTCTGATATCATCATTTTTCACAAAGTTGATTGCCACACCCTTTCGTCCGAATCGTCCAGAACGACCAATTCTGTAATACAGCAATGACAATTAGTAATGATAATAATGAAGTGAAAATGTTAGTTTTGAAAAGACACAACTATTATAATAATTTACAAAAAGTGAAGCTGATATTTTGGTAGGGCAAAAGTATCTGGCAAATCACTGCAAGACTTGTTTATGATATTTAACAGCAGTAACAGTCACTTGTTTAAAGATTCACAGTCACAGGTAAAAAAGTCAATAGATACTCCTGAACAGAGCAATTAAAAAATTACTTTCAAACTATAATAATTATTTAGAAAGATATTTGAGATAATGGTAAAGAAGAAATAACATGTTATAACAAGAAGTATTGAGAGGTTGAAAAAAATGCCAGGAACAAAAAATAGTTCACAAATGTAGCCATTTGCTTTACAACTACAATACATTTGTTCTGACTGACTCATAACTAAAATTAGGTTTTCTGTCTGAACCAATCAAGTTTGAAACCTCTGTAACTATACAATTCCATTTTATCAAAAGCAAGGCCTATAGTCTATGAACCTTTTTTTTAAGGATATCTTTTCTTCAAACTAATGAAAGCAACAATTATTAACCATTTACTCCATAGAATGTGGCGGTTATCCATAGGCGAACAGCTTGCACATCCTTGCCGTCAGATCAGGATCTACACTCTGCATTTTAATTCATTTAAGTAATGATTCTTATTTTGGTGCGGTTCATGCAGATTGGACGTGCACGCAAGAGCTGGCAAATCCATAAAGCGCGCTAGCGCTTTATGGTAAATTTGCCAGCTCTCGCGTGCATGTCCAATCTGCATGAACCGCACCAAAATTAGAATCATTACTTATGTTTACATTTTATTCATTTTTTTCTTTAAATAAACTTAAGTCGAACGCTTTCAAAAATTAGTATTAAGTGAAAAGGGTGAGTAATATTTGGGAGTTTTCAATAGTAACAGCCATGACATTATTGACGTCATTACAGGTCATGCGGTTCATGCAAAATGAACCAAATTTTTTTAAACGAAGAAATCAATAGGAATGCAAATATTATGTTATTTCTGACCAATAAGTGAACAGAGCAGCACTTAACAGATGGCATGGATGTGCCTGCCGACTGAACTGGATCGTCACTGTTTGCACATGCAATGAAATGGGTTAATATGGAGTAAAGGGTTATTAAAAGGATAATTTATTTGAAATGGGCTGAAGGTTATAAAGCTGAGATTGGAAACCAGTCTCAAATCTCAAGCATCTGATTGGCTGAAATGGCGACTGGTCGCCATTTCAGCCAATCAGATGCTTGAGATTTGAGACTGGTTTCCATGCTCAGTTTTATAACCTTGGGTAATGGTTTACCTGTGAATGTACAATTCTCTGTTGTTTGGGAGATCATAGTTGATAACCAGGGACACTTGTTGCACATCTAGTCCTCGTGCCCACACATCTGTTGTGATCAACACACGACTGCAAGTACAATCAAACTGTGCATCATAAACTTAAATCCCAGAACCTTTCTGTTGTTTAAAGGAAGCTAATTTTAGGAACAAACAGTAACTGTTGCATGAAATAATATCATCATTTCAAAAATATTATGCATCTAAATTAGTGATAAATGTAATGTTTAAGGATTGAATCTATATTTGCTGGTGTTTATTGGGTGTGGAAAGATTTGTGTTGTTAAAGAGAGTGAAGCCTAAAGGGCTTGAAAGCCTTCACTCTTACTTAAACAATTTTAATGTTTTTCATACACAAATGAACATGAATAAACCTTTTTTTTTATGCCAAATATTTGGAGAAATTGGGGCCCATTCCCCCCTCAAAATAGTATATATTTTTCCCCCATGTCCGATAAAAAATTCCTCTTTGCTGGAGTCTGTTACGGACCTGAATTTTTTATATGTTTAACACTGATAGACAAAACAGTGACAAGAATAATTGATAAATTTGCAGAGAAAAAAAAATTTCACTGAAGACCACTGACTTTCTTTGAACTAAAAGATCAGTGAATACTTTGTTGTGTTTGACAGGCTGCAAGTATTTTCCAAACATTCCCCCTTTCCTTTGTTCACGTCGCAATTTTTCCCCTCCAAAGGGCTGCGACCCCCTTCCCCCAAAAGTGAAAAAAAAACACTGATAAATATAGAACCAAATCTTATTTACACATATAAATTCATTTTTACCAAATTATAGAGATGAATTTTTGAGATTACAGCTTTTTTGAAAGGCTATTAGAACAACAAACATGTTGATTACAAAGAAAATGATGGCAAGTTTTTTCGCAGCAGCTTGTTGCAAAAAGTACAGGATATTGTTGCAGCAGCAATATAAACTTTACACATTTGCAATTATTTAACAAGGGAAGGTCAACAAACTGCATATTACCTTGCCCCTGATCTGAACTCTTTCATAATTGTCTCCCTTTCTTTTTGTGCCATCTCTCCATGCATTGACGAGACTGTGAAATTTGCATCTCTCATCTTCTCTGTGAGCCAGTCCACCTAAACAATATACATGTAATTGTAAATGATGCAGGACTGTTTTATGTAGCTCAATCAACCTATGCACTGTTAGAAGGAAAATCACCAAGGAAACCAATTCAAGAAAACTGTCAGACATAATTATTTACTAATTATGTTCTATAGAAAAAAAGTTGGTTTATGTAAATAATTAACAAATTAGAGGATTAAACAGACAAAAACTGTGAAAAGAAACTAGCAGACACCACTATGGTGTGTGTTGCACAACCTGCAATATTAACAAATGAACAACAGCTTTGTAAGCAATTTATACACTGTGCAATCTAATCAATTCACACACATGTCCACTCTTAGCAAATCATACAAATATCAGTTCATTTACATGTCCACTCTCAGCAAATCATACAAATATCTGATAATTTACATGTCCACTCTCAGCAAATCATACAAATATCTGATAATTTACATGTCCACTCTCAGCTAATCATACAAATATCTGTTCATTCACATGTCCACTCTCAGCAAATCATACAAATATCAGTTCATTTACATGTCCACTCTCAGCAAATCATACAAATATCAGTTCATTTACATGTCCACTTTCAGCAAATCATACAAATATCTGATAACTTACATGTCCACTCTCAGCAAATCATACAAATATCAGTTCATTTACATGTCCACTCTCAGCTAATCATACAAATATCTGTTCATTCACATGTCCACTCTCAGCAAATCATACAAATATCTGTTCATTTACATGTCCAATCTTGGCAGTTCATTTACATGTCCACTCTTAGCAGTTCATTTACATGTCCAATCTTAGCAGTTCATTTTTATGTCCAATCTTAGCAGTTCATTCTCATGTTCAATCTTAGCAGTTCATTTACATGTCCTTTCTCAGCAGTTCATTCTCATGTTCAATCTTAGCAGTTCATTTACATATACAATCTCAGCAGTTCATATACATGTCCAATCTTAGCAGTTCATTTTTTTGTCTAATCTTAGCAGTTCATTCTCATGTTCAATCTTAGCAGTTCATTTACATGTTCAATCTTAGCAGCTCATTCTCATGTTCAATCTTAGCAGTTCATTTACATGTCCATTCTCAGCAGTTCATTCTCATGTTCAATCTTAGCAGTTCACTTACATGTCCAATCTTGCCAGTTCATTTACATGTCCAATCTCAGCAGTTCATTCTCATGTTCAATCTTAGCAGTTCATTTACATGTCCAATCTTAGCAGTTCATATACATGTCCAATCTTAGCAGTTCATTTTTTTGTCTAATCTTAGCAGTTCATTCTCATGTTCAATCTTAGCAGTTCATTTACATGTCCAATCTTAGCAGCTCATTCTCATGTTCAATCTTAGCAGTTCATTTACATGTCCATTCTCAGCAGTTCATTCTCATGTTCAATCTTAGCAGTTCACTTACATGTCCAATCTTGCCAGTTCATTTACATGTCCAATCTTAGCAGTTCATTTACAAGTCCAATCTTGGCAGTTTATTTACATGTCCAATCGTAGCAATTCATTTACATGTCCAATCTTAGCAGTTTATTCTCATGTTCAATCTTAGCAGTTCATTTACATGTTCAATCTTAGCAGTTCATTATCATGTCCAATTAGCAGTTTATTTACATGTCCAATCTCAGCAGTTCATTTACATGTCCAATCTTAGCAGTTCATTCTCATGTTCAATCTTAGCAGTTTATTTATATGTCCAATCTTAGCAGTTCATTTACATGTCCAATCTAAGCAGTTCATTCTCATGTCCAATCTTAGCAGTTCATTTACATGTCCAATCTTAGCAGTTCATTTACATGTCCAATCTAAGCAGTTCATTCTCGTGTTCAATCTTAGCAGTTCATTCTCATGTTCAATCTTAGCAGTTCATTTACATGTACAATCTTAGCATTCATTTACATGTCCAATCTTAGCAGTTCATTCTCATGTCCATTCTTAGCAGTTCATTTTCATGTTCAATCTAAGCAGATCATAAACATGTCAAGTTTTGTGTATCAAAACATTTCCAAAAATATTTATATCTGTATTGAATGGCTAATGACTTTATCATCTCATCCCTACATCTAACTAGATGCCTGTTGGCAACATGTCGAGCATACTTTGACATAACCTTTGAAAACTATGACCTTGACCTTTGAGATGGAAACCTGGCACTAAGGTTTACATTCATGCCAAAAATATAAAAAAGATTGCTCAATGCATGTCAAAGTTATGGTCAAGACTAATGAATGGATGGATGCAAAAAAGCAAGCACAGACACCAAACCACCATTGTGACAACTAAGTTGACATCACAGGCATGCTTGACAAACAGATTATGGTTAATCTAAACTCTGGAATACTGGAGTTGTGAATGTCACCAACAACAGAACTAACCTTTCTTTTTGTGTTGCAGAATATGACTGCCTGTGTAATTGTTAGGGTATCATACAGATCGCAGAGTGTATCGAACTTCCACTCCTCCCTCTCTACGGCCACAAAAAACTGCTTGATACCTTCCAGTGTCAACTCGTCACTGAAATACAAAATTTTACTTTCCTCGATAGACACACCTTAAATCCGTGCCATCTGATCAGGATCTACACTGGTTGCACATGCATCAAAATGCGTATTTATGGAGGAAAGGGTTAAACCTTTTACCTCTCATGTTTTATCTCCCTTACTTGCAGCGTTTCATGGGAAAAGATACCTTCAGAAAGTTGATGTTGATTCTTGAAATGACATAAGGTTAAAGAGATGACATTAATTATGATGAATTTTGAGGTAAAATAACATTATGTTTTCAAAATGTGCAACAAAATCTCCAAATAATTATCAGAATACATTAAATAATTGTAAGTAATTTCTAAATAGAGTAACAACTGAAATGTCAAAAATATTATCAAAGACACCTTTTTCCCAAGGCATGTCTGTCCTATTTCGTAAAATATTTCTTTTTTTAAAGTGCCGAAAGTCTGGAGTGCATGGAGGAATCCAGCAGGCCATCTTGGTCAAGATATAAGATAGCATGGCCATTTTCATTTTGACTAAGTTTGATGAACAGTAGATAGCAACTACTCATTACATAAATTAGAGCGGACAACTTTGGTGTAAGCCGCATCATAACAAGATAC